>JAJGRX010000081.1:0-596797 GCA_025461125.1 Carex kokanica | reverse complement strand
ATCCACAATTCTCTAAATCCCCAGCAAAGGAGTCCAGGTCACTGTTCACTGCCTCAATCATCAGTGTCTTCCTCAGGAACTGCAGAGAGGCTCTGGGCCTGACGGTCCCAGATCTCTTGGCACCTTTCTTTTACTTGTTGTTGGACTTGAGAAAAGCTCATGCGCTGTCCCCGCTCCCCACGTGCAAACTTGCTGAGAGCTGCCGCATCAACCTGTAGCTTGAGAATGTCAATGGAAATTTTGACCAATCTTGGAAGCGTTTAGGAACTATGCAGGTAATTAATATAAATTGACAGGATCAGAATGATTGTCAGAGTGGTGATCGCATTTCTTCGAAGTTTTGCTATGAAAACATCTGCAAATCAAATCTAAAGGAAACGTTTCCTCAGAGAAGGAACTTCAGGAAAGACCATTCAAATTTCAGGACATTTAAAAGACGGGAAAAACCCTATGCATAGGGCATCTCACACCAAGTCTGGATCCATCGCAGTCGGTTCTAATTTTTGCATCCTTCATGGATAAAGGATATAGACATATCAGTATCAGACACATTAACAACCCAGCAGTATAACCCCCCATAATATGCCTATTGACTCAATTATGTGCTCTTACTGACAAATGACCTTCAATAAGCACAAAAAGGGAATTCTTTATAAGATTAGCATATCTAAATATGATATGTGATAGGCTCCAATCTAACCTATTTACATCATACCTGCAAACCCGATGTGGCTTGCTCGCTAGAAATTTTCCTTATCAAAGCGATTCGGTGCCACCTAGTCTGTTTAGCAATCTGCTCATCTGGTATGTTGAACTTTAACAATATCTATGAAGAAAAAGTGATTAAAACAATGAATTTATGGCAAGACTAAATAAAGTTCCGGGACTCTAACTGATACTAACATTGCAGCATGGAATAAAAAAAAAAGGAGCACTATTCTGTTTGTTTCATAAGAAAAAATAAGAGTACGTTTCTATAGACAAAACTGAGGTGACAGTTATTCAGGCCTCAATTACACCTCAATCAACGTCATTGTGCAAGTAAAAATCAATAAAAGTGAAAAAGAGAAAAAAAAAATACTAGAAAACATAAAAAAGGCTATACAATCTAGTTGGTAGCATTAGCCTGTATCCAGCACTGTCTGGTACATTCGACACCATACTGGTAAGGTTGTTCATGGCATCCCATAGTGGTAAAATTTGCTCACCAACACATACCTCTCGGTGCTGCTTCCATGCTTAATCTGCGAAGATCAGCATCTGTTCCTGTCACTGTAGTATTCTTTGCAGTAATAACTTCTTTTTTAGATTTGCATTTGAGACAGGAGCCTTTGGTGCAACTCGAACATAGCTGAAACCCAAGCCACGACCTGATGGATCACCAACACCTGCTATCTCTAGCCGCTCCAGATTTTCTCGATCCTTGAACAAGACACATTGCAAGTTGAATAAGTCAGCTATTAAGAGGAAAGAGGACCAGAATATTAACAGTTTGAAATGAATCAATTGAAGAACTCAAGGATAAAAAAGCAGTTTAAGTAAGATATCAATTCTGCAACAGTTAATGGTGCTGCATAAGTATCATCCTATGTATGGATCAAATACATGTAATTTAGGAGGCCGCTCAGCACACTCAATACAGTAACAGTTAACAGTACTGCTATATAAGTACCATCCTATATAATGGATCAATATAAGCAGTTTAAGATTTAATTCATCACACTCAATACCTAATGTTAATGGTAGTGCAGAAGTACATTCTATGTACAGATTACGTACATAGGATGAATGATTTAGTTCAGAACTTGATGGATGCAATATTTTACCTATGTAAGACAACTTGCTGTAGTAATTTGCATAATTGGAGTTAATTTAGCCATAGTAATTAAATATGGCAAATAACCAAGACCTAACACAGAGACAAGGTTCCCATACTTAAATAAAAATGCAAGTTAAACAAAAGATACATCAGTAGTGCCAACAACAACAATAACAACAACCAAGCCTTTAGTCCCAAACAACAACAACATCAGTAGTGACATATTACAAAAAATTTAACATTGGGTACCAGTACAAAGCAGTACTGCCACCTGGCAAAAAAGTCTTTCTGACAGATCACAGACCTTGGTTGAGGCAACGAAATTGGAGGTCAGGGCCCACGGGGTGATCTGGAGCTCGCGTTCAATGTGAGATGCAGCAGCAAGTTCAATTGCCTCATCAGGGAGCCGGTTCATGGCAGATGATAGTCCCACCAGAGTGTGTAAGCTTCTGTATCCCATCCTTCTTAAATGGTACAAACCTGCTTGCATGCTCTCATAACAGCATACCTGAAATTTTTGTAACAATTTAGGCTAGCTCTAGGGAAAACAAAACTTACATCATTTTGTTCTTTCTGCAAACTTCAGTATGAAAAGCAGTTCAGTGTACTGTCCTCATAAGCAACAGTATCAAAGCTGTACCATCAATCTATGAATTAACAGGCGGGTGCTTAAAGAAATTGTAAATAATTAAAAGGCAACTCACTTTTTCTGGTGTTATTAGCCGTCTCAGTTCATCCTCTGTCCGAGCACGGTGTTTAGGCCTTCGTACCAAGTACCAACTGTACGATTTTCTCTGTGAGAAATATTTTCAAATGACAAACTTAGAGGCTTACTAAAATGCAGGTTTCTACAGAACTATAACAATAAGTACATCAAAGCATATTTTAGCCTTCAAATGTCACAATTACCTACATGCCTTAATTTCACAAAAATCCAGTCCTCATCTTTTCCTTTTCCACATTCTTTTTAACTAGGAGTAACAATTGGTTGTTGAGTGAGAGAGATATGGGTTGGCATTTTAAAATTTTGAAATAAAATTATGAGTTGATACTTGCTAAAAAGGTCAAGCGCACTACTGGAACATGTTGAACTGTTAATTAGGCAGTCTGCTTGGGCCAAACTAAAGGATTTACACAGCCAGCTTATTGGTTTTGTGTTTCTGTTATACATGACTATCAATGGGATATCGGATTAGTCTTTTTTTCCGTTTTTTAGGAAAGAATATTGGGTTAGTTAAAAGTCTAACCTTTTATTTTAACAACATAACAATAATATAAGATTTAACAGGTTAGGTTCAGATCACTCTAGATCTCCTGAACCAAAACAAAAGTGATATACTGTGGATTTGAGGATCGCTATACCAAAATCTTTTACCAGACATCAATTAGAGTGAAACAAAAGAGAAATAAGAAATCAACTATACCACCAATTCGGCACAATCCTTCACTCGGTTTTTAATAATACTATGAGTCAATCCCGGGAAATGAGAGCACAACTCATCAAAGCGAATGCTGGGGTGGGAGTCTGGCTTCTCTCTTGCCCGAAACTCGCGGTACATGTAGACAAGCATCCTATCTATCAGGTAATTTTGCAATACCTTCGCTGCTGACGGCGAAGGCACCTCCATGTGCGGTTCCTGTTCCCAGAAACGTTAAAAGAAAAAACCCTGTCAAATTTACTTTCTTGCAAAAAGAAGAATAAAGAATAAGTGGGGTAAACAGTTTCGGAGCTTCAACATCTTGCCTAATCAGGCAAGTCACTGGGGTGAACAACTCAGTATGACAGCTATTAGTGCGTACTTAAATCGCTGGCCAAATTACAATCTGAACAAAAACCAGCCCAAAATTTAACTAATTTAACCCAAATTGACTTTGACCTGGCTAAGCAGCAATAAGTCTAAATTTGACCCCATCATACCCAACAGACCTAAGATATACAAAACTTGATCGAACCAAAAAAACTAAATGCAGCACAAAATCCAGAAATACATGATTAGCACAAACTATACTGAAAGCCCAAACCTTCAACCCAGCCAGAATGGACCCAGTCCTCCAACCCAAGCAGTCTTGACCTGCAGTTCGGCATAACTAGGTTTAACGTCATACGGACTAATTCTCGAGCTGAGACCAAACCGGTTGTTTTATATCTAAGAGCATAAGAATTAAATAAAGTTACCTGCTGACCAACCACATAGAGCCGATTGACCCGGCGAAGAGAGAGAGACCCCTTGGCTGAACGTACTAACAAATAATCTGTAGATGCGAGCTTGTGAGGGAACACTGGTGCACGATACATATTTGTCTCGAGGCATGACTGGGTCTGGCCGGGAGATATATCCCCTAGAAAAGGGGACTTATCTGATGATTCCAAAGCTAAGAGTGTGCCCATGCCAGTCTTGCGGGCGGTGTTTCCAAGGGAGGTCACAGTCAGGGTCGTTAGACTCTTTTTTCTGATAATATGTGCAGAGCCTTGCGCCCATTCCCACATTTCCAAGAAGTAATGGCCTCTCCTCACAATACCTATACGAGTAACATAAAAAATCAGCAGTGAAAAAATTCAAAGCAAGGCTCTAGTAGTTATAAAGGTCAAATGGTTCAAAATCAGCATCTTGCAAAAGCGTAATATTGATTGGCATATGCAAAACTAACGTACATAAAGACAACAAACTTGATCCATTACCTATAGTTTTATAGTATAGTGATAAGCTTATCGGTTTTCAAATCTGCTAAACACCATCTTGCGAATACAAAAGAAAAGTTTAGCAAAACCACATCATCATTAATAAATACATAGCAAGATCGATGACATATACTTGAAGTCTTGGATGGACACTCCAAAATTAAGACATCACAAAGTAACTTCTCCTATTTTTTATACTTTTACTAATAATGTATGTTTGGATGGGGAGTGGGATTAGTGAGGTTAGCACGCTAACCCAGCTGTTTGGGATAGTCGCTAACGCAACTTTTTCTTGGAATAGCAGAACAACAAGGCTAGAGGCTATTCCAAACAGCTTCTCACCCATTCAAATGCGGAACATGATCCAAAATAGTTTGCTAGCCAGGGTTATTGCTATTCCTCAACCATCCAAACATTACCCTAAACTTCTATAATTTATTCCAATTAACACAATTGTCCTGAAGTCTGCTTCAGTATGGTATCAAAAAGCTGCGTATGGCATGACAAATAGAGAGACAGCTTACTCCATGAGAAAGACATGGCCATCCTTTGCTGATAGATCAGATTTCTTTTTAAAAACATTTGGACCTGTAGACGGCCTATCTTCATCCGGTAACTTCTCAGCTTTCGGCCAGACATGCACCGTTGTGTTCACAATATGGAGCACCGAATTGGGCCGGACCCCTTGTGCCGCAAGTGATTTGTCCTCCTCCAGCTCCCTCCCATTGTAATATACCTTCAGCTTCTCTTCAAGCTTGAATCCTACACAATTTAAAGCATGTAATAATAAAATGTAGGCAGCTGGAGAATTGGCAGGGCAGCCAAGTCAAACTAGGCACTATTACCATACTAGGTGTACCAGTGCTAGAATAGCGGCAGTCTGAACCAGCAAGCACGGAATACTTAGCAGTTCTCACTGTTCTGTCCTTTCTCTTCTCTTCTTTTCTTCTTTTTTCTTTTCTTGTCCTTGGTTTCAGAATTAATTACAAGAAGCCAGAGTGAACCATTTATTTACTAACAGTACCAGACTGGCGTTAAATGCTGGTCATTACTTGATGGACTTCACAATTTAAAGAAGTGCATGACACCCCATATGGATAATTCAGTATGGGCTACCTTAAATATTTCTGCACAAGCGCAAGCAAATGCAGAAGCACACCAAAACTAACAGAAATAGGTAAGGGTGCCATAGAGAAAAACCTAGTTTCTTAGATGCTTTGGATTTAAGAGAAGACAAGCTCTCTTCAGCATAGATCTGAAGCTTCATTCCCTTTCCGCTGAGTGTCATTAATATCACCTTCATGGGCCCTTGGTTAATTGCACCTTTTTGGATTTGGGCTGCAATTTGGTTCACATGTGGATACCACAAGGCCCTTGGCCTGTGGAAGTTCGCTATTTCTTTGCTGCTCACATTGCAAAATTTAATATATTAGAGAGAGATAAATCAAACTTCCAAGGCAAGTATGGTTTCTGTTGAAGTTACACATTATTGAGTTTTGATGACATATCAGATTACCAGCAGCAGGAGGATGTGGTTCACTTTGAGAAAGGTGATAAAAAATTCAACATATTTGCTTATTTTTATTTGCTGGCTGAAACCAATTAACCTTTGGACCAATCTCTTGATAAGTTGCATCTCACAGAATGGCTGCCAGCACATTCAGTCTGAAGTTACAAATGCACAAATACATATTATAACCCTGCTTGCTGTACAGAAAGCAACGAACCCCCATGTCCCAACACTGCTCATGGTGGGTAATATCATGTTAAGAAAAAAGAAAATAAGAAGGAAAAAATAGCAGCAGTACCATTACTACTTGCAGCAATAATAAATAAATAAGTAAATAACAAAAATCTTACTTGCTAAGTCTTGGTTTCATGGTTTGCAGCTTGATAGCTGGGATAGAATGCAAGACCCTGAGACCTCCATTGGCCCGCTTTTTTGCAAGAGACTTGGCCTGAGTTGTCCCCTTTCTGTTAGCATAATATTTATCATTGGATACATCAAACTCTTGACCTCCAACTACTCCCTGACTATCTAGCATATCCAAGTTGTCCCCTGCACCTGTCAGATTCGGCTGCTTGGGAAGTACAATTGCAACCGCACGAGACCTCAGTTGTGAAAAGTTATCACTATCTTTCTCATCTAATGCCTCGAATATCATATGGTCATCTCGCAAATCAAAAATGAGTTTGGGTTTCGGTCTTTTGATGGCCTCGTCAGAGTCCCATATGATGCTGTCAAGCCAAGTTCCATTCATGAGCTCCTTATTCAACAAAGATAGCTTTTTAAACCGGGTTAGGTTATCTTGTGATGGAGGAGCTTTTGATTGCATATGGACCTTCAAAAACCTCGTGGTTATGGACACTAACAATTTCATTATCTCCCTCTTCAAGCTCTATCTCTTCTTGGTTAACAAAATTACTGCTAGTTTGGGGTGAATTGCCCCAAATTATTTGGTTCTCCCAGTCTTCATGGTCAAGTGGGTAGATATCAGGGCACTGAAAATTCAAAAACTGGGAGGGTAGCGTGCTAGGGCTGATGTATTCCTTCATTGGCTGGGCTGGAATGCACGTGTGCATTGACCGTTGCCCACCTTCACATAATTCCTCCCTTAAGTTGTCTTCGGCATCAATCTGGGTTGATCTGGGGTGATACTTATTAGGGAAATCTTTAATGGTGCTTCTAAAATAGATCTCTTCATCATCTTCAACTATCTCAGAAATGTTTATTGGTGCTCTGGAACGATCTGAGAACATTGTACCTTGTTTTTAGAAAGTAATATTACTAAAATCAAAATACAAAAAAGGTTTCCAAAACACCCAAGCAAGGTTTCCAAGACTGGTATGGCACCATATATTATGGTCCATTGTATGTACCAAAAATGACAATTTTCTTGCATTTTTTTCATGCTTGATTTATTAACACTAGGATCATAACCACTCTATTTATGGTGCTTCTTCACTAGCTCTGTAAATTAATCAGTCTGTACCAAAACAAACCATCCACTATGCAAATAATAATGAGTGCTGCAAAAATGCAATTCCTAAATTATAGAGCGAAAGGAAAACTCACATAATTCAAAAGATCATGTACCTCTATTGGTTGATCGCTGCTGAGTTGGTTTTCTTGAGGGCTCTTTTACTTTTACACCAAATATCTCAGAGAACCTCAGAACATCCACACCATTCTCTACATAAAGCACTGGGAGAGGAGGCACACTTTTGGTGTCAATTTTTCCTTCTTCATTACCAGCATCCATATCCTATATTGAGAAAAAAAACTAAATTTTATTAAACAATATGAAACAAAAGGTTAGAGCAAGGAATACAGACTTGCATTTCCAGCATGTAGCAGCGAAGCTCAGGAATGGCCCCTACCTACAGGATTAAGTTTAAAGTTTGCCATCTTCTATTCAAAGTTTCAGCAATAAAACACATTCATAGGCATAAAGTGATCATCAACAATGAGTCAGTTAACAGCACAACAGGTCAAATTAATACCAAGCTTCTAAGAATATTCTGGGAAACAAAGAAAAAAAAAAAAACCTGAAGATCATGAGAATCAAGGTCTTGCAGATGCTTTGGGGACATAACAGAAGCCATTTCTGGATGAGAACTCATTTTCTGTTGCAATCTCTCATCTGAAATTACTTTGGGATCTGGAAATAATGGTAAAAATTGAAAATGTTAACAACTCTAGAACCTGTACCCTTAAAAAAGTTTTCTTTAACTTTTCTTCATATAAGAAGCCATTTCATAAAATAAATTAGTTGTGGAACTTCTCCACTACCCACACAAAACCTCAACATTTTCCTTAATAATACCAAAGAGTACCTCCTGAAAACCAAAATATTTATCTCACATGCCCCTACCTGATCCATCCCAAAAAAATGCCAAATCTAATTATTTTCCACAATATCTTCCCATGACAAAATAAATTAGGAAGGACAGGCATCAAGTGCCTTTTATAACAAAAAAAGGGAATATTTCTCACACTTACAGAATAAAGAATTATTTCCAGTCCAAGGCATCCAAGTACGAGGTATTAAATGTTCTGAAGATAAACTCATTAGAAATGAAGATTTTATCTCAGGAGGCAAGAGAGGATAGACATTGTTATTTATACCATGTGGGGGCGTAGGGCATAACAGGACAGAATTTAAGCTTCTCCCTTTACTGTGTGCACAAATATATTTTTACCTGGATGATAAGAGCTCTCTAGCGGTTTATCTCCCACCTTTTCCTTCTCAGTATCCTTTTCTATTTCCTTTTCCATCCCACCTGCCACATCTTCTTCCTCCTCATCATAATCCTCATCGTCAAACACAGTGGCCTTCTTATCCAATGAAGAGATGTATACATTTGTTGAAAAGTACACTTTTTTTGGTAACAGATTATCCTCCTCAGTTACGGCCTCAACCTCAGGTCCATCATACTGCTCCTCAATGTCTTCATAATCCACTGCATCCTCAGCTTTCTCGTCATAATCTGAGAAATGCAAGCAAGGTAAAAAAGAGATAAGATACTAGTTGGGCTGGTACTGGGATTGTTAATCAAACCAATTACTCTAAAAGCTTGAGCTGATAAAGGAGGATGTCATTTATTTTATATTCTCAATGCTCCATCTCAAATATGGTAATTTGAACATAGACCATCATGAGCAAGATTATAAATAAAATGAAGCTATTTTGTAATAGAGAGCGGACGCGATTTGAACTCAAAATCTCTATTATAATATCATGTTAACCAACCAATTGATTTCAAAGCATATATACTAACAGAGTGAAAGGTTGTTAAGTATCTTGTACTTTTAATAGGCTTCAAGTCAGAAACAACTGGGCCTCTATTGGGTTGTTTGTAGAAGTGGAAGATTGATGGTGAGGCTAGTTTGTTGATTCACATCAGTTTCAGGTCTCAGATCATTTTATTATTCAGGTCACTTCAAATTCAGGTTAAGTATAATTTAGTCTTGGTTTGCTGTTACCAATGCAGGGCAAATAAAATACATCCTAGTCTTTTCAAGTCTTGCATTCACCAAAAGAAAAGGGTTATGTCCTTCATAAGTAATTGTTTTCAAGTTAAGGTCGCGTTCATTTTTTACCAAATCTGTTATTTTATTTCTTCAGGTTAGGCAGCTTCAAATTTCTGGTTTATTCAGGTTGGAAATACCAGTTAGTCAGGTTTTCAAATTGAACACTTTCAGTTCGGACCAGGTGCTTGTCAATTATGATCGGGTCCAATTATGGGATGGTCTGGTTCACTTCAATAATTGAATACTATAATTCACAATTGAACTTGTGGCTTTTTTCAGGTGCATGCACAAGTTAGAAGACAAAAGCTGACTAAGACCAGTGACTAGTTATTATCAGTGCTTTAATTCAATTGGGGATCCCATTATTTGGATGAACTAATGGAACCATAGTTACAGGTGCTGAGTTGTTACATTTGACTAATAAACTAGTTAATCAGCTGCTGCATTCAAGTAATAAACCAGTTGGGCTCACTGCTAGTGCTTACTGCAACAAACCAACAGTAGTTGCCTAACTAATTATAAGATTGATGGTTTGTTGCAGCTTCCTAAGTACATGAACAAGAGGCCTTGATGTCTGAAGCCTACCTTGTTCAGAAGTATCCATTGTTGCTGGAGAGGCTTTAGATAACTATCAAATAGATGAAATGTAGGCATTAGTAAAAATGATATGGAAAGAAAGAACCAGATAACAAATAAAAATGATGCGTAATTAAAAGTACCTCTATTTCGGTGAGAGATGGGCCCAACTGGTCAGCCAAGGCAAACAGATGCTCTTTTGCATCCTGGAAAAACAAAATAATTTAACACTCAAGATAAATGTGTGTAGTTTTGAATTAACAAGAGCAATTTCAACAACTTTTTAAATCTACAGCTAGTGTCAATTTTGAAGCCTTTAAGTCATTTCCTCAGAAGGAAACATACATGTAGAAAATAATTATACCTTATCAAGATAGTCTGCATCAAGGTCGCCAGAATTATCAACATTTCCAAACATAAATCCCAATAGGCTATTCCCTCCATTTGGTTCATCATACTCTTCATCGTCATCGTCATCTAAAAAAATAAATAAATCAAAATAATTGACATGAATCACATACGATTTTGAGTGAAAAAATTCTTCTGAAAAAGGAAAAGGCTGCAACATTTAAATTTTGGTTTAGTAAATTTTGTTGTCAAAATGCCCTAGCTTTTGAGAAGAAAAGACAATCTTATTGTTTTCCGCCAAGTATAATTGGATACATTCATTAGAACATTTGTACAAGAAAATATATATGGAAACCAGTTTGATAGAGACTCTTAGCAATAATCATTCGTTAAGACAGAAAAAAAAATATTAGTCTTTTAAACCTTCTATAACATAATCATTCAATGCAAACTTGAATAGCTATTTGAACCTGTACTAAACCCTAAACCCTAATTTAGTATTTCATCTATGCGACAATAGGTATTGGTAGATTAGCTAAAATAACCAAATCAAAGATTGCAAAAGTCAAATTAAAAATTGCAAATCAAAGTGCCTTGTACTGAATTTATGATTTCTAAAGGCTCTAGAAAGAACATCTTTTACATATATGATAATATTGTAAAACACAATAATGCTTTCCTAAACTTGTATGATTGAATATTTAAAAGAAATTACACTAATCCCAAGTTTTAACTGCTTACTGAGGTCTAAATTCCTCAATACCAATTGCTAAAATCCAGATTTCAGTTCATAAACGTAAAATCCCAACCTACAGATTTGGCTTATTCAAAGGAAAACACGAAATTGTGATCTTTAATCCTTTTCTACTGCAGACCTACCTACATTTCTATCCTGAAAAATAGACAAACTAATCACAGATTCCGTAAGCCTTAAAAAAAACTACGCAAGACTCCGGAAAATTACCGTCGATCACTGAAGAAGGACCTGGCAGAGTATCCGCCATGGTTGTCTCCCGTTTGTCTCGAAACTTAGGTCGGAATCATATGCAAGAAGAGAAGCTTTACAGTGAACAATTGAGCATCCGAGCAAGAATCCGACTGGGGAGTATGTACGGAGCAACGCAAACACGTTGAAAGAGAGGGAAAAAAAAAAAGAAAACGAGAGAATTTATCAGGAGAGGAGGGGGAGGGAGGTGGAAGAGGGGAGAGAATGGGCTCGCTGGGTGGAGCTGGTGCGTTGGCCTCGATCGGATCCGAGTCGCTTCGGGTATGGGTCTTTGATCGGGCAGGAGGGCGTTTTGCGCCGAAATTTTTATTAATCGAAAAAAAATAATAAAAAATATAAAAAAAGGGCTGAATAGAATTCTAAATATAGGTAGGCCGGGATTAATCGTACCGTCCCGCTTAAGAATTCGCTAACTCTTATGCGCGCTAATTTAATTCTTGGACCGTCCGAGCTAAAAAAAAAAATGAAAAACCCAGGGACGGGTTGGACCTTCCCGTCCGAGGAGCGGAAAAAAAAATGAAAAATTCAGGGACGGATTGGACCTCCCCGTCCGAGAAGCAGAAAAAAAAATCCAAGGACGGGATGGATCGTCCCGTCCGAGGCCAAGCATCTCTTATACAATTTCAATTTCAATTTAACTCTTCAGAGAAGTCAAGTCGTGTTTTCTCTTCCCGGACTCGGGTGAAAGACCTCCTAATTGATTGGATAGCCTATAAGCTATGTTTCAAAAAGCCCATAAAGACAAAGCAGCTTTTCCTATGTGGACCGCCGAGCACACAGAAGGCTCTTTTCAATATGCTTTAAAAAGTGCTAAAAGTATACTTTGCTAGTGTGAGAAGTAATGCATGAGGGGACTACCGACATGTATGAGAACTATTCCGATTTGGAATTGCTGGGCCTCGGACGGGATGATCCATCCCGTCCTTGGATTTTTTTTTTTTTCCGCTCATCGGACGGGGAGGTCTAAACCGTCCCTGAGTTTTTCATTTCTTTTTTTTTTAGCTCGGACGGTCCAATAATTAGATTAGCGCGTAGAAGGATTAGCGAATTCTTATGCGAGATGGGGAGGTCCATTCCGTCCCATGGGACGGTACGTTTAATCCCGGCCTACCTATATTTAGAATTCCAGTGAAAGTTCCGCCCTTTTTCAATATTTTTTTTATTTTTTTTCAATTAATAAAAATTTCGGCGTTTTGCGCGATCGTCCGAAAAGGATAGAAGAATATTAATATAGAGAGTGTGGCTGCCAGCGGGACCCGCTAATGTAAGTCCGTCAATTCTGCTCACACCCGACCCGGTTTAATAAGGAAAACTGGATGATTAATTTTGTAGAAAGAAATAACTGAACCGGATTCAATACGCCTAAGGACCTCTTCAAAGCTCAATAATCTTCTGGGCCGTCTAATGCAATCCGCCAAAGGCCCTATTCGACTTTTCTTGGACCTAGGTATCAAGTACTGATAGGAGATAGCTACGACAATACGCTAAGGCCCGTAAATTTGCCAATTCCTCGTAGCGCGGATTGATGTGCATTATGGATCAATAACTTTATTTTAAAGTTTAAACAGTAGATTTAAACTGTTCAACATGATCACAAGTAGAGTGGGAAAAATGGCACGCCGGAGCCGACTCCGTCACGGAACGGCACGGCACGCGTGTCCTTCGCGTGCCGTGACTCGCGTGTCCCGTGCCGTGACCATTCGCGTGCCGTGACCAATTGTTGGCAAAGAAGACACGGCACGGCACGGCACGGAAATTGCCTTGGTCACGGCACGGCACGGGACACGCGAGTCACGGAACGGTAGACACGCCAGTCACGGGAGTCACGGCAATCACGAGGCAATACACTAACATACCTTCCTATAAGGTATAATTTTATTTTAATTAAAATATTTACATTTAAATTTCAATTAAAACATTTGAATTTTAAAGAATCGTTTCGTATTTTTTTTTAAAACGTTAAATGCGATCAAACGTGACTAATGCACGTTTGGTCACGGCACGTTTAGTCACGGCACGCGAGTCACGCCGTGACTCGCGTGCCGTGACCATTCGCGTGCCGTGACCACCCCTCATAATTTTTGTCACGGCACGGCACGGCACGTGAAAAAATTACTTGGTCACGGCACGGCACGTTTTTCCCACTCTAATCACAAGTATGAAAATGTACTTATAGACTAAATTTTATATTTTTTATAATTTGTTAACTATTTTCATTTGTTAGGTAAAAAATCACTTGGTTTAAAAATCTAGTTGAAAATGATACAATAATTTTTTTACAAACAAACATTTCTGAATAGATTTACAGAAATTGTGTGCATTTATTGATAATTTCAATGAACTTGAGCAACATATGAAACTTTAGAACTATCAAAATTGACAGTTAGTATGCAAATTTCAGTTTTGAAATGCATTTTGTTTATTTTTTTTTTTCTACAAACATTTTTACTAATCAGTGGAACTAGTCTGTACTGTTACTTGACACATTAATGAAAGCACCACAAGTGTCATGGACAATCCAAAAACTACCTTGGATTCCCTGCGCACGTGAGACCTCTCTAAGGCTTAGCATGCTGTCAGCACACGTCACGTGCCGGCCACCACTGGCCACTGCCTATCTTACCAGCTTCACTTTGGAGACTTGCCGCGTGTGCAATCTTTTTCTATACAAAGTTGTTGCTTGCACACGTGCGACACTGCACATGGATGGGCCGGAGGTGCCATTTTAACGGTTGAAAACTGAACAGGATAGGTATTTAATGCCGAAGAGCAGATTTTTTTTCCAAAAAAAAACATATAAGACACATGTAGCGGGTCACTCGGAAGGGGTAGTATCTTCAAATTTTAAAGATTCTTATATTACCCAATATTAAAGAGAAACGATCTTGTGAAACTAGCATCAGATAGTAATTATGTTATATTGGAATTTGATCTAGTCTGTATTATTCAAAATAGACATAATTTATTATAATTACGTATGAAAACAACATTTAATTTTATTGTAATTACATACGAAAACAACTATATTGAACAATATATTTTCGATTATAATTATTTATCTTATTTTTAATAGTAGGATATGAGATGATAAGTTAGAGTTCTAAATTTTTCATTTGTTCCAGATTTTAATCTATGTTTTCAGAGTTATTGTCTACTCCTGATGAATAAGTTTGTCTACTTTGATCAAAGAAAAACAATAAGGCTAGGAGGAAATAAGGCTAGGAGGAGATGTGATAGCTTGGTCAGTCAAATAGGTCAGCAACTCGACGACTCAGGTAATCGAGCTAGAGGCGGCGAGACAAAAGTTAGCTCGGCTTATTTTTTTGCTTACTCCTGACCAAATTCTTGAGTATGCCCCTCCTCTCTTTCATAAAACAAGAACTCTTATTAAAAAAAACTAACTATTAGACTACTAATTAATCACACTATAATTTTACAAGTAACGAAGAATGAAACTTATCTCCTTAATAAAATTCTCTCCGATCAAAGATTAGATCAATAAGATCAGCATCCCTCGTAGTGTTGCAATTGATCAAGCAATGACCTGCCTGATCAGAGGCAGATTTTAGTGTACTTGAAAGATGACTAGGCCACCTCATGATTATAATATTTTTAATTATATATATTAAAATTTAATTGATTTTTTAAGTTTTTATATAGATTAGCCCCTCTCATAAATTAATGTATCTTTATTTGTAGCTTAGTAGTTTAAATTATTTTCTGAGGTATGAGAAATTTTGAGTTCAAATTTCACCTTCTACATTATATATTTTTATATTTTATTTTCCACCACTTCTATCTAAAATTTCTAAAATTTCTAGTTCCAGCGCCTGGTGGAAGATAACACAGAGAGCGACACAGACCACTACAACTCAAGATGGTTATTGCAAATTTAATAGACATTGGAAAGCTAGCAGGCAGATCTAAGGCTGGTGGTTTGACCGTGAATCTTGGTCAAGGGCGACAAAGTGGTGTTTAGGAAGTACAAAGAATAAAAAAACATATATTAGAAAGCATCATCTTTATTCCCGGCTTTTAAATTGTATGAAAAGGTTATTAGGCTATCTTTTTGAAAGGTAATAACATGATGATGTTATGTGCGTGTGTTAATACAAAAATATGGCAGCGCTTTCAAAATTTTAGCATAATAATAGTAAGCAATTTCAGAATATGGTTGAGATTTGAAAAAAAAAAAACGTTTCTCATATTTTCTTCCGTGAAATTTTCATATTCACCTCCACAAAACCTGAATAATATCATATGCCAATCCAGACATTTTAATCCCCCCCCCCCCCCCCCCCCCCCCCCACAACAAAAAAAAAACCTAAAAGTTATGCACCATTGCACAATCTCTTTACACTAGTACAGAAAACGTGACTACCCACGGCTTAAAAATAAGCTTATACAGTTTTTCAACTGTGTATACGGGGAGTCATGTACAATAGGTCGCTAAATTTTACACGGTTTCCGAACCATGTACAAAAATACTAATACTATATGGTTTTTGATAAAAACAAAAAAAAATCGTGTACAATTCATATTATTTTTTTCACCAAAACACATCATACACGGTTTTTAAAGTAAAATCGTGTATAAAAACCTTAATCCTACACAGTTTTTAAAGTGAACCGTGTATAATTAAAAAAATAATAAAATAATAAAATCAAACAAAACCCTAGATCTAATTTCAAATCAAGTTCTAGATCTGAATTCAAATTAAACCTAGATCTAAATACCAAAAACACTAAACTAAATTTCAAGAATCTATAAATCTCAGATAAATACACACATATTACAATTACATCACATATTACATGAACAAAAACATAAAAATATAACAAAAAAACCTAGATATATGACTTCATACATTTACACGAACAATGTCTAAGAAAAAGTATGGTAAAGAAAAAAAAAATTGAAAATTAGGAAGAAAAAACTTAATCTAAAACTTCAAATCAAGTTTTGAGCATTTTCCCTTTGTTTTTTGGAGCTGAAAACTGAAGTCATAGCAATAGAATGAAAGTTGTAGATCTCCTTGCGAGCTTTCCGAAAAGTTATTATACGCTGAAATCGGACACTTGAGCATCGTTTTATGGCCGTTTGAAGTTTATCGTCGGAAATCATCTTTTCGGTGAAGATATCGCCTCTCTTGTCTTATCCCTCACCCTAGCCTCGCTGGTTTAGATTTACTTGATATAGAACGGCCATGTACAACTTACAGGGAAGATATGCTTCAGAAATGACTTAGAAAAAAACAGCGTTGGAAGGCACAGATCGATGGCATGACAAAATTTGTATTTATTTCATCACACACGGATTATACAATAAAACCGTATAGAATTGATGGAACGCCCATCCAAAAATGCACTCCAACATTCATACATGATTTTTAGTACACGGTTATAAACAGTAAACCATGTATAATGTGCATCAATTTTCGGAGCAAATTTTCTTAACAGTGTTTTTTTTGTTTTGGACACGGATTTAGAGGAAATTTGAGTAAACATATATATTATGTAGTGTATGGTCATGTTTTATGTACGAGGAGGGATCTAGTTACCATAATTTTTGAGTTACAACAAAGTTACCACAACTATTTCCTACATTTTCAAAGTCCAAATTGTCAATCCAAACTGTTCAACATGATATTCACAATAAAATATGCTTTCAGATCAAATTTTACATTTTTTTTAAATTTTTTTACTATTTATTAAGATGGTTACAAAATTCAATAGTTTGAATTTGACTAATTTTTGTAAAATACTTAATAAATAGTAAAAAAATTCAAAAAAAATGTAAAATTTGATCTGCAAGTACATTTTATTGTGGAGATCATGTTGAATGGTTTGGATCGACGATTTGGACTTTGAAAATGTAGAAAATAATTGTGGTAACTTTGTTGTAACTTAAAATTGTGGTAACTAGATCTCTCCTCTTTTTGTACTAGTATTATATTTTTTAGAACCACATCTAGCTTAGTTAGAAATGCAAATGGATCGGATAATATCGGTCCGGATCTGACCTTCATATTTAACTTTTTGCAGACACAGATAATTGGATATGCATAATTTATGAATATGATTGTACAGTTTCAAGTGAAAACATGCATGATACATATTTAGTTTTGAAAGAAAATAAAAATGATTATTTGTATTCATATTTTTTTGAAATTTAGGATATTCGTTTAACCAAGCGCTAAAATTCATTTACCACGTTACCCATTCATTTAAAGTATATATGGACTTTATTTTGGACTATAAATTATATTATTATTTGTTTCACTGTTTATTATTTTGGTAGCTTTTTAGAGCTTTCCTTGATATTTCTTATTGTTATGTTCTACTTGTGTACCTACAAATATTTCAGTTTTGTATAATCTTATGAAAAGCAGATCTGTATCGATTGATTTTTTTACACAAAAATAAAATAAAACCCTGTTATTCTTGATCCAATTGGTTCATTTATAATAGATTAATAACAAATTAAATTCAAATCAATTTAAACTTTGAGAACTTTTGTCTAGGACATCTATAAAATTCTTATCTGAATCGTAAAATTCAAATCATCAAATCTATTTCTATTGAGCTTATTCGGCAACAAAATTTCAGAAATGGAGGATTATTAATTTTTATCAAAGAGTTTGTGTTCCACTAATTAAAATAGTTTATATATCATTAATGCTCTGCATGCAATTTTCAGAGGACTTGAAAGAATTGTCATTTTTTGGCAGATTGAATTATGTACAACTGCTGTATTGACATTATTCTAGCAAATTAAAACAGAAAAATGTCTCTCTTGGTAGATAGTTTAAATGCTTATCACCCCAGATATTTGAGGGAGTAGAATACTTCTAGTCAGAGTCAAAATTAATTCACTGTATATAATTTATAATATAACAGATTCGTATTGAGATTCGTGTCTGATTGAAAACGACGATTTAAATCTCATTTTACAAGGTCAGGTATTGCACGAGATCTTAATTCCAAAATCCTACCCCGTCTTCGGAGAGGAAGTGAATGGATGCAACGGATCAGGACCGATTTATGCACCTAATTAACACCATCCAGATCCTATATAAACGAAATTAGCAACAAATTTTGGTTCTGATCGGAGTGAAACAAAAGAGAATTTAATAAACATAGAAAAGGATAATTGAAATTTTATTATTATTTTAGAGAACTCACACATACTTATTTGAATTTAAAGAGAATATTTTTTTGTAGTACAAATGAGTTCAAGTATATCAATTTTAAATATCACAAGAAATCATCTAGATATGAAACTTGTAACCTCTCACAGAGAATAATAGTCACAAAATAGTTCATAGACAATGCCATTAAACTCAAGTTTTAGTTTTAATGAAAAAATGGCAAAAGAGAAATTTTTGACAGTAGAAAGAAACAACCAACGTGAAATAGAACTTGTTTCTTGCTTTTTATTTTTTTTCGGAAGTACTGTGTCATCAAAATTAACAAAAAAAAGCATAAAATATTAATTAACGCCAGAAGTACTGTTTCAGAAGTTTGGCAAGAACATGGCCTAAATTTTTATTAATAGAAAATAAAATATAAAAATATCGACATTGAATAAAAGTTTCGCGGAAATTCGAGTTATAGCTAAAACGTGATAGTCCATAACGTCCAGCATAACGTCCAGAGTACTATAGCTGGACGTTATAGACCATCACATCCAGTTAATCTGATCGCTAATGATCTAACAAAAAAATACTGTAGCTGGACGTTATGGTCTATAACATCTAGCTACAGTTTTTTTTTTTTTTTTTGCTGCTGCTTAGTTTGTGAATTTTTTTGAAAAAAAAAAACACTGTAGCTGAACGTTATAGACCATAACGTCCAGCTACAGTGTTTATTTCGGTTAATTAGCGGTAATTTGATTTCGTTAAGCTGGTCGTGATGTTCCATAACGTCCTTAGACATTATAGAATATCACGGTTTAGCTATATATGAAATTTCCGCAAAACTCTTCTTCAATGTTAATATTTTTATATTTTATTTTCTATTAATAAAAATTTCATAGAACATAGGACATTCTGGACGAAACAATCTGAATTTTGCCATGTCGCATCAGCGCACAGTGCCATGGCCAATGATCTCATTTCGGTTTAAATTGAAACGGTACCCAATTCCGGTTTTGCTTGCTATATCTGATATCCCTCTCTTTTGCAACCCACCCCAAGCGTGCGCCATCTATTATAATCTGTTTTCTTTCTGGTTGGAAAAGAATAAGAAAATAGCGAAAAAAGGAATTGACTTGTATCGATCGAAATTTCAGTAACATTTCAATGAATTGCAACCAAATCGATACTGGAATTTGGTATCGAAATTTCTTGGTCTGACAACCAACCAATAACAAATGAGACAATCCTTGTGAGGACCAATTAAAAAAATAAATTAAGTACATCAAATTAAACATTGAAAAAGCAAAACCCAAGGCACTTCCACTAAGTGCAGTAGGCTTGTGTGACCCGAGACGAGCAAACGCTCATCCCCTCCACACATGAATACAAAGGAGGAATCAAAGCACCTTGGGGAATTCCCCTAAATTGCATTTGTTTATGAGATACAAATCTTGCACCGAGTTTAGTTGACACCTATTGTGGCTTGATGACTCAAACATATATAGAAGTATTTCACTATCTGTGCTGTAAAGGTAGATAGATCATACACGCCTTTTATTGTAATACATGATTTAATTAGCTATATATATACATAAATTTTATATGTCATTTTATTTTGAACCTCGTTGGCATTGAATATTATATATTATAAATAAATATTTATGTATAATAATCTGTGCATCTTATTAATTAATATTTTTTTAAGTCCATAACAAAATTATTTCGTCAAGTTTTCAAACAGAAAACAATTACTTTGACCTATGATGCAAGTTGAAAGAATCACTTATTTTTAAAAAGAGAATTTTTGGTTGAATTGCTCAAAAACTAATTTTTATAATTTTTACAATATCATATTAACATGCTACTGTTGGATATTTTGGGTCTAATCAATACTCGTTTTGCTTTTAAAATTTATAAACCTAAATACTCAAGAAGGTAGTTGCAAGCGCACAATCTAATCGTATAGAACCAAGGTCGATCACAGAGACAATGTGAGACAATAATTTATATTTAATTAACTAATCCTAGATGTGCAATAAAAGTAAATGGTGGGGGGGGGGGGGGGGGGGGGGGGGTGTTGTAATTTGGTTGAAGTTGTTGGTTTTGGTTTACAAGTTTGAAAAAATTAAACAAACAAATAAAACAAAGGAGTTTTGTGATCAAATAATGGAATTTTAAGGGTTTTTGACTTACTATCCGTTTAGTCAATCAATTTACTCAATTGGTTTATATACTCATGTTTGATATAAGGGGTTTCTAATCTTAAGATGGTAAACAAGAGTCACTTTTCGAGGAATAACACATCAGAAAGAAGAGGAGCTATAGGTTTTGAAGTTGATATATATGGAAATTGTAAACATATTTGGCTAATTATTCAAACCTATATCAGATTATCAAATGTTCCCAACAAAATCAGCTTCTTCTTTTTATGTGTATAGAAGGATGGTGGATCGTTATGCTGCTATTCACTTTCAAGGCTAATGAAAGATGGAAGTGCATACTAAATGATTTGAAGATATGATCCGATGAAGCCTGTGTGTTTCACGATTAAGTTCATCACTTTAGGGGGGTCTAGACCATAAATACCGATTACTCTAATTTACTCCTAAATACTGATATTTTACGATTAAGTACTCCATACTGATATCTAAGTTCAACTAGATGTCCAATTGGAGCTCATATCACTGTTAAGTCATTCACATAAATTCAACTTTTGGTTCTTGTAGTTCTGGACTAGATTCAAACTTGGTCAGTTCTAATCTCAATTTCTAGGATTATTTGTGTACAATATTGTGTGCGATCAATTCAAGATCAGCTACGTTACTCAAGTTCTTAAATCTAAGCGAGATGCTAATATCAAGCAACTCAAACATGCAATCACACAAATATATCAATTAACAAGAATAAACATAAATCAAGACAATCATCATAAAAAAAAATACCAACCGAGTAAGGTATATTTTAACTCTAGGTCTGGAGCGCCTTTCTTGCTTCTGTTCTTTTGCCAGATGGTGGCCAACCAGGAGAGTGGTTGCGGCCCGCACAACATACAAATTGGCTCTTTTCCTTTGTTTTTCTGCAATAAAACTAAATCTCAGCAGTAACATGAACTTTGAAGTAATATAAAGCTAAATTAATTAAGGTAAAATAAACTAAAAATGAGGAAATTGGTACAATTTTAGACATGACACTCTAACCAAATGTGTATATAATTGTGCCTTATCAACTACATTGAGGGCATGTTTGGTTGCAATCTTAGAATAACAAGAATAACAAAATTGTTGTTTGTCTTATTAATTAGAATAGCTTGTTCTAACTTTCTGTGAGAATAACTTGTTCTAATAAGACAAATAAGTGTGTTTTCCTATTTTAGCTATTCTAACCCAACCAAACACCAAATAGCTTGTTCTCAAAAATAATTTATTCTCAATCCAACCAAACATACCCTCAATACAATATTTTTTTTTTTATTAAGAAAAATCAGCAAATTGTCTATAGTAATTTATAACATCATATCTCAGATTGCACGATATCATATTGCTAAATAGTTGGTTATACTTTTTGGGGCTCTTACGGGGGCTGCAATGCAAAAACCCTGGTTTAAAATTTTGAGCACCATAGCCGAGGAGAGAGAGTTTGGTCTTAAGTTGGAATGCTTTAAAAGGATGCGAAGCACTAGAAACAGCATCCACGTTCTCCTCACCTCTTCTCAATTTTTTTTCTTTTTTTTTTCCTCTCGCTCCTCTCTCTCTCTCTCTCTTCCAAACCAATGTTTTCTTTGCAAAGTTTTAGACTTTTAGTTAGCTTTATGACCCTATTATCTAGTAGTTAAATGAACCTCTGACTTCTAGCAACCCTCTCCATAAATACACTCCAACAGAGCGCTCTATCTTTCTCTCTTCCTCTTTGCAATATCAGAGTTGAATTGCTATTATCATGGTAAGAATCATTTCTCTTTTTACCTCTAGTACTTAGGTTACCTTTTTGTCTGAGTTGATATGTTACTGTGCTAGCTATCTATAGCTGCATACGGTGCTCCAGTTCAATTATCTCCATCTCTCTTTAACTATATTACCAGAAATTGCACCAAATCTCAGTATCTCACTAGGTAGTTTAGAAGTTTTCAGCTTTGACATAAAAACCTCTCTTTCTTCTTTTATGCTTAATCAGATGTTGAGCAAAATATATTGAGATTTTCTTATTTTAAATATGTTTTTTTATGATAGGCGGAATGGAAGCCAACATGGTTAGAGGCCCTAAACACGCAGAGATTTTTCGTACCTTGCTCTTATCATGAGAATTCAAGAAAAAATGAGAAAAACATTTGCTGCATAGATTGTTGCACCAGTATTTGCCCGCACTGCGTTACTTTACACCGAACCCATCGTCTTCTTCAGGTGCGACGGTACGTCTACCATGATGTTGTCAGACTTGAAGATCTTGAGAAACTCATTAACTGCTCCAATGTTCAGGTCAGTGAAAGAATATATATTGATCAAGTATTTTTTTTCGAATTCTTTAGAAATACTTGAGCTATGTATCACTGTATTTTGTATACGTCCTATTTAGCATAATTTGTAGGCTTGTAGCTATACAAACATCACACAATTTAGAGTTCAAATTTTAATGCTGTTACTTAATTTTGTCAATGAAAATGTTGGGCGGCTCTGCTAATTAGAAGTTTTATTTCCTCCATATATAGTTTCATCTAGTTAATTATATATCCAATAATTGAGTAAAATTCGCTCATAATAAAAAATTTGAGTGCCTTACTCAGTTGTGGAACCTTTAATTAGCTTTAATTCTGGAAACAGATAATTTTCATTAACTAGCCTACTTTAAATTAATTTACATTTTTTCTTATTGTGATTTTGTAGTCATACACAATAAATAGTTCCAAGGTGGTATTTCTAAAGAAGAGGCCCCAAAATAGGCAATTCAAGGGGTCTGGCAACATATGCACCTCATGTGATAGGTGCCTTCAAGAGCCCTATATCCATTGCTCCCTTGGTTGTAAGGTAATGCCATACACGTACTTCTTCTTCTTTTCTAATTTTCTACATTCATCTTTTCAGAAAAATGAAATTGGCTAGGACTTCAAAATTCAAATTGTTGTCATGGTATTTATTTTCATAATTAGGTTTTTGCAACAGTTGACTCCAGAATTAACACAGTGAAATTAGGTTAACTTTTTATAATAGTTGACTTGCACAACAAAAACTAAGTTCAATTAATTATATAGAACTGTCAAGATGGGTTCCACAATATAAAGTACTAATTAGCTCTAAGATGGTGATATGTTTGCTTCCAATAACTTACAGTATAAGAGAAAAGTAATTTAAATTAAAATGAAAAAAAGGCTTTGAATTTTCATTGTAATTAAGAAAAACAATTTAATTACATTCCTAATAATTTTCTGTTTCTGACCATTTTGATGTTTATAGGTAGATTACATTCTGCGGTATCAGAAAGACCTGTCTCCGTATTTAAAACCATGCAAGACACTTCAATTGAGCCCTGATTTCTTCATCCCTCATGACAGTACCGATGAAGAAGCATATGAAACCACCCATTCCACACTCATTGAAGGTGAAGAGTCGCTGACCTCGTCAGACTCAGATAACCTTAGCATGCCACCTATGGAATTTGCAAAAAAGAAAAGGAGCGGTCTATACATTTGCGCGAGGTCAGCTAGTAGCCGATTCTCCCATGAAGTCGACATTATGAGTTCAACCATGAGCAAAAGGAAAGGCACCCCTAGAAGATCTCCCCTTTGCTAAAAGAGAGTTCAATTTTTCTGTCTTTTTTGAACTTTCCCTCCAAGAGCTTCTTTCAATCATGATTAATTAATTAGGAGTTCCTCATGTATATCTATAATTAAAGGATTTTACTATTAGCAATCAACTATTTAGTCCGTCTGGATGTGGCATGAAGTTTTAGATGCTTTTAGTTGTATTATCTAATAAAAATTCTTCAGTTGATCCTGCCTTAAAACAAAATAAATAAATATATAGTCAGTCTATTATGATGTTATCATGATAGAATAGAACGTTATGTTCAAATTAATTATTTGTGAGTACTTATTATATATGAAACTGTGTAATGGACGCCACTATCAAAGTTATTGGAGGCATCAATTACATGCTTTCAACCAAGGCATGGACCAAAGTTTTTCATAAATTAAGTGTTATCAAAAACTAGGTCGAGAGTTAGTATAATATTGTACAAACAGTACAGGAGACAGGATTAATTATAAGGGGCTGTGTTTGAGCATCAAAATCAATATAATTTTTTTCTTTGTAATTTTTACATAAGTTTCCTATCTCTAGTCTTAAACAATTATAGAAAGTAACAAGACTGGGTACAGATAATCATTTTTTTCCCTTTTGAAAGGAATTATGTATGATATCTGAATGTTGTATTTGTCTTACTAAGACTAAAATTAGAAACAATTTGTTTCTAATAACCTGAATTCTCATGGAGATAAATTAAATCGAAGGGCTTTGAGACTGACCTCGGATTCAAATTGGAGCCACTTTTTGATAATGTAAAATTATCCGCCTCTGCCACTTCAAACTAAAGGCATGAAATAAACTACATCAGGTAGATGATAAATAATATAGCAATAACCACAAAAAACAAAATTAAAAAAAATAATAAATACTAATATAAAAAGAGATTGATCATGTTGTGTCTAGGTAGAGGTATAAATTAAATACATTTCTTCAACAGAGGTACCATCAAATTAACATGGTTTTGACAAAACTTAACCTTTGTAAATTAGCTGTAGCAAATTAAAAGCTTCTGAAGAATTTGGCTATTAATAACTTCATAATTTCGTAAAAAGAACTACAAGTTACTTAAGTGTGTCATCACAATTTATAATTTATCTCTCCAAATAATCATCATTTAGTTTAGAAACTGTGTGAAATTTTCCAAAGTGTTTTATATATATAGGCCTGCATTATGAAAAAAGCAAAAATAATGTTCCTTGATTATGAATCGTATTATATATTAATTTTCAAAGTATTTTAAAAGATATTACCAGTAAACAGGATCTCAACAATTAATTAAGTTCAGTGCTAACCGCCACTTACAAAAAATGAATATTTCTCCCTTTTAAAATTAAGCAGTTCAAGCATCAAAACTGAACTAATGAAAAGTTTAGTTAAATTTAAACAAAAAAGAAATTACATAAATGGCTTAAGTCGTTCAAGCTCTACTAATCCTTAAAATTAAGAAGTTTTCGAGTTAAGTTTATAGCAGGCATCTTAAATTTGTTCTCGATGAAGTCTAAATTTCATATATATTTTTCAACGTACAATGCAATGTTAAAATAAAAAATCCCATCACAAATAAATGAGTTCATCAGCTTTCCTTCTACAACATCCCTTATATTAATTTTGACGTCAACCTTTTGATTAAAACTTACAACTGAATAATCAGAAAGTTTAAGGACTGAAATGAAAATTGCAAACTCCGGGAACAAGAGCAGTGAAAATATAATACTTGAGGGAGAGGGACCATTTTAATACCAAAACAAGTGTGAAGTCCTCGGAAGATTCAAAACCAAAGCCCTAGGAGAGACCAATGAAATATTAATCAAAAGAGGTCTTGTTGGTTTTTGTCTTGACTTGATCATGCAGCAATGCAAGGGGAAGCGTGAAGTGTGAAGGCCTCAGTCTCACACCTCTACTGGTTTAAAAGAATACTACTTGCACAGATCTAGAGCGCATTAGATTATATCATCTTATTCTAGTTTATTTGATTGATAAAGTTGCTGAGTTAGCTATTCTGATCTAATGTCGTTTAAATATACAAACAATTTTGATCCCTCTAAAGTTTTCATTTAGTGCAAAAGAAAGAAGAAAAAAATACAAAGAGGCTTAATATCTTAATTAATGAGTAATTATACTTTAGAATCCATAATCTGTTAACTAAAAATCATTTATCTCATGCTAATCAACTATTTAGATTAAAGACAATTATACAATTGGAATATTTAGGGATAAATGACAATTAAACAGTGCTGCTTTACAAACTATAATATATTTATTTTAATACGGTTAAGAACAACTATGTACGTACTTGGTAGTAGAATTTTGTAATAAATGAGACTCGCAAGCATTGGTTGTGTGACATCTCAGACCAGATGTGGAATTAATATTTTCAAACGAGAGATTAATTTGTTAGTGAGTGTAGATTGCCAAAAGAATTGTTGTTTAATTAGTCTCGAGATCTGGTTTTAATTAAAAAATTCTAGTAAGTTCCTCAAATGAACTTAGATATATAATTTTACTTTATTAAAGGTCGGTATGATTAACCTTTGATACCAAGTTTCTACTATGAGGTCAAAATTAAGCTTCAATTTTAAAACTAGCTATCTATAGCTAGGTTGATCATCAATTTATGTATGCAACTAATATTTTCTTTTTTTCGCTTTGAGTAAAATATATCCTTGATTTGATTCAACTGTTAGATAAAAAATAAATAACAAATAAATTAAATTTTGCAATAACATCCCTTGCTTAATTTAAATTGCAGATTTCATTGTTTCAGATAATTAATGAACTAGTATTGAACAAACAAAAAAAAAAATCAAAGGTACATGCATTTTTTAGTTCAGTTGTATTTGTAGGCGAATGACCTAAATATGCATATACATCTTTAGTCAAGATGTATTTTGTAGGCGAATGATACAAAGAAGCCTGTAAATGCAAGGGACCTCTTCGGCTCTTTCCTATAAGTAACTTAATTTTAAAAAAAATAACCTTCACAATTAAAACATTGATGGCTTTATATATAATCTAATAAATTACATTGCATTTGATTTCATTGTAACTATACAAGGGTATTAGGTTTGTGATTCCCATACTAGAAGAATTAACATATAATATATATAGAGTCCAAACATTTTAGAGTTCCTAGCCAATAACCATATAACGTTCTTATTAATTCATTCTCATATAAGATATTGTATATGCATTAGACTTCTTGACTGCAAGTTAATATATTGATTAAAAATTACCATGCTTATATGCAAATTAATAAACAGAACAATTTTAAAATTATCATTTAGAGTTAGGACCACACAGCAAGTATCCTATACAGAATTATTAATTGGTCCCTGAAGGACCATCTACCATCTACCAACTCCCTTATACCTTTCATTGTATGTTTTATTGGTGGCTTTATGCCTATTAGAATCCAAGTTTTATCTGATATAATATTTACCAAACCAAAATAAAAGAAAACGGTTCAAGAAAGAGAAAAAAACACAGAAAATGTACAAAAGCCTAGCTTATTGCTAGTATTTTTTTCCCTTTTTATATCAACTAAATTTTTAAAACTCACTCAAGGTATCATGTCACTTTCTTCATGTTAATGTAAGCAACTTAACATTTATAAATTACAAGCGAAATATGATAAGGAAAATACCAATCTATATGCACATGGGCCCCATCCTCATCCAATTATGCTGATACAGATTATTCATGCTGTAAAAAAATAAAGAACAACCCAAAAACTTAAATAAAATAGAGCGAAGTTGAACCGCAGACTTAGTGCAGTGACGCGAATCCTGTCTCTCTACATAAAAACGTAGATAACTATCACAAAAAGTATCTAAAAAATGCTGAAATATATTGAGATCCTTTAATTAAAAAAAAATGAAGTGAAGTCGTATATGGATTCAATTAATATTATATGTCTCTGTATGAAAATGTACTTGTAGATCATATTAGATTTTTTTTTTTACTACTTGTTTAAATAGGTAGAAAATTATTTGATCTAAAAATTCTAGACCATTCAAAAAAAGTGATTTTTTTTACCTATCTAAAAAGATAGTAAAAAAATTCTTAAAAAAAATGAAAAATTTAGTGAGCAAGTACATTTTTATATGAGTTTATGTTGAACAGTTCATATTGACTATTTAAAATTTGAAAATAAAAATATTGATTCATAGTATGGACCAATATGCGCTTTGCATAGTACCATAACCTCACTCCATATATTTATTTATCTCTTGTAAAACTTAAATCTATATTTATATATAGGTGGAAAGGAGATGCTGATACAATTTAACATTATTTGGCACGGTGGTTTTTTTTTTTTTTTTTGAAATGCTTGGTAGAGACTACCAAGTTGTATAAAATAAAAGTGTTTACATCACATACTTAAACAATAAAAAAGTCTCTATTCTCACAACATTCTAGTATCCCTCAACACTATGTTATTTGTTACACCGGTCTTCTTGCAAAACCGCCCCCATAGTGCCATCTCCTCAATAATTTTAGTAGCCAGTAATGTTGGAGGCATAACCAAACCTCTGAAGATTGACTCATTTCTCTGCTTCCACACATGCCACAACACACACATGAATTTTGTTGCCCATTCTCTTTTCCCCTTTTTCCCTCCCAATGCCATGAAAGAAGAAAGGATCCATGTTTGCGAAACTGAGTCCCCTCTTCTCAACAGTGCTACACCCAACCCTACTTCAACCAAAGCCCATACCCGTTTAGCATACTCACAATAGAAGAAAAGATGTAGGGAAGTTTCTATATCACAACAATTACACAAGGGGCATCTCAATTCACACATCATACCTCTCCGCAACATCAAGTCATGGGTTAGAATTCGGTCTCGTAAGATGAGAAAAGCAAAAACTTTAACTTTTGCAGGTGTGAAACTCGTCCAAACCTCCATGAATCCCCATCTAATTCTTCCACAAGACATTATGATCTTATAAAAAGAACCCGATGAATACAAACCATTAGAAGACCATCGCCAAATCAAGGAATCATCCTCGTCAGTAAACAAGGCATCAACATCTGTACCATGGTCACTAAAAGCATAATCATACGCTTCTCTAAGTGACATTGCTTGAAACCTAGGCCTTACCAATCCATCTTTGAAGTAACGGATCGGAACACCATCCCATGAATCGTACCAAAATGAAATGACCGTACCCGAACCAACTGACCATTGGGCCGACCAATGAAACAAATATTTAATTTTAAATAAATGTTGCCAAAAAAATGAACCACTGACCTTCCAAATAATTGGCCCCCTTGTGCGGACATTTAGTCTTCTAATTTTTAGAATTGTATCACCCCACAAACCATTCGGTTCTTGATATGCTTTCCACCACCACCGCAATAACAAGGAAATATTCCTAAATTCTAGATTCGTCACACCCATTCCTCCATATTTTTTCGGAACACACACCGCGTCCCAATTTAAAAGAGCCACACCTCTTCCAAACAAAAAAAAAAAAAAAATTATGAAAGTGAGATCCAAACATGTAGGTGCAAATCTACAAGAAACTTTTTAGACTAAACTTCGGAGCATATATATATATATATAATTCTGTATTTTAAACTTTACAAGTCCAATTATGAAAAAGACCTTAAATTGCAAAACCACATCTCGTGAGATGATTCGGGGAATAGCTGGAATGCTGGATAGCTCGGGAAGAGCACTCGTGCGGGTCATAGGCTAAGATTTTATTAATTATATGTTAGCACCCATAATATTAGGCCTAAAGCCTTAGCTGTAGGCTATAGCTGTGTGTATTAAACTCTTAAAAAAAATCTTTGTCACCCTCCCATGATCCCACATTTATTATTTGGGATTAGCTAGCCTTTTGAGGAATCATTGACTTTGACTGGAACCAGCTACGTTTTTTTTTTTTTTTTTTCCACGTGATAGCCATTTGATTTGTGATAAAGTGAACAACTTTTGACTGTTGAAGTAGGCTTTCTAACTAGTTATTAATACGGTTTTTATTGCTTCCGTATAATTGACTTGTCTTGTATACATTTTTTGATTTAGTATATGTTGTAAATGTGTCTTTTTCGTATAAGTCTGTACATATTGTTCTATTTTTTTTTTGGGATAATTTCATGTGTAACTTTCAAAAATATCAAAATTACATATTTTTTCCTTTCTAAAATTTATAATATTATATTTTCTCTTTTGAATTTCAAAACTCACAAATTGTAATCAATTTATTGTCTTTCCTATAAAGTCATTTTAAAATTTATAAAGGTTTCATTTTACTCTTTATTAAAAAAAATATAGCATGTGTAAGAAAAATATTCAATCTTCAAATTGACTGATTTATGAGGACAAATAATTCATTTCTCTACTTATGACGTCCACTAATGTATGTCTAAATGACTAAACGCCACTGTATATGTGTCACAAGTAAAAAAATTAATCATTTATTCTCACAAACTTGTTGATTAGAAAATTGAATATTTCTCTTACACAAGCTTTATATTTATATTTTTTAACAAAGGGTAAAATAATAAGTTTATAAATTTAAAATGAGTTTTAATAGAAATAGCAATAAATTGAGTAAATTTATGAGTTTTTTAAATTCGGAAAGATAAATATGATATTATGAATTTTCGAATGAGAAATCGTAATTTCAAATTTTCTGTAGGATATACATGAAATTCTAGTGTATCCATTCGATGTTAGATGTGGAATATTTAGTATTAACCTTTTATGGCGCTATGGCAACTTATAAAGAAAATATGGATATCAAGCCAAATCAGCACATTTAGATTTGCAAATATATGTATAGGGCTGTTTCAAATTTATGCATAGAAACCAATGCTTTCAATTATCAAGACTGGAAAATTGTTGATGATAAATCTCTTTCAAAATTTGACAATTCTGATTGGGACGTTTAGCTATGGAAAAGCTGTGAACAACCAGTACTACCATTCAGAAAAATTTCATTCAATTCATACATATTGTTAATTTATGTACGTTCAAGATAGTACTGTAATATGAGAGTTCAACTAACCTTATCTACAAATTTTAATTTCTATGGGAGAAATGATCTTTATCCCAAAGCTCTGTTTCAAGTAAAGTGAAGTGCATCTAAGTTTAAAAACCATTTCATTGCTATCATACTTTGCTGTCCAATTTTTAGGTCAACTCTGTTGTGCAATATTTAAGTTGATATGTTCATATCATATCTATTTTACGAGAACTGAAATGGTACCAAAAATCTAAACTGGCAAATCTCTGGTACAAACTAGGTTTTCAGAAATCCAGCTTGACCTTTTGTACCGTTGCAACTAAGTCACCTAAATGAGATCAGATCCTTTTTAACTGTGTACGTACAGGATTCACTAATGACCCTAGTCACCCTAGGCAGATCTTAGTCATCTATGAAGTTATTGGCATCTTCTATTAAATAAAACTTGCACAAACATTTAGAAGATTAACAACTCAAAGTTTTACATTTGTCAGAATTTTAATTTTCTAACTATTAGGGAAAATATGACAAAGGAATAGTGGATTTGGGATGCTACTGGAATTTGCTCGAGACGAACATGTACCGTACGAATAGTCAAGCAACCATGTTCAGGCAATGTAAAAAGATGAAATTTCTTATTAGAAACATGTAGAAAGCAACCATACTTTGATTGTGTAATTGAGGTAATTGCTTGCAGATGTTCTGACATACCAGAGATCCACAGAAACATTATTAATGAACTGAATTAGTGAGAGGAACTGATTTCATGAAAGGCTCACTAGTTCCCAGTAGCCACATAACTTGAAGAATGATGTCATGTATTTACCTGTTTTTGTTTTATTTCAATATCTGATGTATTCTGTTACCAGCCCTAATAGTCATTTCATTCAGATCATAAAATGAACTAACATTCATTTGACTTTTTGTTTCCAAACCAAAATATATCGATTTAAGTTTGTATATAACAAATGTTAAGTGTCAAATTTTTTTTTTTTAAATTATATGTTAGTATATTAGTAAAAATTATTGGCATCTTAAACCTTACAAGAGAAACTATACTGTGCAAATTCATCACAAAAGAATAGCTTTGCAGGCTCATGCTCTTGCCTTAAACAAAAGAATAGCTTTGTGAACCCATCCAACCTTTATCATTTCTTAACAGCCAAGTCAGTGGATCTTTATTTCTTTTCCATTACAACCAATTACTGCTTTGATTTCAAGAATTTCTCGTAAAGAGAAAGTCAACCAGATAGCACAACCATTAGTCAGCTACTTACCTGAGATGTTAATATCGATGTTTAAAATATTTCTTTTTAATAATCATGTAAAGTCAAAGATTATTAACAAATGAGAGGGAAGACGTGGAATTTATACTACAAGAACCATTATTTCTATAAAGCGAATATTATTTGTATAAACATAATAAATGCAATAACTACAGTACAGCTAATGCTGTTGAAATAAACTCAGATTTTTTTTGTACATACCAGTAAAAGGCTTTAGTAGGCCTTAATTAGGGCTTTTGAGCAGAGAACATGATGAAGGCCTGTTGAACTTTACTCGAATAATTGATTAAACCGCATGATTTGCATAGATCCTCTATCTCTTTCTCCTTAAAAAAATTGTAGCTGCTATTTGTTTGGCTCACAAACTGCAAAGACATGAAAAAAGGTAAAGGCTGTGGTGATTTCCATCATTCAAGGGTTGCTTTAAGAAAATTTAGTCGGGAAATAGTGTTGAAATAGCTGAGGATGATTCTAGGTAATTATTCTTCATCAGGACTATCTTAATACTGATTGCCTGGTTAATTTTGGAACAAACAGGAACTGAATTTTTTCAAGTCAAATTCTCATTCTACCGAACTTAATAAAATTAGCATTCGAGGGCAAGAGAGCTAGCAAAATGCAAAATTGTGCATTACTGTCCTTAAATTAAAGCATTCGGTACCAATGGAGTGAAACGTCTCAGAAATTTACAAACATGGATCATGTAGCCCAGATGCTTCGAGCCTTCACTAGTCCAATTTTCTTAGAATAATGTTTTTGGTATTAAAAAATAACAACTTTAGGGGATTAGAAAATTTATGCTAAAACATTATTTATGTGGAGGTGGTGATTGTGCAGTAATATTGATTTATTAAAAGCAAGACAAAAGAAATAAAACTTATGTATTCCAAATAAATTTAAATAAATATTAAAAATAATAAAAACTTGCTTTTGAAAGGATTATTAAAATAATTATATATAAATAAAAATCCCAGATTAAAGAAACAGTACAAGGCACCTGTCCTAGAGGTCTTAACAAGCCATTAGAAAAGGGGCTGTTCAGCCTGGTTGAGAGAAAAGTTGTCCCGACAAATACACCACCACTTCTCAAAACACGGCTTATTTCTGCGACCTGGTACAAAAAAAGCTAACCCATAAAATATTGTATAACAATCAAGATTTCAAAACCCCATATCACACCAGGGGGCTACTATAAATAAAAGGCAGAGTTGTAAAATTTGAGCTGACCTGAGGGACCTGCCCAGATCAGGCACGATCAATCTAACCAACAAATTTTGATATATCAACCCAAAATCCAATCCAACAAAACCTGACTAAAAACCAATTGAACTAAGAGGAGGGTTAAAATGCCTCATGTCTTTCATGCCTCATCGTGCCTCATATCCATTATCTCCATTTTCAAAGTCCAAACAGTCTAACTCTATGTTTTGACTTTGAAAATGGAGATAAAGGATACGGGGCACATGAGGCATTTTAGCCCTCCTCTTGAACTAAAACCCAAAACAACCTGAACCTATTTCTCGACCTGGTCCAATGGTGATAACAATCAAAACCACTCACACCATGTCAGACATCAGTGCTCTTTTTAATAATTTTTTACTATGCTGATATAGACCTCTTACTGGGTGGTGATTCACATACATACAAGGAAATGTCAAGAAAATAAAAACAAATATAAATAAACAATAAGAAAAAATAATTAGTACTGCATTAGAAGGAGATGGCCAACAATGCAAGGCAGCCCCTGCATGTACGGCATCAACTGAGCTTGATGCGAAAGGAAGCCTTGATACATCAGCTCGTACAAGTGCAAAGTTCCTATATGAAATCCAAAAGTAAAAAAGAAGATTTACTGTTTATACAGATCTGCATTTTGCAATTTTCAGCCAATAGTTTACAGAGTTTAAAAGAAACAAAACTGACATGTACTGGTTAACTAAAAAAGTTAGTAAATTGCCCCCAAAAATATAGAGGACTAAAAATGCTTCACAAATAGTTTGCAGAAACTTAGTACACAACAATAAATTTCTTCACTTTGTGTATTTCATTTTGGATTTCTGAAAATTAAAATTACTGTAAAAGGTGCAACACAATTGTCAAGTGTCAACCATTAGTAAAATACTTCTCCAAAGCATCAATTTTATGTTCCAATATATTACAGACAAGAGAACCAGCTTTTGGTCTAGTGGCTAAGGTAATACTCTATGTGTGAGATGCCGCAGGTTTGAAACACAGATGGAGGATCCCTCATGGATACCCATACATAAATATGGACTTGACCCTATTCTTTCTCAAAAGAAATATATCGTTTGCAAAAAGACAAAATAAGTTATCAAAACGATGAGTCGAAAATCATGAATGATGCCAGTTTCCAACATTAAGAAGTTCTTACGTGTTTGACAAGCTCTCGTCTTGCTTAGAAAATTCATAGCACTGACGAAGCATGTTCTCAGAGAAATCTAGAGCGATAACCGCAGAATAGGATCCTGATTTTGCAAATTTACGAGAGAACAGGCCGCTGCCGCAACTCACATCCACAAGTAGGCCTCCTGCAACGGGCTCAAAGTATTCTTGTGCCATATTAAACTGCCAATTTGTAGAATATGTAAAAATTAAGAAATAATTATATAAAAACGTTGTAGAAAATCTAGTACTGATCCTTCTCGTTGTGCCTTCTATGCCAAGAAGGGCATAAAAGTAGAAAGCTGATAAGACAAAAATGCTTGCTTGTTTCTTTTTGTCTGAGACCAGTACATAGTGGTAGAGGATTTGTGTTTGCATTAGGGTTTGGGTTCGGCCGTTGAGGGGATAAAATCTTGCCTTTTGCTTTTTGGGTTCGGCCATTGAGGGGAATAAAATTTCACTTATTTCAGAAACAAAATATTGTTATACATTAGTAGAGACTGTTGATGAAAAGATGGTATCAGAACTGATGCATGGTTGGAGTTTTAGTTAACTTCAACTACGAGCCCCAAAAAGCACCATAAGTACCCAGTTCAAGCTACATGATTATATACAAATTAATTATGCTGTAGACATACGAAAGTGATACCTCTTCCTCAGGACCAGGGAAACCACTTTGGTTGAAGTTCTGGCGCCAACCTCTTTCATACAGAAAAGAGACTAAAGGGCTCCTATAATTGAAATTGGAAAATACAAGCCATTCATAATAAATCAATAACAGTATTGGCTTTAGGAAAAACGCGTTGCACTGGAATGTGCTGTGTAAATTATCATCTTTCATTGCATACATGTTCAATGGGTTCAGAGTATTGGTTACATGGTATCCTTTGTCTAATTTTGATTAGTGTTTATTTATGTGCTTCTTTTGTTTGATTACCCCTTCATTAGCTATTTTTTTTAAAACCATGCTTAGTCATACCATTTGAAATTTAAAAATTAAACAAAAAATCTGATGTGGGTTTGGAACATGGCAATTTTCACTTTAACCAAGCTCAATCATCTTTTCATTTCTTATTTTTTTTGTCAATTGCTCTACCCAATTTATCACGAATTATTTGCAAATTAACCAACAACATAGCAATACTTGCAAACAATACCCAATTTTTCTATATTCAACTAGCTTTATTTTTTCTTCCCAATTGATCCACAAACATTGGAGAAGCCCTCTCTTTCCAAATGCATATGGTATATCTCACAATTAACTAATTGCTCATATAATAAGCTATCCTCTCAGAACCAAAATTTTGAATTACGTACGCATAATGGTAGAAAGTGACTGACTCAATAATAGAGGTTCCATGGCTCGGTTAATTTTTTTTTTTTTTTTTTGCAAATACTCATCTAAGTTAAAACGTACCTAAATAGCTCGGTTCTGACGGGTTTAATCTCATTAAACTCTTTCATGCCAGATGTAACAGTAAGGTCTAAGAACACATCTTTGCTGGAAAATGTTTTATTGCACTTCTGGCACTTGAAACCCGACCTATATATAGCTGGCCTAAAATTGAAGATTAACTGTTAATTTAAAACTCAAGTACTTATTACAATAGAGTGCATCCATTTAATTGGACTTGGAACAGCAACAACAAACTGCCACACAATAAAAGTAAGCACTCAAGCAAAAGTACAATTGGATTTCATACTGTTTTATGCCATGCTGGATAGTTAGGAATACTAGCTTATTTCTTTCCTTTATCATTCATTTTTTTTGTTTTAACCCTAAAATTAATAAGAACTAGATGTTAAGGACAGGTACGCACAACAGCTGGCATATGAAATTGGACTAAAATAAGGTTGAACTGTAAAATCGAGAATAGTTGAGGCTTATTTCTGCATATCTTTTCTTAAATTATGTTCAATAATATATTTGCAAAGATGAAACTTAAAAATCATCCAAAGGTCAAGTTAGAATTATATAATCAAACTCAGCTAAATAATTTTGATTAAAAAAACATACAAGTTAAATCCAGGAGGCCCTTTTCTTATCAGCGGTTCATAACAAATAGGGCATGCAAAATAACCGGCTTCTTCTGAATTGTTGTGCAGAACTTTAGCCAACTGAAAAGAAAAAAAATAAAAAATAAAAATACAAAGTATAATTTTTATACTAAGAGGGCCTATCTCATGTGATACACACAGATGATGCATCTGCCATGCAGGATTCGTGAGATTTACCTATCTAATCAGGGAAAATAATTTTCTGATAAAAAATTATATATGGATTCAATACAATAGAAAAAAGTAAAGTCATCTGAAAATTATTCAATACTGCACAGTCCAAGAGAATCAGAACCACTAATTAAAACCATTGAGTTATATTACAACATCAATTGAGCTCTCAAATCACCTCAGCGAAGCAACTCATCAAGAAAGTGCAGAAAATAAGATGGAGAAAAAGGATAAATTGGGATCAAAACAATCATACCGGGTCTAAATTGATGGTGCTCCCATAAACCCGCACCTGGCGAGACGACGCTTGATGGAAGCGCAAATTTGTTGAACGAACAGGAAAAGAGGGGTTTAGAGATGAAGGGCATATATGTAATTTCCGAAGAAAGGTAGCTGGGAAAGCTGCAGAGGGTGAAGACGAAGCAATCACTGCTCTAACCGCCATCTTCTCTCTCTACTCGCTACCGTGCCGTGCAACTGAGCGGGTTTATTTGTGTGTTCGCGGGAATTGAAGGGTCGTTGGTTTCCTACGTAGCGCTTTGATTGGTGGTGCTTAGAGGTTTGATACAATATTTTATAAAAAAAATTATAAAGACCTCTTTACTTATTTAATAATATATTTAGCTTAAATTTTTTTTTTATAATTATTCAGAAAAAAAATCATGACACTTTTCATATTAGATAGAGATACTTATAAAATCAAATATGAATAACTTCGATATTAATTGTTAGGGAAAATTTCCCACGTACCTATACAAACTTTTGAAGTAGCCAATATCTCCGCAGAATCATCATAATATCCAATATTCCCATAAAAATTGAACATTCTTATTTCTATCACCTTTTAACAATGAAATATTTTATTTAATTACTTTATAAATTGAACTGACCAATATACCCTTGAATTTCAACTTGAGATGTCCATTACTACTAATTGTTTCTTCCTCTCTTATGCTTTCAGACCAAATTTCTTTCCAAATGTCTCTCTCAGTCCCAGTTTTTCCGGAGTCCATATCCTTTGAGATAACTCAAATTTTGAGTTGATCAATCGCTAAAAATAACCCGCTTTCACGTAGTGCAGCCCAGATCGACCCTTCTTCACAACAAATCACCCAAAAAAAACGAAGCTTATCCATCAAAAGAAAAAGAAAACAATACTAAGCTTTCCGCTTAATTAACTACTCTTCTCTCTCTTCGCTTCGCACAACTAATTGTGAAACAAACCAACAATTCACCTTTTGACCGAATCAAAGAGGAAAGACTAGGATCCAAAACTTAATTCAGTTAGAAGTTAGTTAGGCTACTGTTAGTTTCTATACATTACCTATATCAGGATGTAATGTGAAGGTCGCTGGATCAATGAAAGAATTACAAGAGTCATTTTTAATTCTCATTCTTTGTATCTAAACTAAAAGATGGTATCATAGCCTCTTTCCTTCCAATTGTGATTATCATAATATTTTTTTTCCAATTACGATCCCAATCTGATCATGCCTGATCTGATTGTTCAAATCACAATACCAGTGTTGACAAAACTGGTCTGTTTCATCATCTTGGTGGCACTACCTCCACTCCGTCAACCTTTGTTGATGTCAGCAGTGTCGCGACGACCAATCCTTCCTATCTGATGTGGGAAAAGCAAGATCAATTCTTGCTTGCTTGGTTGAGGTCATCGATCATGGTGTATTCTTACACAATATGCTGCCAGCCGCACTAGTTGTGAACCATGGAGGTCTCTACATCGAGTCTACTCCGTCGTATCCAAGGCCAGTCATGGAATTGCGGCGAGAGAGAGAAAGCAAGAGAAATTCCAAGGCCAAGGCCAAGGTATCTGCATCGAGTCTTTCTCAATTACAAAATTAGTTTCTATCCTCTGTTTAAATTTTAAATCATACCCAGACGACCCAAGAGGATATTAAATTTAATGTTACTCATTAGTGAATCTACAAATACAACAAGTAATATGGGATGAGAAGGGGCTAGTAGCTCATAGTTGTGCTCTTTCCCAATATGTGAAGAAACGAAGTTCGTAGTTATTGTATAGACCTGGATCCAACCTTCCATTCAATAATTAGTAATAACTTTAGAAAAAATGTGAAGAAACAAATATCCGAGGAGAGGAGAAGAGACGAAAGTGATGCGGCCAAGGAAGATGGAAGCATTTCCTGTTTAGACATTTAATGGATACCTCCATTTTAATGAAAGAGTATAATAGTCAATACAAATTTTAAAATAATAAAATAAATGATAGGGGATAAAAGAAAAAAAGTTAAGTTTATATGTGGATATTATATATGAGTGAGGCTATGGTACTATGCATAGCACGGTTGGGTCCATGCTATGGCTCTAAATTTGAGTTTTCAAAATCCTAACGGTCCATCCAAACCGTTCAACATGATTATAAAATGAATATGTACTTGCAAATCAAATTTTACATTTTTTTCAAATTTTTTTACTATTTTTTTAGATAGGTAGAAAATCACTTGATCTGAAAATTCTGGACCATCCAAAAAAAGTGATTTTCTACCTATCTAAAAAAATAGTAAAAAAATTTAAAAAAAATGTAAAATTTGGTTTGCAAGTACATATTCATTTTATAATCATGTTGAATAGTTTGAATGGACCGTTAGGATTTTAAAAACTCAAATTTGGAGCCGTAGCACGGACCCATCCGTGCTATGCATAGTACCATAGCCTCACTCATTATATATTATGATGTATTTATGGGGAAATTAACTATTTTGAAAATTTGAATGGGCACACTAGAAAATTTCCCTAATTGTTAATACTTTTAAATACAGATAAAGATTACAAAAAATAAGATGTAAAAATATTTTTTTATTATTAACTTAAGAGCATCTACATCCCTGAAACTCTTAAGAGTTTCTAATCTGATGTGGCAGTTGCTAAACCAGTTTCAGGGATGTAGATGAATTTCTTATTTAGCAACTTTGCTCAATAATTTCTTAATAAGAAATCGTTTATAAACTGTGACGTGGCGAAATGATTCGCTGAGATTCCTTTCTCTTGCAAATATATCTTAATAAGAAAGTTTATAAGCTGTGACGTGGCAATTAAGAAACTCTAATTTTAGTTTCAGAGATGTGGAGGCTTAAAAATTAAGAGAGATTTAATTTCTAAAAAATAGTTAACAGTTATTTAGAAACTCTAATAGTTTCAGGGATGTAGATGCTCTAACACCGTTCAAATATCTCAATTGACGGACAATTTATACCTTAATTTCTTTTCGCCGTCTAGCTGCTTTTGGTTGCTTCTTTAATTAGTAAGCTTTTTGTATTTGTTTTTCAATTACCTAAACTTCTCAATTTATTGTTCTTTTTGAAAAAAAAAATTACTAAAAGATAAAAAAGACAAACTTCTATACAAGGAGACTCTTTGCGCGAATTGAACGGAAAAAGATTTCTTTACGCAAATAGAAATTATCATTTAAATAATTAAATTGATGTACTCTTAATAACAGATGCACATGAGATTGTTCTCTTTATTTGACATTTACACCTTGTTTGGATGGATCCAAATCTGCTGCGATTCTTGGGGTATGAACAGTAACCCTGCTATCTCTCATTTTTCGAATCCAGCCATTGAACAGTTTCGAAATACGTGCACAAAAAAGTTCTCGAAAAAAGTTGCTTCGAGATTCGTTCTCGAAAAAAATTGAACGGCTAGATTCGGAAAATGAGGGATAGCAGGGTTATTGTTCATGAGAAGAGGATCGCAGTAGATTTGATTCCATGGAGAGTAGAGGAAGGGAGGGAATGGAAAGAAAATAATTTTTTTTTCTCGAATCGTGTTTGCTTGACAAAATTATGTTAGAAGTGAATGATACAAGAGATGAAAGGTTTAACCTTATATGATTATAATCAATAAAATTGATTTTCCTCCCGATTTGAAGTGTAACGGATGCAAAGAAATTTTGTTGCAAATATTTTTAAAATGACACAAATGCGCAACCCAATATCTTACCTATATAATTCTCATCCAAATTTCTTTGTCACAAACCTACTACAACCACCAAATTTCTCATTAATCTTTTAAATTTTAATTAATTAAACAAGAAATAAGACGGAAAGAAAAGTTAAATATTTTTTTTTCTCATTAATTATTTAAACATAAAAAAATTAAATATAATAATCTTTCTTTCTATTCCATTTCATTCCCTTTTATTCTTCATCTCCCTTCTCACCCTCTACTTGATGAAGGATACATAAATGGTTGGAGTAATTGAAGGATACATAAAAGAGTTGAATAATGTTGTATCAATACAAAATTACAAATTGTGTTGTACTAGTCATTTTAGTGCTTTTAAAAAAGACAAGAATAGAAAAACGTCTTTTAAATGGAGTAAAGTTAAAGTAGTTTTATAAATATTTTCAATTTTAAAGTATCAGATATTTATTTTTACCACTCACTTGCAAATAATGTACACAACAGTCTTTGAATTTTATATTACTCCATTTTATTCCACTATTATCAAACATTAATACTTTAAACTAATTTAGTATTTACTTCACTTGTCAGATGTAATGTTAGGTTGTAACGCAGTTAGGTTATTTAACTCAAATTATAACAAATAAATAAGAGTGAGGCTATGGTGCTATGCATAGCACCAATGGCTAGTGTACTACGGCTCAATATGATACTTTTTAAAATCCTAACGGTCGATCCGACCGTTCAATGTGATATCCATATGAATATGTACTTGTAAACTAAATTTTATATTTTTTCGAATTTTTTTACTATTTTTTCAGATAGGTAGAAAAATCAGTGTTTTTTGAAAATTCTGGACCATCAAAATTCTACCTATCTGAAAAAATAGTAAAAAAATTCGAAAAAATATAAAATTTAGTTTGCAAGTACATATTCATATGGTTATTACATTGAATGGTCGGATCGACCGTTAGGATTTTAAAAAGTACAATATTGAGCCGTAGTACACCAGCCATCCGTGCTATGCATAGCACCATAGCCTCACTCAATAAATAAATATATTACACATCATGCACGTAAATATAATAAAATATAAAAAATATAATTATTGATCCCATTATTTAAAAAAAAAATTGTGAATTTTAAAAATGATAAAAAAAAATATTGTATAAATTAATTCTTGTATAAATCAATATAATCATAATAATAAAAATTATACAGTTATACATACAAATAAAAATATGTTATATGTAATGTTATATTTATCAATTACTCTATAGAATAATGAGTACAAAATAATTCTTATTCATACTCTTATTGAATAAGGTAACGGAAATTATCCCTACACGTTAAAGTTAATAAAAAATATTATTATCTTTATCGGTCTTACCGAATACAATACAGATATGATAAATAGATAAAAAAAATTGTTGGCATTCCTAGTTATAATCTCTCTTGTGTTTTCAATTATAATAATTGGGGACAAAATCACCGATAGAATACAACAAAACATGCTCACAGACCTTAAATTTTATGCGGTAAAACTAAAGTATATGTTTCAGAACTGAAATTAAAATAAAAATTAGATGAATAATAGTGCCTTTAGTAATATCAAGTTAGGGTAGACCAGAGCAATGTTGTCGCACGGTCGCAGTCGGGTTATGTCTAAGATAATTCAAATCCTCTAAAGTAACTCAATTTTTGAGTTTAGACCAGACCATCCGTTCTCGCACAAATACTAAACGCTCTATGCGATCATTTCAACTCGAACCGAATTGATCCGAATTCTGATCATACGGTCCGGATCTAAACTAAAAATTTGGGTTACTTTAGATCCGGACCTGTCTGATTAAGTTGGACAGTTGGATCGGTTTTGACTTTGAGGCAACAGACCGAGTACAAACCAGATATATAGTGGGCCGAAATATTGACTCGGATTTCCTGGATGCATATTTGGTCCAGCCCGGCCCGTAAGTTTTAGAGCTTGACTTGTAGATGTAGTTGTTGGTCGATTCACGTATAGATTTATTGAGAAGCCGGACGCCGGACCACTTACCAGAGTATTCAAAAAGCGATTGCTCTTTTATTACTACGCAACCGCCATGTCCGCCGGTTCCACCTCCACCTCCGGGTTAGATCCGATCGGTTTTCCTCCTACTGCAATGTCTAATTCTGATCGCACCAGCGTTCCTTCTTCTTCCTCCTCTCCATCGTCGTCCTCCGCGGGTCCCACTGAGGCAGTGCTCTTCTCGTCGGGAAACCCTAGGATCGAGGAGACACGTGGCATCATGCACCTCTACCGTGATATTACTCCCTCCTCCGCCTCCTCTTCTTTGATTCTTCCAGTATGATAACATAAACATTTAGGTTCTTCTGTTCGAGTAGGATCATTAATTGAATCATGTGTCAACACGTTTAACTACGATTTATGAAGAGTTATATGATTAAATTTGCAATGCTGATGTTTGTTGTCGGGAGAATGGAGATCACTGCTTTTGTCACTTTTGTGACTTTAAATGTGCAATTAAAGAGAGCTTTTCAAAGAACAATGAACAGCTATGTTCATAATTTAACCTTTGTGCTAACATGTATTTAGGACTAAGCAATCACTGCACGAACTTTCTTCTCTTCCTAATTCAACGTGAAAAGGAAAAAAAAATTATTCATATGAATGAAAAACAGAAATCAATCATATCTGAAACAAATGTTGATGAGAGACTGATTCAAATTTTGGTGTCTAGATTGGGAGGAAGCCTCTTGTGTGTGTTCTTGCAGTCCCTAATCATATGACCTATGCTGATTTTTGTCGATTTTGTGGCTCTTTTATACAACACATGCTTGAGATGCGTATTGTCAGGTATTATTTTTCAATGCTGTAGGTATTAGTTTTTTTTTTTTTTTTCTAGGATATATCTTTAATCCTTTTCCCCCTTTGTTTGGTGGATCAGGATTGATGGTGTGGATGACCAGTACAGCGTAATTATTAGGTTTGACGAGCAAAGTTCCACTGATGATTTCTATAAGCGTTTCAACAGAAAGCGCTTCTCTTCTCTTGAGGTTAAGTCACCTCAGCACAATATGACTTCATTGTCAGATTTGATTAGTTAATTAATTAATTGGCACATGCTGGTTTAGAGCAAGCATGACCACTTCATGACATTTAGGTTGGGTGTTGGTGTGGTAGGGTAACTGTTAACTACCACATTAGTTCTAGAAACGTACTGATCGGGTACCTTTAAAGTGAGTACAGTACTTGTTGTATGGCTATTACATTCTGTTGGAATGGCACTTAATCACCAGATTTATTTTTGGCTTGTTAAACACTTGCAGACTACCTGAAATTTAGGTTAAGTGAAATCATGTATAAGTATGTACAAATCAATACATACTAGTATTGGCATAGCTAGTATGGTGGACTTCCTGAGAACAGTACACCAAAATTTGGCACTTTACTTTTAAATTCAGGCACTTGTGTACCAAACTGGGCATTGTTAATGGAAATTATTCTGTACTGCATGGGAATTTTACAAATATCTGATAAAGGACTGCTATGGTAATTGTATGTAGTTTTTTTATACAGGGAGATATTTGCTGTGTACGCTATACAGCAGATGTACAGGAAACTGAACAAATAGAACGTGCACAAATCTCTGTTTCAAGCTCAGCTGATTGCCCAGTATGTCTTGGTGAGTGCAGTTGTGTGTGCCTGGCTGCCTGCCTTGTTAAATAATCAGCTAAATCAAGACTTGTTCTGCCAACATTATCATTTTACACCTTTACCAGCTATATGCCGAATTATATGTTGTTCCCAACCTAATGAACTTGTTCTATGCCTATAACATCAGTGACCAGATTATGCAAATGGTGGCTCCTAATTGCAAGCTTTCAAAAATAATTGGGTATTAATTGCAAAGTTTGCAAATGGGTATTATTCACAAGTACAATATATATTGACTTTATTTTCAGTACTTTTGGTACTTTTGGCTTCATGCATAGTTTTATAGTTTTATTATTGAATTTTTTTTCATATTTTTGTGTTCAGTTGTATTGTTATTGCAGAGTTCATATACTGATTAAAACCTTCTTTTGCTACGTTGTTTTTTTTTTTTTCCCCTTTATCCCCTCCTGTAGAGAGACTAGATCAAGATAAAGACACTGGTGGAATTCTAACAACAATTTGCAACCATTCTTTCCACTGTTCGTGCATTTCTAAATGGACTGATTCTTCATGTCCTGTGAGTTGTCATTTCCTCACCTCCTCTCTCTCTCTCTCTCTCTCTGTGCGCGTGCAAATCGTTCTCTACATGCTTTTACTTTACTGTAGACTTATTTTATTTGGCAATTCTTGACTTTTTGGGTGAGGTATTTTGCTCTCACTAACCTTATTTTAGCAAATAAATAACAAACAAAGTGGCTTTCATTTGAGAGGAGGCTTTAAAGTCCAACCTCTTTGACAAATGAATTATTTTAATCTGAGATTTTAGCTAGAATTTCACTTATTTCCTGATTTTGGCAAGTGGTGATTGGTTATGTAGTTATCTCTCATAACATATGTTTAAACGGTTTCAATAGGTTTGTAGATACTGTCAGCAACAAGCCGACCAATCGACATGCTCTATATGTGGTGAATCTGAGAACCTATGGATGTGTGTCATTTGTGGTTTTGTCGGTTGTGGCAGGTAAAGAAGAACTACTAGTTTCAATCTTCTCCCTCTTTTTTTTTTCTTATTAATTAATTTAAACTTGGGATATGGGAGGTATGCTGATTGTATCAAGTGTATTAACTGTGAAAAACTGATAATTATGTGGACCGTTTAATTCAGTAAAAAACTGATGGCAAATTAGTTGAATTAAGTGGTGACCAGGGAGAAGAGATTGATAGAAGCTGTGACTGCAATGAAGATCTTAGTGAGGCTCTTTTGAATAGCAAAGTTGAAGCTGTAATTTTCTAACTAAGTATATTGACTGTGAAAAGTATACCGAGTCGAGAAGGGTATTTGACTATTTGTGATGGTTTTACTATTTTTTATTATTTCATAATATTTTGTTAGCTATTTTCCTTTTTGTTATGTTTGATAACATTTTCCATATTGTTGTTCCTTTTTATTATTTTTGTTCATCATTACAGGTATAAAGAAGGGCATGCTGTAAGACACTGGAGGGAGACACATCACTGCTATTCTCTCGAACTGGAGACCCAAAGAGTGTGGGATTATGTAGGAGATAATTATGTGCACCGTTTAATTCAGTCAAAAACTGATGGCAAATTAGTTGAATTAAGTGGTGACCAGGGAGAAGAGATTGATAGAAGCTGTGACTGCGATGAAGATCTTAGTGAGGCTCTTTTGAATAGCAAAGTTGAAGCTGTAATTTTCTAACTAAATCTTATTTTTTATTTAATTTTTCTTTTTTCTATATTTGTTATTAATTTGATCTATTGTTTTCTGTCACTTAATCATGTATTTAAGGTTAAGGCACATAGCAAACTGTTTTGGTAAACTTGTACTTTAGTGAGCAACCAACATTAAACTAATTTGGTTTAGTGACAGTCCAGTAAAATGAGTAGTGCATGTGGTGAAGCTGCTTGTAACCAAGGTCTATTACTTACTCTAATATTCCAAATCTAGTACAAATACTTGGACGTTCTTTATTTGTACCGCAAAGTGGGAGTTGTTACTTCTTAAGGGTGCCCTTTAAATTTTGAGACTGAGAGTCAAAAGCACCATCCAACAATGAAAAAACTGATTTGTAGTTTGGGATAGTACATGTATGGTAATGCTTGGTAGTCATTAAGAACCTTTTTTATTAGAATTTAAAGTGCTTACTTTTTATTGTTAAATAACTTTGCAGATTGTTGAAGAATACAATAATCTTCTCACCTCACAACTGGAGAACCAGAGAAAAGTATGTTCAGTTTCCCTTACTCTTTCTATCGGAAATGGAATGCTCACTATTGCAGCTTCATTTATGACACAAGTTATTTTTATTGAATTGTAGCACTTCGAGTCACTTCTACTGGAAATTAAAGAAGACAACGATAAAGAAATGGCTGAGGCTGTTGAAAAAGCTCTAAATGCAAAGCTACCAAAATTGCAAGCAAAATTAAATAAAGCCATTGAAGAGAGAACATTTCTTCGAGAGGTAAATAGTATACTTGTCATACACGTTGATTTCTATTAGTGACAGGTGAAGCTGGGTACGAAACATAGCGTTGACAGTTTGGTCTTGTGAATCTAGGTTTACGCTGAGGTTTTGAATCTGAAGCAAGACAGAAACCTACCTTTTTTATTTGTACCAAATTAAATTGAATTATTTTTTGTGCATCTTGTTATTAGTACATCTTGTGCCTGTATCTTTAACTGAAAGAAACTACCATTAGTATATCTGGTTCTGTTTCAGAACCTTGTTTTTTATTTAATTATTTAATTTTTATGAGTGTTCCTAACATTGATCATATACCTTGTTTCAACTTTGTTTTTTTCCACTTTATTCTGGTCAAAAGATAAACAAGAATCTTTTGGAAAACCAAGAGATGTGGGGAGAGAAGATCAAAAAGGCTGAAAAGAGGTACAAACTCTGTAAACATGAATTCAACTGATTCTTAATGTAATCTCATGTTATTTAGCGTGAAATATTTTCTGACCATGTTATCTAAAATATTTTTTCCCCTATATCCAGGGAGCAAATTAGTACTAGACTGAAAGATTTGAAAGTTAATCAATTGGAGGAACAGGTTAGTATATTTTGACGGCTTTATCTCTAATTTAACCATGGATTTCTTTGTGCTGCATTCATTTCTATCTTAATTTTTGGATATTACCTTACATATTTTCTGTTTTTAACTTGTGATAGCTGAGTGCTCTAATAGCTCAAATTGAAAATGTGAGTACTGATCATGGCTCCAGTGAGTCAGCTACACCAGAAATTGAAAATGCTACAGTTCTTCCCTTGCGTTCTAGTAGCAACGGCAATGCGGATACATCAGGAAAAGGAGAAGAATCTAACTAGAATATATGCTTACATATAAAAAAAATATCATTCACATGTTCATAATATCTAAGGTGTGAAAAGTAAAGGTTTGTAATTTGGTAGTAAAAATCTTTTTGAATCAAATGTTTTCTGGGAACAATTGAAGCTCCATATGATCAATGGTTATTAGTTTTTTCTGAAGCACAATAACTTGATCCGAAATTCATCCCAACGAAATGGCATTCCCATTCTAATATAAACCATCTAGTCTCTGATGCCGTGCTAACTTTTTTAAGGTGGGAACAGAAACCAACCCAATTTGTAATATCTGCATGACTGCAACTGGTATAAAAGTATCCAAGCCAACCACCATGGTATGAAAAAAATCTAGTTTGGCAAAGAGAAGCACAAAATATAGTGCAGATTGTTATGGTTACTCCTGCAATTTGGGAAGCAAAGGGATATTGAACTATAGATGGGATATTAAACTAATATGGATATGGATTGAATATTACACGAATACGGACACAAGTACAAATATAATTTGAATAATAAATAAAATCATCATATATTTGCAAAAAAAAAAAACAGAAGTTGCTTACATTATTCGTACGTTCGTGGAGTTTAACTTCGTAATATTGTCATAACAATTTGTTAGCAATTATATATTAACTAACAAAAAATAATCATTAACTATCATATTATTAGTCAAAATGTATCAAGAAAATATAAATCTTAGTAAGTGATGAAATAAAATTGGATTTGTAATAAGAACTGAAGTTAATTGAATTTGTAAGAAACTTTTATATTATACTTCAAATTTCAAACTAACGTTGTATATGGATCTCTGAATTAAATAGATATTTGAATATTAAAAATGATGTATCCGGATAACTAATTAATTATTTATATCCATCCGTATCCGGCGCCAAATTGAAAACCATATCTACAAATGAATGAAGTATTCGTATCTATATATATATATCAAGACGAGGGTTCAAATACACTATAATTTTTGTACTCCAATATACTTCACATTCTTTATCTTTATTTTCAAAGTCCGAACAGTTGATCCGAACCGCTCAACATGATCTTCATAATAAAATATGTTTGGAGACCAAATTTTATATTTTTTAGCATTTTTTTACTATTTTTTTAGATAGATACAAAATCACTTTTTTAAAGAGATTCTGAACCATCCGATAAAGTGATATTGTACCTATGTAAAAAAATAGTAAAAAAATTCTAAAAAATATACAATTTGGTCTCCAAGCATATTTTATTATAAAGATCATGTTGAGTGGTTCGGATCGACTGTTCGGACTTTGAAAATAGAGATAAAAAATGTGGAACATATTGTAGCACAAAAATTATGGTGCATTTGAACCCTCCTCATATATCAAATATCTATATCCGTATCAATATTTCCAAATACATTATACATTTATAGGCCAGCTTTAACCACAAAAAATAGTTGGAAGTATATATCGTCTGAATTTTATTTCAGAGAGCCGCGGAATGGACTAGAATGGGCAACAATCTTGCATAGCTGAGCACCTATGCAACCCAAAAGTCTCTTAAACAATGTAACCAATATGTATGTATTCACTATCCACTAGTATTATCAAACTACAAAACAAATTATATTGATTAATTGGGGAAGTTGCTTGACTACCTATTTAACATCGATCAACTTGGAACAAAGTAACTTAAATATATACCGAGGGATCTAGTTATCAAAATTTTGAGTTACAACAAAGTTACCACAACCATTTTCTACATTTTCAAAGTCCAAATCGTCGATCCAAGCTGTTCAACATGATCTCCACAATAAAATGTGCTTCCAGATCAAATTTTACATTTTTTTGAACTTTTTTACTATTTATTAAGTATTTTACAAGAAAGTCAAATTCAGACCATTGAATTTTATACTTATCTTAATAAATAGTAAAAAAATTCAAAAATATGTAAAATTTGATTTGGAGCACATTTTATTGTGGAGATCATGTTGAACGGTTTGGATCGACAATTTGAACTTTGAAAATGTAAAAAATAATTATGGTAACTTTGTTGTAACTCAAAATTATGGTAACTGGATTTCTCCTCGTATATACCACTATCCACTTGTCTTGTCGAACTCTAAAACAATTACATTGATTGACGAAGTTACTAGACGACCTTGCTATTAACATCCATCAACATGGAGAATACGCCATCTGCGCTTAGATTTGCTTGAAAATTGTATTTTTTTTTTCTTAAGAAGAAGTTGAGGATCAAATTATCTGACTATTTAATATACATAAGATATTTTCATTCAAATTTCGATGCTACCTTACAATCTCTCAATAATTGTCAATAATTGTACATTGTTAAAGGGCAATTGACCCAAATATATAACTATGAAGCATAATACAAACAAAAGAAAAAGGGCGAGTGAAATCTGTGTCAAGAGGAAAGTCCATCTTTATTTTGTTCTCTAAATTCAATCACAATCAGTTGATCACTCCAAAAGTTCATTTTTCCCATGGTACTGTAAACAGCCAATTTTTTTTTTTTTTTTTTTGCTGTTGGTTTTGCTATAAAAGTGTCTGCAATAGCAAAATATAAAACCCACGATCGATATATGGTAGGATCCATGATAATAAAAACCACAAACCAATTTTTAGTATGCTTACAATTTGGAAATTAAACTACCACTTCTATAATGGTAGTCTGCCTCATCAAAATTCAAGAAATACGAATCATTTCTTAAAACTTAAAATTTTATTGAGGATGCGATGATAAACTTAACTCGGGAAGAAGACGCTCAGGGTGGTCAAATTATCTTTCTTATATTTACATGTTTTTTTCTTTCAATAATTTTCCTCATTTAGTGCTACTTTGTTGTCCTTACCTATTGACTATTGTATTGTGCTTGTATATGTTTATAATCAAATCAAATATAAATAGATCAGAATAAAATTACGAATAAAATTTATTAGTATAAATGTTTATTTTTACTAGCAATTTTGTTCTTAATATCGATTTGTGATTGTATTAGGTTTATACTTTTGCCAACAGTTAGTTTATTGGTTAATTAATTTTCTCATCAACTGTCTGATTAAGTTTCATATTCATGCTTATCAAGTTGGATCAGAGTAGGAGTGTAAGTGCAATTCGATCAACCTGACCAATCTGATCGATAGGTTCTGAAAATTTACGGTTAAATTTTATAACTTGTAAATTAAATAATAATTTAACTAAATATTAAAGTGCAGTAAAGTAAATATTTGAGGTTGCTGGAAAGATAATTGAAGTTTGAGTACAAACAACAATGGATTAGGCTAAACTCTCAAAAGGATTATAAAGTGTAAGATTTCTGAGGGTATTCTCTCGTTAATGAGACATGAGACATAGCCCACTATTTATAGTGGAATTCAAAGGAGAGCTAACGTCTCTTTGCAAATCACAAGATCTACAACATAATTGTTTAGCCTATTTTGCTTGTGATCAAGTTTCCAGTATTGACCAAGTCTGGTAATTTGAATTTTGAATTTGACATCCAGCCAAGCAACGGCCAGACTCGGGTGGTCTCAACTTCATATCTACTTTACCAAACTTTTGGACATAAATAAAAATAACAACGCAAAATGTAAAGTATGATCTTCATAATCTTCATGATCTTGATCTTCATATGATCTTCCGTATTTTTTATGATTCAGCATCTCATCAATATCTGACATTTCAAATGGCTCGTGTGAATCTTCCCTCAGATCATATTTATCAAATCATTCATTGTAGCTCGAGGAGATCATGCAACAGATTATCTTGTGCAGCTTGTCACGTCCCGACTTGTCATGATACGCACTTTGACTTTCTTTGACCTTCAAACGCGACTTGTTATGCCAACTTATCATGATATGAATCATTGACTTGTTTTGACCTTTGGTCGTAACTATTAAACCTGCATATATCTTAAATAGAAAAACTGTAAAATTCAATAATTATATGTTTTGCAAATTAGTCAAACAGCACAGAAGATTGCTAACAACAACAAAAACAACAATGCAAGGTAATTGAACCTCAATTACAACAAGTATTGACTAAATTTGTTTAGTAAACCAACTATATATATTATCTTCTAAAAATATTGATCACTAAATATCCTTTAAATTTGAGAGTATTTACTGAAATATTGAAAAATTCTTGAATAGTATCTCAAAAAGAAAGTACAAAACGCTCATTTTGAATTCTGCTTTGCGTATAGAAATGCAACTTTGGTGTAGCTAAATCAATGTTATTTTCTACAAGTGTAAAGACCAATTTAAAAATTGTGTGAATTTGTTATGCAAGTTTATTTTCGAACGAGATGACGAACTTGTTTATGTGGTTATTGATTGTATTGGCAAAACTTTTGAGATGTTGTACAAGCGGGAATTAAAGAAAGTTTTGTACATTTGCAGACTTTTTTGAAGTTGTGGGAATTGTTTGTGCACATTTTATTGAGATTTCGAAACAAGAAAATTAATTTTCTATAGTTGAAAAATATATAGTTGTACGGTGGAGAATGACATCAATTTTTAAATTTTATTTTAGTTGGCTCTTTATCAAATTTTATATGATTAGATTAGTATAGAAATTTATTAGAAATTATAGTATGATTTTCTCTAAAATCTCAAATGATTGGATGAATAATGAATGTATGATGTTATGCATCGCTAAAATAATGGAAAAAAAAAATCATATTCCGTATTAGTATGTTTATTTAAAAGAAGGTCAAATGAGTTAAAACGTTTTCGAGATCCTAGATATAAGTGTGTAAACTTTTAACACCATTGAATATTACTAATGAAGGAACGGGCTTCTTTTCACGCCAATGTTATTTATTCGGGGCACTTAATTCGTTTGGATGCGTAGTTATCAGTGTTCTAAATAGCGCGCTATAGCGCCGCTATAGCGTTTTTGGACCTCAAACGCTACGCTACGACATCAACATGCGCTATTTGCGCTACGGCCACTATAGCGGCCGCTACAGTGCTATTTGCGCTATACAATATAAGTTTTTTTTTATTTTTTATTTTTAAGCAATTTATATGGGTTTTAAATAAAGATAAAAAAAATCTCAACCGAAATTGAATTTGTTGCTACTTGCTACAAATAAATCAATTTGAAATTGGGAATAGAAATTGAAATTTGAATAGAAAAAAAGTCCAAACCGGAATTAAAATTTGAATAGAAAAAAAAATAGATTATGTCATGAATCATGATACTTAAGATATTTTTAATAGAAAAAATCGATAGTTTATGATATTACTATGGATATTTTGAACCGCAATTTGTACTTTGTACGGGTTCAATATGAATATTATAATTTCTTAATTACTTTGGTGTTATTTATTGTTCTATGAGACCTTAGATAATGTTGATATTTAGTACAAATATTGAATATACGAAATGTAAAAAAAAAAAAACGCTATTTGGAATAGCTTCCGCTATAGCGACGCTATTCGCTATAGCTTTTTTTTTAGCCTTCCCGCTACGACGCTATAAACGCTATTTAGAACCTTGGTAGTTATTATGCCTTTTTTCTGTTTTTATGTAAATCCTAGGTATTATGCCTTTTGGCTTCTATATCCACACATAATAATTATATTTTTCCGAACTAATTAAGCATGTAGAACTCATGACAACCACTGCAGTTTGAATTAGCAATTACACTTCAGAATATCCGACCATAATTCATGAAGATTAATACCGTCGTGCAATATCACTGTAATTACTTACCATCCATATCGAACTGTATTATGTCCTAAACTGTCTCGTAGCACGAGTTGAACCGAGATGCGTGTTTGTATCTTAGAGCATCTCCAACTCAGCAATCCGTAAAAAATAAAAAACAGCTGTAAAGTACTGTTTAAAAATTAAGTTCCTTTTAATTTCTTAATCTCTCCATCTCAGAAATTGGGTCAGAGCCAATAGGAAAGAAAACGAAAGAGTCAGAGCCAATAAGAAAAAGAGAGAGTACCAGAATGTCTAAAAGAAATCGTTTGCTTTATAAGCAAATTTATTTTTTTAGAAATCGGCGTACAACTCAGCAATTATATTAGTAATTAACACATTAAATTAGCAATTTAAAAGAAATCACCATTGTAGATGCTCTTATGTTTTATTGTCCTAAACGCTGAGCATTTCTATCTTTCTATTTGCCATTCAAGATAGGGTAAGTAAGATATATTTAATCAAAAAAAAAAAAAAGATGAGGAAATGGTCCTATAAAATATATGCGTATGCATGCTTACAGTGTATGTTAATTGGGGTTAGTTTATTAACAGACTGTGATCGGTACTCGGTCCCTTATTCCTATTGCTGGCTTGCTGCCAACTCTCATTACTCGCGAAATTTAATTAATCGAATGAAATTGTGTAGTTATGGTGTGGCGGTATACTAGCTAAGTTGTACGGCCAGTTTATTAACATTTAGTTGGACGGCCACTTTATTAAACAATGTGTACTCTCCCAGCATCCAGCTTTTAATTAAGCTGGCAGCTGTGCCAATTAATGTTTGAGTATACTTCTATTGCTGTCAGCGTCTATATTCGAATCAGAATGCTGATGTCAGCGTCCTCTAATTAACTCCTGAACAACTTGCATTGTCAGCTTTTCTTTTCTGTTTATGATATTTTGATTATGCTCTCTCTCATATAATAAAAAGAGATAGGTGTTTTGGTGCTTTGCACTTTCATGATCTTGAAATTGATTTATTATGCTAGCTGTCTCCAGAAAAACTAGTTGGAAACGTTGATATATATCCCTTATGGCTATATGTTTTAAGAGTGAGGCTATGTTACCATGCATAACACGGATTGGTTCGTACTATGAATCAATATCTCTGTTTTCAAAGTTCAAACAGTTGATCTGAATAGTTCAACATGATCTCCATATGAAAATGTACATGTAGATCAAACATGTAGAAAATCCAGACAAAACTTAGAATTTAGGCATTGACTGTATTCAAATTTTTCAAAAATTATAAAATTTCTTCCGAAAGCAAATTTGAGTACGGATATTATGCTGAATGGTTTGAATTGACAGTTTGGACTTTCAAAACGATAATATAAAATATGATTATTGATGAGGTATAAAAAGTACGAGGTATTGGAACTCTCTTCTTCTTATATTTACATGATTTTTCTTTTAATACTTTTCCTCACTTAGCTAGTGCTACTCTTGTCGTCCTTACCTATTGTGTTGTGCTTATGTTTATAATCAAAATATAAATAGATCAAGATAAAATTACCGATAAATTTATTAGTACTAGCTGTTAGATTCTTAATATCGGTTTATGACTGTATCATTGTTATAATTTTGTCAACTGTTAGTTTACTAGTTAATTAATTATCTCATCTATCGTCTGATGAAGTCTACGATCCGCGCTTATCAAGTCGAATCAGAGTAGGAGCGTAACTGCGCAAGTCCAATTCGGTACATCCGACCAATCTGATCGATCCGTTTTAAAAATTTAGATTGGTTACGGATTGATTTTTTTTATTAATTTAATTAATTATCTGTGTGATTGTTATTAAAAGAGTATATAAAATCCGTGTTGACTTGTCTATATAATATTTATTCACAGAGATAAATTGCAATGTACTAGTATGCTAATCTTACCGATTTATACGTTAGAGCTGTAGTTATATCCTACACCTCAAAAAATTTAGAACTCTAAATGTCAGAATGATAGTCTGGGTAGAATTGAAAACGAGGAGGTAGTGCTAGAGTGGTAAACATGTGTCGTGCCATATTGTGATGTGATTAACACGTCGTGACTTTGGTCTCGTGCTATGCCGTGCTGTGACTAAGTGAACAGTCACACGTGCTGCATCGTGACTCAAAAGTGCCGTGTCCAGGGGCGGAACTAGGAAATTAAGATAGAGAGGCTGGATGAATATAATTTTATAGGGGGAATTTCATGTATATCCCTCAAAAGTTTCAATATTACGTATTTATCCTTCTAAAATCAATAATTTACATATTTATCCTTAAAAATTATAAAAACTCACATATTTATCCAATCCATTATATTTAACATTAATTTTCTATGTATTCTCATTTTACCCTTCTTTTATTTTTCCTTCTAAGGCCACTGTTAGAAAACAGTATTAAATCGTACCAGTACCAATATTGAACAGTACCGTACCAGTACCAACACTGAACTGTACCAGTACCAAAACTGAACCGTACCAGTACCAGCACAGAACTGTACCAACACAAGTACTAAACCGTACCGTGCCAGTACCAGCACTGAAACCGTACCAGTACCATTGCTGAACCGTACAGTACCAGTCATTACAGTACCAGTACCATTGGAGAGAAGAGGCGAGATGTTTTGGCGCTCTCAAGACTCAACAGATTAAAGGGAGAGAGGAAGAAAGGGTATGGTGGTCATTACAATATTAATTAATATTGTAAAATAAATTTTAATGTTTAAAAAAATATTATTTAATTATTTTTGGAGATATTTGATATATAATAGAGTTAGATTGGATAAATATGTGAGTTTTTATAATTTTTAAGGATAAATATGTAATTATTGATTTTAGAGGGATAAATATGTAATATTGGAACTTTTGAGGGATATACATGAAATTCCCCCAATTTTATATTATGAGGAGCTGATAATAATAATTTTATAAAAATTTAAAATTTTGAAGGTAAATAATGCAAAATTTTCAAAGGATAGGGAGGCTTAGCCCCTTTTCTTACGATGTAGTTACGCCCCTGGCCGTGTTCAAACGTGACTGGTCACGTTTGGTCACGTTTAACTTTTTTTTTCATAATTTAGCTATAGGTTAGTTTATTCAAGATTTACCATTTTATTAAGATCTAACAATTCTAATTACACGTGACTCGCATGACCACGTGCCGTGCTGTGCCGTGATTAGATCTTTCGCGTGATGTGCCGTGCCGTGTCAAATTTTCACAAGATGGCCACGGCACGCAAAATGGTCACGGCACGCGACATTCGAGTCACGACATTTAACATATTATTTTTTGTTTATCCTTTTCAAATCCTTTGCCACGAAACGGCTCGGTTATACTACGGCACACGACATGCGAGTCACGACACGTAAAAAAAATAGTCGGTGTAAAATTTATGTCTTTAACATGCACAATTCACTTTGTTTATCCTTTTCAAATCCTTAATTCATCATATCATATTATTTTTTGAGTAGGGTTCCAATGCCTCATCTCCTCATACCTCATCCATACCTCATGTTATATATCTCCATTTTCAAAGTCCAAACTATTGATCCGAACCGTTCAACATGATATTCATACTAAAATATGCTTGGGGATGAAATTTTATAATTTTTGCAATTTTTTTACTATTTTTTAAGATAGGTACAAAATCACTGTATCTGGACCATTCAAAAAACAGTGATTTTGTACCTATCTTAAAAAATAGTAAAAAAATTGCAAAAATTATAAAATTTCATCCCCAAGCATATTTTAGTATGAATATCATGTTGAACGGTTCGGATCGATAGTTTAGACTTTAAAAATAAAAATATATAACATGAGGTATGGGTGAGGTATGAGGAGATGAGGCATTGGAACCCTCCTCTTATTTTTTTATTGTTTGGAGATCAAATAATTTTACTCCGCACCAGTTTAAAAATGAGAGATTGGTGAGCGAAAGAATTGAAAAATGCATGATTTTCGAAAAAAATGTATTTAAGCACCAGTATAGAAGGCATTTGAATAATGCGTTCTTCGAAATTGTTTTAATTTAAATTTTCTAGTTGTTAATTTTGTCACCATATTAAAATTTATATTAATGAATAATTTTTTAAAAAACTTACAAAATCCGACCGCTTATGAAATAATTTTGATGGTGATTAACATTAATTAATTAACTAGGGATTGAATATTTTTATGCCAAATCCTACTAATTCGTTACACTCTAAATCATTTATGGAGATAAACAGATCGCATTAAATAATAAGGACTTGTTCTACTCCGTTAACTTCCACCTAAACAATTTTTTGAAATTGAGAGAATTTTAGAAGAATTACTTAAAAGTTCCTTAATCCAACCTTATATCGGTTCATATTCATCTCATGTATTGTTGGTTAAAAAAATATTATACTTGACAATTATGCATTGATTATAAGAAATTAAATAATTAAAAATAAGTTCCCTATATTAATCATAAATTATTTACTTGATGAACTATAAAGTATACAAAATATTTTCTAAAGCTTGAGTTTTGATCATCACCAAATTACAATGCATGAAAATGATATTTATAAGACAGACATTAATTAGAACCTATGAGTGGATATATGCTTGTTGTAATATCTTTTGGTTTAAAAATGTCCCATCTACCTTTCGGTCATTAATAAAACATATTTAAGCCCTACTTGTGGAAATTTATTTTAATGTTTTTTTTAATACATATTGATTTACACTAAAGATTCAGCACACACGTTAAACACTTGAGAAAATTTTGTAATTATTTAACAAAAAACAATTTTTTTTGTTAATATAAGTACAAATTTGAGACAAATTAATTTAATGCTTTAAATCATATCATTTCTAAAGAATAAATAGCAACATATCATAAGAAAATCATAGCGGTTAGCAGCTAACAATCACCAAAAATTGTAAAAAAGTTACCCTAAGAATATTTTTAAATCTCACTGGTTATTACAATTTTTTTGTTAGAATAGGAAAAAAATAAAAAATAAAAATATAGATATAGATAGATATAGATATAGAGAGAGAGAGGGGTTGGCTAATATCAAAACGTTTGTTCTGGAGCCGTGGAACAAACATTTCGGTTTTTACATTTTCAAAGTCAAAATAGTCGATCCAAACCGTTCAATATTTAATCTTTTGAAATTCTTTTACTATTTATTAAGTCAATTTTAAAATCGTTGTTTTCAATGATCCAGAAATTTTTCACTATTTATTAAAATCAGTGATTTTAAAACTGGCTTAATAAATAGTAAAAAAATTAAAAAAATATAAAATTTGGTCTCCAAGCACATTTTAATATAGAGATCAAATTTAATTGTTTGAATCGACCGTTTGGACTTTGAAAATTGAAAAATTAATTTGTTCCACCACAACTCCAGAACAAATATTTTGATATTAGCCAATCTCTTCTTACTTCGGCAAGAGGAGATGAAGCTCATTTAAAGATTGCGACAAGAGGAACACTTATAATCCTTAATTGTTACTGATTGAAAAAAGAAACAAAAAACAAAATTGAGAACAATCAGAAAGTTTAATAGAGGAGAAAAATAATAATGGATGAGTCTGCAAGCGAGTCTAATTTGTCACGGTATAAAATTCATTCAAAATAAATAATTATGAATACTAGATTTGGCTGTCAACTGACATCGATACCATAAAGAGTTCTATTATATTCATTATAGATAGATGTGGTCTCCTCTAATGTCTAAAAAAATTGAATTAGAATTGGATTTACATATGATGTTATGCATCCCTAAAATCATATTCTGTATTATTATATTTATTTATATCAATTGTAAATTAATTAAATGAGTTAACACTCTTTCGAAATTCTAGATATATGTGTGACGTAAATTTTTGAGATAGAAAGATGAAGATTTAAGCTAGTGACACTTAAACATTAATATTTAATTATTAATCTTTCAAAAAAAAAAATACAAGATCGATGCAATGCTCTCTATTTATAACCACACCAATGATCAACCGGTCTTCTTTTCACGCAACTGTTATTTATTCGGGAATTAATTAAATAAGTTAATAAATCTCTGATATCATGCCTTTTGGCTTCTATATCCACACATAATAATTATATTTTTCCGAATTAAGCATGTAGAACTTAGTAAGTCGCACTTCAGATTGTCCGACCATAGTTCATGAAGATTAATTAATACCATCGTGCTATATGATTGTAATTAACTTCCAGAATGATGATTAAACTGTATAATTATGTCTCAATCTAAAACTGTGAGCTTAACGTAATAGTATGACTTTGCTCTCTCTACATAGAGACGCATATTTAATTCTCACAAAAAGTATCTTAAAGATGCTGGAATATACCAGAACTCTCTCTAATAAAAGAAAAAATTGTCCCAAACTATCTCCTAGTCCGAGTTGAACAAATAAATTCTCTAATAGAAGAAAAAAATGTTCCAAACTATCTCCTAGTCCGAGTTGAACAAATAAATTGTTTTAGAGATGATTGTATCTTAATTAAGTTTAACTGTCAAAACGCTGAGCTATCCTATCTTTCCACTTGCCATTCAAGTCGGGTTTTTCACCGGCTGCTGGAACCTTTGTTTCTTTTTATATTTGAAGTGAGGGCGGTTTGATGGACTTCCGAAATATCCGTGCAATTCCTTGATGAAAATGCATTTAGTAAGTTTTAAATTAGTGATTTAGTTGAAATTCTTGGCAATATGTTTTAAAATAGTGATTTAGTTGATTAGTTGAAACCCACGGAGTTAGGATTTTGTTAAATTGCACGGAATTAAATTTTTTTTTTTACAATTTTTTTATATTTAGATTGTAGTAGAATGGTTGCTATATGGTTTATATGCTTGAAATCATTATTATTAGATGAAATCCGTGGTATTGGGGTTAAATTGGATGAACTTTAGGTCCTTGCTATAATACATGGAACCAGACTTTGTTGTAATACATGATGGAATTAGGGTTCCATTGAAATGTATAAATCAGCATAATATTCAAACGTATTGGTAAAAAAATAAGAATTTAATCATGTAATCTTTTGTATGTAGTTGGTGTCTAATATGCAATACATTTGATTGTGTGGATTGACAGGTACTAAGGTACAAGTCATATGTGCAATAAATTGAGTTATATGGGGTTAAATATTAGAAAGCTGATAATAGTATTCGCACTATATCCGTATCATAACTACCATAACTATCTGGGGAGACCGCAAAAACTCCAACACTGACTTTTTTTTCTAAAATATTAATACGTATGTAAGAAAATATTTATACCTATACACGGAATTATTTATACCTATGAGATAAATAATTTTTACGCAAATATTATTTTCCAACCAAATCTCCCAAACGTACATGCACTATAAATATTTGAGGGGACCACTCAAACTACATGGGGGACTATACACATTTTTAGAGATGGGTTTTTTTTTCTTCGTTCAATCTCATCCATATTTTTGATGATCTGTGAGGAATTTTGCGAATCTAAAATCACGAATGTCTTCTACGCAATTTTTTCTTTCAAATAAGATCCACGATGACGTACTTTCGGGCTCGTCAGCACATAAGTATTTATAACTCGTCGTGCAAGTATTTATACCTATACTTGTAAGTATCTTTTACATATGACACTAGATGACATCTGAAAGTATTATTATCAAGTACTGCAAGTATTTATATATATGCACTGAAGTATTTATACCTATGCGGTCAACTATTTTTGTTAGAAGAAGGTTGACACATGAACAATTGGGGAAGGTTGATGCAGTGATACGGGGTCCCCACTACTTCATTAGAGGAAAGTTGACACGGGGATGATTAAGAGACTGAAAAATGATGATCATAACAAGTTACGCATCAAAGTATTAATATCTTATTTTTCAAGTGTTACTATATTATCCTCCAAATATTTATATCAACGAAGGTTGACGCGGGGACGAGTGCGGGATTGAGAAGGGGGACCATAAATTAGTGGGGATCATAAAAAAAATAGTGTTGCATGGATTTTAAAATAATAATTAGTGGAGACCATATAATATCTTTTTAAAATAATAATTAGTGGGGACTATATAATTAGTGAGACTATAGTACATAATTTTTATAAATAGGCAAAATTGTCCATTTGCATTAGCAAATTTTTGAGTAATGAATTGAGAGTACTCAAATTATTATTCTAAATATTATGAAATATTATGAGATTGTGACGTTAATTTTACACACGCAAAAAGGAAAGATACTTCCAGCCGCAATTTCGTTTTCATTCGACATTATTATTCTAAATATTATGATATATTATGAGATTGTTACGTTAATTTTACACACGCAAAAAGGAAAGATACTTCCAGCCGCAATTTCGTTTTCATTCGACGACGTAAATGAGAAGGAAGTCAGCATAAACCGCGGATCCGTATCCTTTGTATTAACTCAAAGGGGAATCTTTTGAGTTAATGAATTTCAACCGTTTGATTTGAAACGGAGTCAATCTAGCTCGTGCCTATAACATAGGGGGCCTTTAATAATAATACAGATCTAAATTGCACGAATTTTAAAACAGATTGGATGGTCGAGATTCATTAACTCAAAAGGAAATAAACAGATTGGATGGTCGAGATTCATTAACTCAAAAGATTTTCTTTTGAGTTAACGCAGAGGATACGAATTCCTAAACCACGGCCGTCTTGAGCCTCTGGTTTTAAGGCTACCTCTAGGGCTGTCAAAAAAGCTCGCGGCTCGTGGCTCGCTCGGTAGTGGACCGAGCTGTTAACGAGCCAGCTCGGTTCAGGCTCGGGCCAAAATAAACGAGCTGAGCCAGGGGTCAGCTCGGACCGGGCCAGCTCGGCTCGTTAAACTACAATGGATTTAGGGTTTAGCCCCGTATAATTTTAAGTCCAGTCTCATTTTCAAAGGCGCAACTATGCAAAATTGATGTATTTTCGATTTGGGAAGAAATAATATAGTCTTCAGTTGCTTGAAGATGTGCCTGCTGGACGATTTCTTAAATTTTTTGAATGGACTTTTTTATTTTTTTATTTTTGAATTTGTATAATAACAACCCAATAAAGCCCAGCGAGCCAGCTCGTTAGCTCGCGAGCTAGCTCGGGTTGGCTTGTCACAAGCTGAGCCAAGACTTTTGGTTCGGGACCCCTAAGTCCGGCTCGCTCGGTTCAGGCTCGGGCCAGAATTAACGAGCTGAGCCAAGGCCTAGCTCGGCCCGAGCCAGCTCGTTTACAGCCCTACCTCACCTCCAGTTTTAACAACCTTGTACACATCCATTTTATCACCAACCATCCCGTCAGGCGTCAGCACATAAAAAAGGGGTATGTTGCAACTTGCAAGGGGACCAACGACCTACATTTTTGTGGAGTGGAAATATCCAGTAGAAACCAAAGTCAGAGAATACGCCCCAAAAAACAGATAAGCCTCCAACTTCTCCCCGAGCCGCAAATAGTTGCGTGGACTGTGTACCAGTTGCCAAAACCTTTTGGTGATGCAACTAATTTAGATTAAATTCAGAGCAATATTACAATGAATTTACATAAGAATCGAGAGAGAAGGAATTTCAATTATCAGTTGTCCCTTTGATTAAGAGCAATTAATGCCGAATATACGAATATAATCTAATTATATAATATAATATGCTATTAGCAAATTGATACATAGGGAGAGAGAAAAATGAAAAATCTCGATTACTCGACCCAATTCAAATCACACAAAATCTCAAAAAGCCACAGAGGAGGCAAGCGCACACATATACACATGGTAAACAAAAACAAACATCTAAGCAAGCATCCATCCATGTATTATCATCATGAGATAGCAACCACTGGCCGAGGCTGAGGCGAAGGAGGCAACCTTGCTGAGAAATCCTTGTATCTAAAGGCATCTCCCGGTGACATGTCATCTACCTCAGTTTCATCCATCCCTCCATCGAAATTTCTCGCATAACTCAACGGATCGTAGCTGAATTCGCCGGTGAAGCGACGACGCCACCGGATCCGGTCAACTATGCCACGACACCGTTCGCCGAGCTCAGGTAGCTCCTGGGCCCTGTCTTTCAGCCACGTAGAAGAAGATCTCACGAGAGAGATTGGCCGGTCTTCGAGTTCATCAAACGAGCCCGACGCGCCAAAGCAGCAAGAGAAGCAATTGGAAGAGCGTACCTTTTGTTTAAACTCCATGAGTGTCAGATCAAGAATTGGATTTGTTTTTTCTCTCTGTTTCTTGTCTTTTCTTTTCAAGAATTTTCTTCTGATATTTTTGGGGAAAGAGTGGACTGGGAATTGGGGGAATTTGGCAATGGGTGTACTGTATTTATAAGAAGTGCTAAATGACGGATAAGGATTCAAGCGGGCTAGAGATAAAAGAGAAGATACGCGCGAGAGACGCGGCTACCTTGTGCACTTTTAGCTGACGCGGGGAGCTTAAAAGGGGGGTAGTTTGGGAATTTCGACGAGCCTGTCCGGATTCTCTCTGCATTACCTCACCGTTTGTTTTTAAACTCAGACCGTCCGATCAGAACCGAATCAAACCGTTCCAGGTCTGTAATGCACGGGATCTCTTTGAAATTCGTGCTATTATACAACGAACGGATCGGATTCAAAATCACTGTTTGAGGTATCTTAGGTGATATGAATTCGCACCCGTGTCGGGTGTTAGTTTTGGTGTTGCGTATCGGAAGTGGATGATTTAAAAACATCATCCATCCGCGTTGAAATATCTTCTCTGTCACCTTCTTTTTATATGTTCATGTTGATACTTCGATGGTAGAATAGTCGAAATTAGGTACGAAATGACATAATGTTCTTCTATGAACTTGAGTAATCTTAATTAAAGGCTCGTTTAGGTAAGAAAATGCTCTACTAAAATATCCTTTTTCTTCTCTACAATGATTTGCGCACGACTCAATATGAAAGTTACTTCAGCTTTGTTAGCTCCATAAATGTCTTTATGTTTAAAGTTTATAATTCGAAATTTAGAACTTTTAGATATGATTTATGACACTATTTTTACGCAAATGTAAAATTATTAAATTTTAATTTTAATGAGTTGGGGATATTTTTGAAGTCCTTAATTTCTGTCGAATAATTTTATTATAAATATCAATGTTCTAAATAGTGCGCTATAGTGCCGCTATAGCGTTTTTGAACCCCAAACGCTAAGTTATGACATCAAAATGCGCTAATTGAGCTACGGCCCTATAACGGTGATAGCGGTCCGCTATAGCGCATAGCGTGTAGCGCAAATAGCGCGCGCTATACAATATGGGCTTTTTTAAGCAATTTATATGGGTTTTAAATAAAGACTCAAAAAAATCCAAACCGAAATTGAAGTTGTTGCTACTTGTTATAGATAAATTAATTTGAAATTGAGAATAGAAATAGAAATTTGAATAGAAAAATAAAATAGATTATGCCATAAATCATGATGCTTAAGATATTTTAATAGAAAAAATCGATAGTTTATAATATTACTATGGATATTTTGAACCGCAATTTGGACTTTGTACGGGGTTAATATGAATATTATAATTTTTTAATTACTTTGGTGTTATTTATTGTTTTATAAGACTTTAGATAATGTTGATATTTAGTACAAATATTGATATACGGAATGTAAAAAAAAAACACTATATGACATAGCTTCCGCTATAACGACGCTATTCACTATAGCTTTTCTTGTAGTATTTCCGCTATGACTCTATAAAAACTATTTAGAACATTGATAAATATCCTTCTAGGCAGCATCAAAACTGATCAATTAATAGATAAGATCAGCATCAAACAAACTTGCCGACTGTTTCACAATTAATGACAGCGAATAGGACAGTGTACCCAATTTTTTTAGAACTTGTGAAAGGAACCAATTACACGCGTACTGCAATCAACTAGCCTTTCCACCGTGCAAATTAAATCACTTGTAACTAGGAATTTGAATTTGTGGTCGGCTTGTCCAGTAAAGAGATATAATAATTTTGTGTACATTATTTTTCCGTCTTACTGTAAACTCTTTCTTTTATCTTTTAAAAAATTTCCATAGTAGGTGGCCTAGTTAAGAAAAGATATTTATTCGAATTATAAAATTATCGTTATTAGAAACTAATTAGATATAAACTTATGATTGAGGAGCGAAAATTAAAAAAAGTATCTGGTCCCACTCCATATTAAAGTATATTAATTACCATTATTAATAAGAGTTTAAAATAATGCAAAGACTGGAGACCCATGTCGATGCAACGATTACTACTAATTCTCACGAACGTTGTCTCCACTTTAAACGTAATTAATCCCTCTCATATATTTGTAATTTAAGGTACTTAAAGGACACTTCTTATTTTTCTTAGCTAGCAGTGACTGCCGTAGTGCCGTGCCATTTATTCTGGGTCAACCAAGGTCCTAACATGGTTTAGGCATTTGCCTCCACGATCACTGACTTCCCACTTCAAATAAAAAAAAAATGAAAAAAGACCGGGGTTGGTGAACTTGGTGGTTGGATGAGGGGAGTCCATATATATCCTCTAAGGTAGCATAATATTTTGTTCACATGCATACCGTCCGATCATAATTAGCACGAATATTAAAGAGATCCTCTGCATTTCATCTTGTATCAGATTAGCTCGGATTATGATCGGATGGTCCTCAACTAAAAAGAAAAATTATGTTACCTCGTTGGTAATGGACTCAGAGGAGGGAGGCGGGCACAATTGGTGGAGACTGGAGAGTATGTCGTGTACGACGAGGAGTGCCAATAAAATTATGAGGAATTGTGGACCAAGTTCATTTAGTTTGAACCGGTGCAATAGATCTCTCCATTTTTCACTGGAATGGACTCCTCCATTGCCGCCGTTTGAAATAAAATTGATTTCGTACAATCCGGAAGTATAAAAATGGTCCTTACCGAATACCAACCATTCAATCCGAAAAAAATAAAATTCGGCAAGTTCCGAGATTTCTGGAGAAAAAATGGTATATTGGACGGTTGTAATTCATTTGGACTAGAAAATTGTCCAACCCAATTGTATAAGATCCAAAATTAAATATAGAGGCATTGTTTTGCTTTGCATCTCCCATTTCCACTATACAAGATCATTGTTTTGCAATGCATCTCCAAAAGATACATTTAAAAAATCTCCAAAACAGTGAATACAATTAAATACGTTTTTATAAATGAAATTCGTATTTAGAAATATCAAATTTACACAAAAAAAATTGTAAATCAAATCTGAAAATTTCTATACAAAAAAATAATTTTCGGGAAAATAATTTTTAAATTTCAAATTATGCGTTTTTCTGAAATATTTAATTAATTTTCAGAAAAATTCATATAATGTATTAAAACCAGAATACATACTATAAAAGCTCTGATACCAATGTTAATTAACGGATAGAACTTACAAATTGCTCCGTTAATCTTCGTGCGGAAGCGGATCTTGCGAGCGTAGTAGTATTACTGGTTCTGTAAGGAATCACAAGCCGAAGCCGGAAATCCTGCGTTTTCCACGACCTAAGACCTTCAGACTTAACAGAGTTTCTTGGTACGTTTTTCTCTCTTTCTTGTCAGTCACTATTCTGTTATGATATCAGTGAGTGAAGACAGAAGGACAGGATCTGGTATATATAAACCAACGCACCTCTTCATAAAGAGTCTGCACCTCTTCATAAAGGGTCTGCACCTCTTCATAACGGGTCGGGTTTTGGATTCAGGTTTCCCATAACGGGCGTACCAATTAATAAATCCAACAAAAATTAATAACAATTAATTTTCGTTAATTTATCAGTAAAAGTAAGAAGAATTTATTAATATAATGTGATTGATTTATATACAACATTTTACGAGTGAGAAGGGGAAGGAGATTGATTTATTTAATTGATAATTTATGACGAGATTAATTTATTTTTTTTTGCTTTTAAACTTACTAAACTTTATTTAATTAGTACTTTATATTGTTTCAAAAAATAATATAACTGATAAGCATATTTTCTATTTTTTTATTATATTATATACAAGATATGTTTAAAGTAATATATTATTTGTTTAGAGTAAAGTTAGTGTGTTATGCTAACTAAGAGGATTTGGTGAGTATAACTCTAAAATTTATCTGATTGGCTTCAACCGACAAATCAAAACCACTGAAATCAATTTGCTCTGTGAGCGATGCATGCACATGCAAATTTTTGAAATTTTTGAAATTTTTAAACTTATTTAGTATAAATTCAAGCGATAAAAAAATAAAATTTTATAAGTTATTTTAATTCGTTTTTTCATCATTTTTTAACTGCTTGACTTTGTACTAAATAAATTTAAATTTTTTAAAATTTTGTATGTACACGCATCACTCATAAAGTAGATCGGTTTCAAAATTATATAACATTAGTTATCCGTTAATCTTAACTGATAAAAATAGAATTCGATTAAGAGCAATCTCAAATGGGTACGAATATCAATGTCTCCACGCCCCTAATTTTAAATTATATTTACTGATAGCAATCATTAGGAAGATTGCTTTTCGTAGTGAGAAGGGAAATTGCAACTCTTTGCCTTCACCAAATGGTCCAAATCTGCTTCTTGCTTTGCTCACCTGAAGTTTAACTTCTTAATCAAGGCTCTCAATAGCTCTGTTGGTTCTGACAGAAAGAAAAGAGAATTTGACTTTCGGAGAATTGGAGTATGATACGATCTTCCGATAATAGGTGATACGATATAAAATAGAGTTTTTTTAGTGAAGGCAAAGAGTTGTTGATCGAGCGAATTGATAAGCGAATCACAGCTTTCAGCTATCACATTCAGAAAGACTACCGGAGGGATTTCACTCAATACACTTTCAAACCACAGTATATACTACTGAGAATTTCTCACTTTGTGGATTTCGAACCCATAACCTTCTACATAGGAGTCATGTGCTTTTGCCACTAGATCAAAGACAGATTCTTAAAATTACAAGTTGATTATTAATAATGTTTTAACTAATCGTGTTAAACTTGATTATCGCAGCGGTGTTTCCTTGTTGAACTTTATATAAGTTTTAAATTTATTTGAAAATTATTTGTTATTCATTCGTTATCTATTAATGTTAACTAATAAGAATAAAATTCGGTTTGGAATAATTTTAATTGGATGCGGATATGATGAATTTATCTCCATCCAATTCGTATCGTATTTATTAATACGAATCTGGCTAATATGTTACGCGTAGCATAGAGGACGTCCGTGCTACGGCTCAATATTTGAGTTTTCAAAATCCTAACTGTCAATCCAAACCGTTCAATATGATCTCCATATGAATATGTGCTTGCAAACCAAATTTTGCATTTTTTAGAATTTTTTTACTATTTTTTTAGATAGGTAGAAAATCACTTGATCTGAAAATTCTATACCATTCAGATCAAGTGATTTTCTACCTATCTAAAAAAGTAGTAAAAAAATTCTAAAAAACATAAAATTTAATTTGCAAGTACATATTCATATGGAGATCATGTTGAACGGTTCGGATCGACTGTTAGGATTTTGAAAACTCAAATATTGAGCCGTAGCACGGATGCCCTCTATGCTACGTGTAGCACCGTAGCCAACTCCTTATTAATACCCGAAATTTTTATTAATCGAAAAAAAATTAAAAAAATATCGAAAAAGAGCTGGATTGCTGTCAGATTTTTAAAAGTAGGTAGGCCGGGTTGAAAATTCCCGTCCCATGGGACGGGATGGATCTTCCCGGCCCGATTAAGATTTCGCTAAACCAAGCCCGCGCTAATCTCCGCCAGAAAAAAAAAAATTCCCAGGCCCAGGGACGGGATGGACCTCCCCGTCCAAGGAGAGGAAAAAAAAAATATATAAAAATCCGGGGCCGGGATGGACCTCCCCGTCCAAGCCGCGCGGAAAATTCGGAGGGAATTGGTCGTTCAATTGGATAATCCCGATTTGTATTAAATAAGCCAGAGCTTACCAAGTTTAAATCGGCTACCATGGAACCAAATTAGGGATCTTCTGTGGCCGCACAAGATGCTAATTAAGAGAATTACTTGTATTGTTTTTAATACAAATTGCATAGTGCAAGAGCAAGCCACAATAAATCCCATGATATTTGCTACTTTATCCAATTTTTATCCCATGATCATTTGACCAATTTGATGCAGAGTAGTCCCATGATTTGAAATAAAGTAGCAAATATCATGGGATTTATTGTGGCTTGCTCTTGCACTATGCAATTTGTATTAAAAACAATACAAGTTGTTACGGATGATTTGTATTAAAAAGTACCGTAACAAATCGCCACAATAAATCCCATGCTTATTTAATACAAATCGGGATTTATCCAATTGAACGACCAATTCCCTCCGAATTTTCCGCGCGGCTTGGACGGGGAGGTCCATCCCGGCCCCGGATTTTTATATTTTTTTTTTTCCTCTCCTTGGACGGGGAGGTCCATCCCGTCCCTGGGCCTGGGAATTTTTTTTTTTTTTTTCTGGCGGAGATTAGCGCGGGCCTGGTTTAGCGAAATCTTAATCGGGCCGGGAAGGTCCATCCCGTCCCATGGGACGGGAATTTTCAACCCGGCCTACCTACTTTTAAAAATCTGACAGCAATCCAGCTCTTTTTCGATATTTTTTTAATTTTTTTTCGATTAATAAAAATTTCGGTATTAATACCTCTAATTTGAGTCATATTTACTGATATTATTTTTCGGAGTACGAGAAGGGGATTTTCGGAACATGTCGATCAGTCGATGGAAACAAAGAAGTGATAATACTGATTGTAATACTAGTAATTAATGTACTGATAACTAGGCCATGTTAGTTCCAACAGCTACCTACCTGCCACAGGGACGAAGCTGACTTTCAAACTACAAGAGTTAGATATAAACAGGATTTTATATTGTAACTGGAAGTTAATTTTACATATTCATTATTTTATTCTAAACTATATAAAAATTCACATAAATATAAAGACTTTGAAAAAAAAATAAAGTTCAATTGACTCTCATTACCGAAATTTTTATTAATATCCAAAAAAATATTAAATTTCAAAATCTACACTCTATGCAGAGAAATTTTGAAATCTATCCGAACTACAAAAAATTTCTGCGGTAATTCAGTTTAAAACCGCAAAAAAAAAATTACGGTTTTGATTTTGAAATTCCAAAACTGCAAATGGTTTTTGCGGTTCTAAGTTTTTTTTATTAAACATAAATGTTTATAATTTATTTGCTTTTTATATTGAAATATTAGTAATATTTTATATATTTCTTTGAAAATAGATGGAATACGATATAATTTGATTTATTACAAAGACTGCGACAAATTTTTCAGGCCGGATTTTTTGGGTTGTAGGAAAAATTAAAATATTTCTTTGTGTGTTACTGGAAAAAAAAAAAATTTTGAATCTAAGTTATTGATACCAGTTTAAAAGTTACTTCTGAGTAAATAAAAAAAAAATTAATTCTTCCATTTTTGAAAAAACAAAAAAATGTGTCAAAAATGTATCTGAAAAAATATTTGTTTGAACTTTGTATCTGATACATTTTTTTGTTTTTTCAAAAATAGAAGAATTCAAATATTTTATGTATTTATCTAGAAGGGACTTTTGAATCGGGATCAATAACTCAGATTCAAAATATTTTTATTTTTTCCAATAACACACAAAAAAATATTTTAATTTTTCTTACAGCCGCAAAAATTTCGGCCTGAAAAATGTAGATCCGGGTTGTTTGTCGCAGTCTTTCTAATAAATCAAATTATATAGTATTTCATCTATTTTCAAAGAAATATATAAAATATTACTAATATTTCAATAAAAAAATTATAAATATTTCTATTTAATTAAAAAAAAACTTAGAACCGCAAAAACAATTTGCGATTTTGGAATTTCAAAACCAAAACTGCAATTTTTTTTTTTGCAGTTTTAGACTGAATTACTGCAGAAAAAATTTGTGGTTTGAACGGATTTCGAAATTCCTCTGCATGGGATGTAGATTTTAAAATTTAATTTTTTTTAGATATTAATAAAAATTTCGGCTTTCATTGGTCCTTATTACCTTTGTCCCTAACTTACGAGAAATCCATTGTTAGTACGAAAGCATTGCCACATGTGGGTAGAAAAATCCTGACGACAAAATTCATTCGTTCATCCATTCATAATCTGTACGGTCTAATTAAAGTATGGAGAGTAATGAACTTTGAGAAAACACAATTTATATTTTAGTTATGACTGTTCAGATCATAGATGGATGAATAGATAAATAGTATTTTTCTGACCATATGAAATTCACCTCCAAAATAAAAGAAGTTACGAAAAATGTCGGAGATATATATTGCAACTGTATTGCGCAGTCGTCTTATATTTGACCGTTAAGTTGATATATTATGTTTACTGTTTGATACTTTATTAGGTCTGAAATTGGAACGCGAGTTGAGCAAATATACTTGTAGTTAGAAATAATTGAACGGGTTATTTTAAAACTTCATTTAAACGTAACCTACAATTCGTTCGGCTAATGATCTTACGTGACTAGACAGTTCTGAAATTTATTTAAAAAAAGATTTAAAAAATTATGATATTTGTTGGATTAAAATATAAGAAAATGATATTTTTTTAGTAATGTATTTTAATCTTTTATATAAAGAATGAATTGGATACGGTTTGAAAACATACTAAATCGAACTTAAAACAGACAAAAAATGACTCTAAAACGGATTGGAGAAGAAAGAAATGGGAGGATGTGGAGGGTTCTTTCAAGTAATATTTCTCACTTATCCCACGTCTTGTGCGCTGGCGGGTTGGAGAATGTATGCGAAGTGGGTCACGTTTCGGATCCTTCAACAACAAGAGTAATGGAAGTTTCGAAAACAAAAAACATATTTTGACATCTAACATGCATAAATACGATATACCACCATATTTTGTGCATGATTCAGAATGAAAAACAACTAGAAGAAAATGAAAAACAACCAGTAGTAGTGAAAGACAACCGATAGAACATGAAATACAACCAGTACAAGATGAAAGACAACTAGAAAAAAACTGAAAAATAACTAGTAAAAGACAAAAGACAACTAGAAGCATATGAAAGACAACTAGTAAAATATGAAAGACAATCAGTACAAGATGAAAGACAAATAAAAAAAAGGAAATACAATTAGAAAAAGAAGAAATATAACTAGAAGAAGTGAAAGACAATCAGTAGAACATGAAAGAAAACCAGTATAAAATGAAAGACAACTAGAATAATATCAAAGACAAACAGTAGAACATGAAAAATAATTAGTAAAAAACATAAAAGACAACCAATACAAGATGAAAAACAACTAGAAAAATATGAAAGATAACCAGTAGCACATGAAAAGTAACTAGTAAAGAACATGAAAGACAACCAATATAAGATGAAAAACAACTAGAAAAAAATGAAAGACAATTAGTAAAAGATGAAAGACAAGTAATATAAGATGAAAGAAAACTAGTAGAATATGAAAGACAACAAGTATAACATGAAAGATAACTAAAATAAGAAAACTAGAACAAGATGAAAGAAAACTAATGAGTCCAAAGTGAACTACTACTTTTAAATATTTATAAATCCTAATTTATACTTGCGTTCAGATCACAAGCGCATGATCCTACCGTGTAGTATGATTGGGGTGTCGATCCACTGGGATAGTGTATTATATTTTAAACGATTTTCACTAGTCTAGGTTATCGGGTTTTTTTGAAAGTTTGAGGTGGTGGTGATAATTGCAATCAAGGTAAATAAACAGTAGATAAGCCTATATGGTTCAGGTTTATGTCCTTCTTAATCATGTTAGTACAAGTTTCGACGTCTCTACATCGCATGCGGCAGTGACGGCACTGTCACTGTCGCATGCGGCCTAGATTGCCCCACATCTACCCCTCATGCTACCCCACAACTACCCCGCACTGTCACTATCTGCAGGGCATGCTGGGTGTTTGTTTATGTGATTTGAAAGGTATTTCGATCTTGCGATCGACTTTTGGGCTATCAAGACTAGTATTTTAGGTACGCAATTATATTATTTCCCTATACTACCCCGTAGTTGAAATATCCCAAAGACCCTACTTAATCTAAGTGTTTTATAATGTTATTTATAATACAATTTATGTTATCGTATCAAGGGAACCTATTGGGTTCTAACCCTTGTCTTTGAACCGTTGGTAAGCCTCGTTAATCGAAGTGTTTGGAGTACTTACATGCATTATCCTTCTCTCACACAAGGATGCAAGGACTAAACACCTATTGGTATGTGGATATCATTGGCATATAGTAGACAAACTATGTATGCAAGGATATAAAAAGGAATTTAAAGTGCAAAGAAAAACTCAAACCATAACATAAACAAAACATAAACATATATTAAAATATAATTAAGAATTCAAGTAAACTCTCACCCTAGAGATGAGAAGTTTAGCTTTTCATGGCCAATTGAAGATGGAAGAACATCTGCCTCCGATGACGTCTTTTTCTCTTGCTTGGCTTCTAATAGCTACATTTCTCTTCCTAAGATCTAACCTAACCTAACAATGAGGATTGCTAGTCTACTATTCTGAACTTGACACAATTAAACACGTATCCTAAATCCTATTACAAGAGGGTTATTTATAACCTTCCTAAATGATAGGTGGATCATAAAAATCCAAAAATAGTTAGGACTAGTTTAGCATATTTATTTTTCAGCACTTGCATATTTTATTTTTTTATCTTTAGGAGAAAGGTACCTTAATATTTTCTTCTTATATATTGTCATGTGGCGGGAGCTTCCAAGCCCCGTACCACTAACAACTCCAACAAGATGGACGTTATCTTATCTTAAACCAAAGGCGAAGACCACTCGCCAAACCAAGGAAGGCGCAACTGAAGAAGAGCTAACTTCAAGTTCTATCAACATGAGTAACTCTAGCGTTCCTCCAACTACCGCTAATCCAACTCATAACGCGTCACAACCTGCTAGGACGGTAAATCAACCTCCTAATCAGACCCGGTAGCAAGAGCAAACACTAACACGTCACGGCCGCTAAGGGACTTCGCCCTTCCACAAGATCTGAAGGATCAAAGTAGTGTCAAGATGCCCGAGATAGAGGCAAACAATTTCAACAATAAGAATTCCTATGTCAACTTGGAGACTAACGGAAAACACCAATAGAACATGAAAGACAAGAAGTAAAACTGCAAGACAACTAGAAGAAGATGAAAAACATCTAACGGAAGATGAAATACATCCAGTAGTAGATGAAAGACAACTAGAAAATGAAAGACAACCAGAAGAACATGAAAAACAACCAGTACAAGATGAAAATAACTGGAAGAAGATGAAAGACAACTAGTAGAACATGAAAAACAACCAGTACAAGATGAAAGACAACAACAAGAAGATGAAAGATAACCATTACTAGATGAAGGACAACTAACAAAACGTGAAAGACAACCAGTAGAACGTGAAAGACAACCTGTAGAATATGAAAGACAAAGAAAAGATGAAAGACAACTAGATTAAGATGAAATAAAACCAGTTGCAAATGAAAGACAACAAGTAGAACGTGAAACACAACAAGTAGAACATTAAAAACAACTAGAATAAGATGAAAGACAACGAGAATAAGATGAAAGACAACCATTATTAGATGAAAGACAACTAAAACCTGAAAGACAACAAGTAGAACATGAAAGACAACTAGTATAAGATGAAAGACAACTAGAAGAAGATGAAATACCACCAGTAGTAGATGAAAGACAATCAGTAGAACGTGAAATACAACCCGTAGAACATGAAAGACAACAAGTAGAACACAAGATGAAATACAACTAGAAGAAGATGAATCAAAGACAACCAGTAAAACATGAAAGATAATCAACAGTACATGAAAGACAATAAGTACAAAATGAAAGACAACTAAAGAACATTAAAGACAACCAGTAGAACATGAAAGACAATCAATAGAACATGAAAGACAACAAGTACAAAATAAAAGACAACTAAAAGAAGTTGAAAGACAACCAGTAGAACATGAAAAACAACCAGTACAATATGAAAAATAACTAGAATAAGATAAAAGACAACCAGTAAAACATGAAAAACAACCAGTAAAAGATGAAAGACAACGAGAAGAAGATGAAAAACAACGAGTATAACATAAAAGACAACCAGTAAAAGATGAAAAACAACTAGAAGAAGATGAAATACAATCAATAGTAGATGAAAGACAACGAGTAGAACGTGAACAATAACCCGTAGAACATGAAAGACAAACAAGATGAAAGATCAAATACAAGATGAAATATTCAATAGAACATGAAAGACAACAAGTACAAATTGAAAGACCACTAAAGAAGATGAAAGACAACGAGTAGAACAATAAAGATGACTAGTTTAAGATACAAGACATTTAGACGAAGATGAAATACAACTAGTAGTAGATTAAAGACAACCAGTAGAACAAGAAAAGCATCTAAAAGAAAATGAAAGACAACTAGAAGAAGATTAAAAACAACTAGCAAAAAATGAAATACAACAAGTAGTGGATGAAAGACAAGAAGAAGAAAGTGAAAGACAACCAGTAGAACATGGAAGGCAACAAGTAACACATTAAATACATCTAGAAGAAGATGAAACACAACCAATAGAACTTGAACAACCAGTAGTAGATGAAAGATAACCAGTAAAATGAGAAATACAACCAGTTGAACATGAATGACAACAAGTAGAAGATGAAATACAACTAGAAGAAGAAAAAATACAACTAGAGGTAGAGGAAATACAACTCGTAGAAGGTAAAAGACAAAAAGTAGAAATGAAAGACAATTAGTAGAAAATGAAAGACAACTAGTAGAAGATAAAATATAACCAATAGTAGATGAAAAACAATTAACAGAAGATGAAAGATAACCAATACTATGAAAGACAACCATAAGAAAGTGAAAGACAACCAATTGAACATGAAAGACTACAAGTACAACATGAAACACAACTTCAAGATGATGAAACACAACTAGTAGTAGATGAAAGACAACGAGTAGAACATGAAAGAGAACCAGTAGAACATGAATGACACCAAGTACAAGACGAAAGACAACTAGAAGAAGAAGATGTATAACTACAGGTAGGGATAATACAACTCTTAAAAGATGAAAGACAACAAGTAGAACATGAAAGACAACTAGTAGAAAATGAATGACAACTAGTAGAAGATGACAGACGTCTAGAAGAAAATGAAAGACATCTAGCACAAGAATAAATACAAGTAGTAGTTAAAAGACACTAGTAGAACATGAAACACAACATGTACAACATGTAAGACAACTAGAAGAATATGAAAAACAACTAGTAAATGATGAAAGACAACTAGAAAAATATGAAAGACAACATGTAGAAGATGAAAGACAACCAGTAGAACATTAAAGATGACTAGTACAAGGTGAAAGACAACTAGAAGAGGATGAACACAACCAGTAGAACATGAAACACAACCAGTACAAGATGAAAGACAACTTGAAGAAGATGAAATACAGCCAGTTGTAGATGAACGACAACCAATAGAACGTGAAAGACAACCAGTAAAACACGAAAGACAAAGTACAAGATGGAAAGACAACTAGTAGAAGATGAAAGATAATCAATAGAACATGAAAGACAACAAGTACAAAATGAAAGACTACTAAAGAACATTAAAGACGACCAGTTGTAGATGAAAGATAACTAGTAGAACACGAAAGATAATCAATAGAACATGCAAGACAACAAGTACAAAATTGAAGACAACTAAAGATGATGAAAGACAATGAGTAGAACATTTAAGACGACCAGTTAGAGATAAAAGACATTTACACAAAGACGAAATACAACCAGTAGCAGATGAAAGACAACCAATAGAACAAGAAAGACATCCAATAGAACATGAACGACAAACAGTACAAAATGAAAGACAACTAGAAGAAGATGAAAGATAAGTAGTAGAACATGAAAGACGACCGGTTCAAGATAAAACACAACTAGACGAAGATGAAATACAACAAGTAGAACATGAAAGACAACTAGTAGAGCATGAAAGACAACATGTATATGTGAAAGACAACTAGAAGAAGGTAAAAAACAATTAACGGAAGATGAAATACATCCAGCAATAAATGAAAGACAACTAGAAGAAAGTGAAAGGCAAACAGTACAAGATGAAAGACAACTAGAAGCAAATTAAAAACAACTAGAAAAGATGAAATATAGCCAGTAGTAGATGAAAGACAACCGATAGAACGTGAAATACAACCCGTAGAACATGAAAAACAACCACTCCAAGATGAAAGACAACCAGTAGTAGATGAAAGACAACCAGTAGAACCAGAATGACATGCAAGAACATGAAAGACAATACAAAATGAAAGACAACTATAATAAGATGAAAAACGACCAGTAGAACATGAAAGACGACCCGTTCAAGATAAAACACGACTAGACGAAGATTAAATGCAATCAGTAGAAGATGAAAGACAACTAGTAGAACATGAAAGACAAACAATATAACATGAACGACAACAAGTAAATATGAAAGACAACTAACGGAAGATGAAATACATCCAGTAGTAGATGAATGACAACCAGAAGAAAGTGAAAGACAACTAGTAGAACATGAAAAACAACAAGTACAACATAAAATACAACTAGAAGAAGATGAAACACAACTAATAGAACATGAAAAACAACTAGTAGAACGTATAAAACAACTAGTAGAACGTGAATAATAACCAGTACAAGATGGAAAATAACTAGAAGAAGAAGAAATACAACTAGAGATAGAGGAAATACAATTCGTTGAAGATGAAAGACAACCAGTAGATTGTGAAAGACAACTAATAGAAGATGAAAAACAACCAGTAGAAGATGAAAAGACTACCAGTAGAAGATGAAAAGACTACCAGTATAACCTGAAAGACAACTAATACAATGTGAAAGACAACTAGAAAAAGATGAAAGACAACCAGTAAAACATGAAAAACAACCAATAGAACGTGAAACACAACCAGTAGAACATGAAAAACAACCAGTACAATACGAAAAAAAACTAGAATAAGATGAAAGACAACCAATAGAATATGAAAAACTACCAGTACAAAATGAAAGACAACGAGAAGAAGATTAAAGACAATGAGTAGAACCTGAAAGATAACCAGTAAAAGATGAAGATGGAATACAACTAGTAGTAGATGAAAGACAACGAGTTGAACATAAAAGACAACCCGTAGAACATGAAAGACAAAGTACAAGATGAAAGACCATGTACAAGAATAAAGACAACTAGAAGAAGATGAAATACAACCAGTTGTAGATGAAAGACAACCAGTAGAACTTGACAGATAATCAATAGAACATGAAAGACTACAAGTACAAATTGAAAGACCACTAAAGAAGAAGAAAGACAACGAGTAGAACGTTAAAGACGACTAATTCAAGATAAAAGACATTTACACGAAGATGAAATACAACTAGTAGTAGATGAAAGACAACCAGTAGAACAAGAAAAACATACAATAGAAAATGGAAGACAACTAGAAGAAGATTAAAAACAACTAGTAGAAAATCAAATACAACCAGTAGTGGGTGAAAGACAACAAGAAGAAAGTGAAAGACAACTAGTAGAACATGAAAGACAACATGTACCACATTAAACACATCTAGAAGAAGATGAAAGACAACCAGTAGTAGATGAAAGATAACCAGTAAAACGTGAAAGACAACCAGTGAACATGAATGACAACAAGTACAAGATGAAATACAACTAGAAGAAGAAAAAATACAGCTAGAGGTAGAGGAAATACAACTCGTAAAAGATAAAAGACAAAAAGTAGAACAAGAAAGACAACTAGTAAAAAATGAAAGACAACTAGTAGAAGATGAAATACAACCAGTAGTAGATGAAAGACAATTAACAGAAGATGAAATACAACCAATACTATGAAAGACAACCATAAGAAAGTGAAAGATAACCAATTGAACATGAAAGACTACATGTACAACATGAAACACAACTTCAAGATGATGAAAAACAACCACTAGTAGATGAAAGACAACGAGTAGAACGTGAAAGACAACCAGTAGAACATGGAAGACAACTGAAAGAAGAAGAAATACAACAAGTAGTAGATAAAAGACAACCAGTAGAACGTGAAAGACAACTCGTATAACATGAATGAGAGAACCAGTACAAGATGAAAGACAACCACTGGAACGTGAAACACAATTAATTGAACTTGAAATACAACCAGTACAAAATAAAAGACAACTAGAAGAAGATGAAAGACAACAAGTACAACATGAAATACAACTAGAAGAAGATGAAACACAAACAATAGAACATGAAAGACAACTAGTAGAACATGAAAGACAACTAGTAGAACATGAATGATAACCAATACAAGATGGAAAACAACTAGAAGAAGAAGAAATACAACTAGAGGTAGAGGAAATACAACTCGTAGAAGATGAAAGACAACCAGTAGAACGTAAAAGACAACCCGTAGAACATGAAAGACAAAGAACAAGATGAAAAACAACTAGAAGAAGATGAAATACAACCAGTTGTAGATGAAAGACCACCAGTAGACAACAAATACAAAATGAAAGACAACTAAAGAACATGAAAGACAACGAGTAGAACATTAAAGATGACTAGTTCAAGATAAAAGACATTTAGACGAAGATGAAATACAACTAGTAGTAGATGAAAGACAACCAGTAGAACAAGAAAAACATCCAATAGAAAATGAAAGGCAACTAGAAGAAGATTAAAAACAACTAGCAAAAAATGAAATACAACAAGTAGTGGATGAAAGACAACAAGAAGAAAGTGAAAGACAACCAGTAGAACATGGAAGACAACAAGTAACACATTAAATACATCTAGAAGAAGATGAAACACAACCAATAGAACTTGAAAGACAACCAGTAGTAGATGAAAGATAACCAGTAGAACGTGAAAGACAACCAGTAGAACATGGATGATAACAGTACAAGAAGAAAGACGACTAAAAGAAGAAGAAATACAACTTGAGATACAGGAAATACAATCGTAGAACATCAAAGACAACCTGTAGAACTTGAAAAACAACTAGAAGAATATGAAATAGAATCAGTTGTAGATCAAAGACAACCAATAAAACATGAAAGATAAGCAACAGAACATGAAAGGCAATAAATACAAAATAAAAGACAATTAAAGAACATTAAAGACAACCAGTAGAACATGAAAGACAACAAATACAAAATGAAATACAACTAGGAGAAGTTGAAAGACAACCAATAAAACATGAAAGACGACCAGTTCAAGATAAATACAACTAGATGAAGATGACATACAAGTAGAAGATGAAAGACAACTAAAACATGAAAGACAAACAATAGAACATAAAAGACAATAAGTAAATATGAAAGACAACTAGAAGAAGATGAAAAACAACTAACGGAAGATGAAATACATCCAATATTAGATGAAAGACAAGCAGAAGAAAATGAAAGACAACCAGTAGAACATGAAAGACAACAAGTACAACATAAAATACAACTAGAAGAAGATGAAACACAACCAATAGAACATGAAAGACAACTAGTAGAACGTGAAAGACAACTTGTAGAACATGAATGATAACTAGTACAAGATGGAAGACAACTAGAAGAAGAAGAAATACAACTAGAGGTAGAGGAAATACTACTAGTTGAAGATGACAAACATCTAGTAGAAACTGAAAGACAACCAGTATAACATGAATGACAACCAGTACAAGATCAAACACAACCAGTAGAACATGAAAGACAACCTGTTTTAGATGATAGTCAACCAGTAGAACGCAAAAAATAATCAGTAGAACATGAATGACAACCAGCGCAATAATAAATACAAGTAGTAGTTAAAAGACACTAGTAGAACATGAAACACAACTTGTACATGTAAGACAACCAGAAGAATATGAAAAACAACTAGTAAATGATGAAAGATAACTAGAAAAAGATGAAAGACAACATGTAGAAGATGAAAGACAACTAGAAGATGAAAGACAACTAGAAGAAAATTAAAGACAACCAGTAGAACATTAAAGACAACTAGTACAAGGTGAAAGACAACTAGAAGAAGATGAAGACAACCAATCGAACATGAAACACAACCAGTACAAGATGAAAAAACAACTAGAAATATATGAAAGACAACTAGTAGAACATGAAAAACAACCAGTACAAGATTAAAGACAATTTGTGGAACGTGGAAGACAACCAGTAGAACTTGAAAGTAAATACAAGTACATGATGAAAGACAACAACTACAAGAATATGAAATACAACCAATAGTAGATGAAAGACAACCAGTAGAACATGAAATACAACCCATAGAACATGAAAAACAACCAGTCCAAGATGAAAGACAATTAGAAGAAAATGAAATACAACCCGCAGTAGATGGAAGACAACCAGTAGATAGTGAAAGACAACCAAAAAAACCAGAAAGACGACCAATGCAAGATGATGGACAACTAGAAGAATATGTACAACCAGCAATAGATAAAAAACAATTAGAACTAGAAGAAGATGAAAGACCACCAGTAGAACATGAAAAACAACTAGTACAAGATGAAAGACAACGAGAAGAAGTTGAAAAACAACCAGTAGAACGTGAAAGACAACTTGTAGAACTTGAAACACAACAAGTACAAGATGAAAGACAGCTAGAAGAAGATGAAACACAACCAGTAGTAGCTGAAAGACAACTAATAGAATGTGAAAAACAACCAGTAGAACATGAAAGACAACCCGTAGAACCTGAAAAACAACCAGTACAAGCTGAAAGATAGAAGAAGATCAAATACAACCAGTTGTAGATGAAAGACAACCAGTAGATAGTGAAAGACAATCAATAGAACATGAAAGACAAGTAGTACAAAATGAAAGATAACCAATAGAACAAGAAAGACGACCAGTTCAAGATAACAGACAACTAGACGAAGATGAAATATATCAGTAGTAGATAAAAGACAACTAGCAGATCATGAAAAACAACCAATAAAACATGAAAAACAACAAGTACAAAACGAAAGGCAATGAGAAGAAGATGAAAAACAACTAATAGAAGATGAAATACAACTAGTAGTATATAAAAAACAACCAAAAGAAAGTGAATGACAACTAATAGAACATGAAAGACAGCAAGTAAAAGATGAAATACAACTAGAAGAAGATGAAAGACAAACAATAGAACATGAAAGAACCAGTAGTAGATGAAAGACGTAGAACGTTGACATCAAGTAGAACATGAATGACAACCAGCATAAGTTGAAAGACAGAAGAAGAAGAAATGCAACTAGAGGTAGAGGAAATACCACTCGTAGAAGAAGAAAGACAACCAGTAGCACATGAAAGACAACTAGTATAAAATGAAAGTCAACCAGCAAAGATGACAGACATCTAGAAGAAAATAAAAGACAACTAGTAGAACACCAAAGACAACCAGCACATGGTGGACAACTAGACGAAGATGATAGACAACCAGTACAAGATGAATGACAACTAGAAGAAGATGAAATACAACCAGTAGTTAATGAAAAACAACCAATATAGCATGAAAGACAGCCAGTATAACGTGAAAGACAACGCATAGAACATGAAGGACAACTAGAAGAAGATGAAAAACAACTAATAGAAGATGAATGACAACCAGTAGTAGATGAAAAGACAACTAGTAGAATGTGAAAAACAATCAATAGAACATGAAAGATAACCAGTACAAGATGAAAGACAATAAGAAGAAGGCGAAAGACAACCCATAGAACATGAATGACAACAAGTAAAAGATGAAATATAACCAGAAGAAAATGAAAAACAACTAGTAGTACATGAAACACAACTTGTACAAGATGACAACTAGTACAAGAAGAAAGACAACTAGAAAAAGATGAAAGACAACGAGTAGAACATGAAAGGCAACCAATAAAAGATAAAAGACAACTAGAAGAAAAAGAAATACAACTGGAGGTAGAAAAAATACAACTCGTAGAAGAAAGATAACTAGTACAACATGAAAGACAACCAGTAGAAAATGAAAGACTTTTAGAAGAAAATAAAAATAACTAGAAGAAGATGAAATACAACCAGTAGTAGATGAAAGACAGCTAGAAGAAAATGAAATACAACAAGTTGTAGATGAAAGACAACCAGTAGAACAAGAAAGACATCCAATAGAACATGAAAGACAAACAGTACAAAATGAAAGACAACTAGATGAATATGAAAGACAACTAGATGAATATGAAAGACAACTAGTAAAACATGAAAGACAACCAGCTCAATATAAAACACAACTAGATGAAGATGAAATACAACCAGTAGAACATGAATGACAACCAGCACAAGAATAAATATGAAAAATATGAAACACAACCTGTACAACATGTAAGACAACTAGAAGAATATGAAAAACAACTAGTAAATGATGAAAGACAACTAGAAAAAGATGAAAGACAACATGTAAAATGAAAGACAACTAGAAGAATATGAAAAACAACTAGAAGAAAATAAAAGACAACCAGTATAACATTAAAGACAACTAGTACAAGGTGAAAGACAACTAGAAGAAGATGAAGACAACCAGTCGAACAAGAAACACAACCAGTACAAGATGAAAAAACTGTTGGGTTTTGAGGCTACTTAAAGCCATTAGGCTTAAGCTGCGGAAAGACCGTAAAACAAAATTTTTACTTCTAACTCAAGCCAAAAGGATTGATGTGGTATGTCGGATAATCTACCGAGAGTTACATACATGTTCAATCCGTTTCTTAGATTAAAAGTCGTAAGTAAAACTTTACTCATTCAGATCATAGATTAAGTAGTATTTCGGATAATAACCGAGAGTTATATACCAGATTAATCCTGTATAGATCCAAAGTAGTAAAACCGTATTTACTTGTATTTTAATCAGTTTATAGATCTACTTCTTTGATTGATTTCTAAAAAATTAAATCTATTTAACAATTAAATAGATTAATATAACATTTCTTTATCTTGCTTCCAAATTCAAATTGGAATGCAATCTGACCCGGCTGTCTGACCCGGTTAAGCAAGCACAAAAAATATAGTGCCTCTATCGGTTATCCACCAGGACTGATCGAGAGAGCAGTTTATTTCTTTTACCAGAAATACCGTAAACCGCGGAATCTGACAAAAACACTATTCACGAGAAAAAGCAAATAATAATTACGACTCTCGTAAAATATTATTTCTAAAACCCGTAAACTCTAATTAGAACAAATATGAGAAAAGAGAGAATTATCGTTCGATCTGATCGAATCGGTATTTAAGAATTGAATAATTTCTCTTATGACCTTGATCACCTATTTATATACTTTGAAATGTATATAAAATACATTTTTATCCCTATATGTCGACTAAAATCAACGGCCAAAATTAAGTTGGCAAGAAATAACAAAATGAAATTACCATTTTGCCCTCGGCCCATTAAGACTTGATTAATTTTGGGCTTTGATTGGGCTTTTGATTTGGGCCTTTAATCTTTAATTAGTGATTTTTTTCTTAATGGGTTTCAAGCCCAAAATATAAATCCAATAATTAAATATTCTAAGTCCAAATCAAATACATATTTTCTCGATCATTCGTTTGGTAACTTTTATGCAACGTGTCAAACACGTTCATAAATTAACCAATGCTTCTGCTTGTCATTTAAATGACATTTATAATTTAATTATATCATATATAATTAATTTAGCCATCTTTATTAATTATAATCATTATAATTAATCAACAAGATTCTCTGACTAGTTCCTATATGGTGTGACCCAATAGGATCTGTGTTATGTTGGAAAATAGAATTAAAACTGTTTTAACCTCTATATAACATAGGTGGCACCTGGCAAGTACATTATGACACCAATTACACAGATGATGATGTACCGTACAATATCACGATCCAGTAAACGATTTACTTCGTGTTAATTCTTTTGTCTCATAGCTATCAGATTAGTTTCAAGGTAGGTGTGTGTCATCCTTGCAAACTTAATATTTTCTTGATCCTGAATAGATTATCAAATATGTTTACTCTTGTAATCATACTGGATCCAGATAATCATATTCTATCAAGGGGCTCAGTGATGCTATAGCTCGTATTGAGATACGAGGGACAATAGTACTTTTGATAAATCATTTTTTCCTCCGCATAAGCTATGTATACCGAAGAACTACCCTTATAGCTACTTTTTACGGATAGCGTTAGATAGCAATCACACATATACATCTCTTATGTAGGAAAAATGAATATCTCATACTTTAGAACTTAACACTAAAATGAAAACATAAATGACACAAACACAATTCCATTTAATGTTTCATTTGGGTTCTGTCAAATATCATGTTATCTAACATGTATCTGTGTGATTAAAATGACAACTCTTTGTCTATGGTTTGTAAAACTTAACCATCATTTAATCCACACACTAACATTATCGCGGTAATTAGTGTTCCTGTTAATTATCTTGGTTAGAGACTTTTAAGAATGTTATCATCTATATTATGAAGTTTCACAATTCCAGTCATGAACTCGAAATGATTCATAAATTCAATAATACTCAATGTAACAAAATAATTAAACACAAAATGATTAAACATTCAATTCATGAACAAAGCTTTATATAACAAATTTATCGTATTATTGACTTCTAGATTATTACAAACTAACAAAAACAACTAGAAATATATGAAAGACAACTAGTAGAACATGAAAAACAACCAGTACAAGATTAAAGACAATTAGTAGAACGTGAAATACAACCCGTAGAACATGAAAAACAACCAGTCCAAGATGAAAGACAATTAGAAGAAAATGAAATACAACCAGTTGTAGATGGAAGACAACCAGTAGAACGTGAAAGAATACCAAGAAAACATGAAAGACGACCAATGCAGATGGACAACTTGAAGAATATGAAATACAACCAACAGTAGATAAAAGACAACTAGAACTAGAAGAAGATGAAAGACAACAAGTAGAATATGAAACACAACCAGTATAAGATGAAAAAACAAATAGAAGAAGATGAAAGACCACTAGTAAACATGAAAAACAACCAGTACAAGATGAAAGACAACAAGAAGAAGATGAAAGAGTACAACGTGAAAGACAACCAGTAGAACTTGAAAGACAACAAGTACAAGAATGACAACTAAAAGAAGATGAAACACAACCAGTATTAGCTGAAAGACAACCAATAGAACGTGAAAGACAACCCATAGAACATGAAAAACAACCAGTACAAGATGAAAGACAACTAGAAAAAGATCCAATACAACCAGTTGTAGATGAAAGACAACCAGTATTTGCATAATCTCAAGATTTGCAGAATCATAATTTGTCAGGCTTGCTTGTGCTTAGATACCACTATTGACCTGCCTGATTAATCATATTTTGAATTTGAATTTCTAGTTATGCAACAGCTAGAATCAAGCAGTACCTTAGATCTACTTTACCATATTTTTTGATATAAATTAAAAAGGAATAAAAACAAAATGGTAAAGCGTGATCTTCATAATCTTCATGATCTCTATCTCTATGATCTTCCGTAATCTTCATGATTCAGCATCTTCATCAATATCCGAAATTTCAAATGGCTCGTGTGAATCTTCCATCAGATCATATTTATCAAATCATTCCTTGTAGCTCGAGGAGATCATGGAACAGATTATCTTGTGCAGCTTGTCATGATATGCACGTTGACTTTATTTGACCTTCGGACGCGACTTGTTACGCTAACTTGTCATGATACGAATCATTGACTTGCTTTGACCTTTGGTCGTAATCATTAAACCTGCATACATCTCAAATAGAGAAACTGTAAAATTCAATGATTATATGTTTTGCAAATTAGTCAAACAACACAGAAGATTGCTTACAACAACATAGCCGAGCTGCTCGCGAGTTGTTAGCGAGCGAGCCACGAGCTTTTTTGCCATCCAGGGGCGGAACCAGGATTTGAATATAAAGGGGCTAATCATCATTTAAGAAAAATAATGAAAAATTAAATTTTTTGTAACACAAAATCTTTCACTATTGTAGTTTATAAAAAGATACAATAAATAACTAGCACCAATAAAATACCATGTCTATCAAAACTAAATTAAAAACATGAAATTCATAAATTATTTAAATTTTGACCTATGATTTCCTAAAAAATCAAATTCAGCAATAATCTCATCTGGAGTAATCTTATTAGCTAGTTCTTTCTCAATATAAACAAGCATGTAGTCTCTGAGAAATTCGTCACCCATCTTATTTCGAAGCGCAGTTTTAACGAGCTTCATAGCTGAAAAAGCTCGTTCTGTAGTAGTAGTTGAGACAAGAAGAGTAGCAGTTAGTCGAAGCAATCTATCAACTAGATTTACAAAGCAGATTTGCCACTTTCCACTAGTCGGTGACATAAGTCAGCCAACGACGAGGAGTCTTTAAGAACTAGGCTATTTCTTATGTCAATCTCATAATGTCGCAATTGACATTCTAACAGAGCTTTTTCTTGACTAGTAAAATCTGCCGGGTAGAATTTCTCTGCCAATTTACATGCATTTTCAATACTAAATGACTTCACCTGTCTTGGGTCTAGACCAGCACTAAGGGTAAGAAGTTCAGTAGATTGCTCACTAAATCGACTATTTATCTCTTGTAATTGTTGATCTATTGTGACATTAAATATGTCTACCCAATAATGATGTTCTACAGTGGTATTGTCATTCTTACTACGAGATCGAATTAGATCAACAAATCTTTTATTCATATCGGGAATTTCAATCTCATGTTTTGTACAAAACAATTTTACCTTATCCAAAAGAGGCTCCCAACCATGATCTCTTAGCTCTTGAAGTAGTGACTTTGTGCTTGATAGAGATGCGTTGCATTAAGAATATCCAAAGATTTCAATTGTAAAGTTTGGCATAACACATCTGTAATTGCCATGATATCTTTCATTAAATATAGAATGAACACAAAATCGAATGAGATAAGCAATTTCACACCAAAACCGGTATCCCCTCGAGTAGCATATGGTACCGAACGATCAGTTGCTATGCTCCTTAAAACATATGTTGATGCATCAAACATCTTGAACAAAATGGAAATTGCCTTAAAATGAGAGCTCCATCTAGTATCTCCCGGTCTTTACAATGTACCAATTTGATTTGCTCCTCTACCAGTGTCAAGCTCTCCCAAATCAATTTGGCAGATCATTTCTTCAGCCTGTTATGTTTGCAACTCATCATGACGTTTTGGAGATGCGCTAACAACATTTATAACAAAATTCACATTCTGAAAAAAATTATGAACTTCATGCACCTCTCTTGATGCTGCAACAAGGGCCAATTGTAATTGATGAGCCATGCAATGCACATAGTATGCATACGGACATTTTTTAAAAATAAGAGCTTGTAAACCATTCCACTCACTGCGCATATTACTTGCTCCGTCGTATCCTTGACCTCTAATACAACATATGCTTAGACCATTGTTAGATAGAGCTGAAGCAATTGCATTCTTCAAGGTTAGTGATGTTGTATCTTTAACATGAATAAGATCAAGAAACCTTTCACGAATAAATCTTTCTTTATCGACAAATCGAACAACAAATTGACATTTGCTCCTTCTTAGATTCATCACGAGATTCATCAACAATCAAACAAAATTTCTCATTCCCAATTTCTTCTCTAATTGCAACTTGTACTTTTTGAGCCATGATATGTAAAATTTGTTTTTGAATTAACGGTGAGGTGTATTTCGCATTCTTCGGAGCATTCTCTAACACAACTTGGTTCACTTCCTCATTGTATGAAGCAAGCAATTTTATCATTTCTAGAAAATTTTCCTGATTTTTTAATTCGCGAGATTTATCATGACCCCTAAACGCACACGCTTGATATGTTAACCATTTCATTGAATCAATAGAAGATTTGAGTCTCAACCTTGCTTCTTTCACTTCCTTTTCAGTTTGCTTCTCTGTAACCATTTTAATATGACACATCTTATTCTTAAAATTTTCATAACAGCTAACAGCAAAATTGTGAGCCGAGAGATAAAAAAAACACAATCTTTCTCACCACTGACCTTTCTCCAATTTTGAAATCCCGAAACAATGAATGTGTCAGAACCAGGTTTTCCATTTGGTTTTGTTGAAAAGAGAAAACAAGGAAGGCAATAGGCACGGTTTGTGTGAGGTGAATACTCTAACCAAGGAAAATTTTTGAACCAATGATTTTGAAACCTACGACGTTGATTTCCTTGCTCAATATATGGATATTCATCCATATGAAACTGGTAAGACCCCTTAAGTATGTAAAATTTTCTAACTTCATCTCTTTCATTTGTAGGGTAATCTGATAGTTGGAGGCGTTTACCTGGATCTCTTTCACATTTAAGTAATCTTAAAGAACTCTGTGAAGATTGTTCTTGATCGATATTCATCATGTGGAATTGGTTCAAAAATTTGATTATCAAGACTTGAAATTTCTGTTGGAGTTTGAGAGTTTTAGTTGCTTTCCTTCATATTGAAATAAGAGTCTAATGTTTTTCTCTTAGACATAATTTTATCTGTGTACAAATTATACATAAAAAAATAAATTATCACTTTTTATCTCAAAGTTACAATGAATAATAATTTTAAAAAATACAATCGAATACAAACCTCAATTAAAATGAATTTCGTAGCTCTTCTTTAACTTTGTTTTCTGAATTTATGTAGATGCGCTCTGTGGGATTTCGCCACTCTTTTAAAATTTGATTAGTTTGCTTTTTTTTTTGGTGAACTGGAGATGCTCAGGATTTCTTTCTTTCAATCATTCAATACATTTTTTTTTTAATTTTCTTTATACGGTTGAACTTTCCAAATTCCAAAAGCAAGCAAGAAGTTTCCTATTTTTTTAATATTGATAGTGCAGAAATCGAGGAGTCAAGAATGCAAATGGAAATAAAAAAGCGGTCAAAAGTTTTGCTCCTCAATATTTATTCTTAGGACCTATAAATTTGTAATATTACATAGGAGGGGCTACCATGTACAAAAAATAAAATTTACTTGAACTTCTATATACTTCATTAAAAAAACAAAAAATGAAAGGGTGGCTTAGCACCCCCTGGGGTCTACTATGTTCCGCCACTGTTGCCATCCTTAGATATGTTAGTGTAATAATCTAGAAGTCAATAAAATAGGATAATTGTATTCTATATATTTTGTTCATGAATTGAGTGATTAATAAACTGTCATTTTGTTACCTTGAATATTATTGCATTTATGAATCATTCATTTTTCTGACTAGAGTCATTAACTGGAATTGTGAAACTTCATAATATAGATGATATATATTCTTAAAAAGTCTCTAACCAAGGTAATTAGCAGGAACACTAATTTACCGTTACAAGGTTAGTATGTGGATTAAAAGATGGTTATGTCTTACAAACCATTTGACAAGAGATGTCATTTTAATCACATAGATACATGTTCCAGGAACATGGTATTTGACAGACCCCGAATGAAACATTAAATGGAATTGTGTTCGTGTCATTAATGTTTTCATTCAGTGTTAAGTTCTAAAGTATGAGGTATTCATCTTTCCTACTAAGAAATGTATATGTGTGATTGTTACCTAACGCTGTCGGTAAAACGCAGTTATAACGGTAGCTCTTCGGTATGCATAGCTTAGCTGAGGTAGTGATAGTTTACCAAAAGTACTATTGTCCCTCGTATATCTATACGAGTTATAGTATCACTGGGCCCCTTGATAGAATAAGATTATCTGCATGCGGTATAATTACAAGAGTAATTATATTTGGTAATATGTTCAAGATCAAGAAAATATTAAGTTTGCAATGATGACACACACCTACCTTGAAACTGATCTGATAATTATGAGACAAAAGAATTAACACGAATAAATAGTTTACTGGATCGTGGTATTGTGCAGTACAGCATCATCTGTGTAATTGGATGGTCATAGTGCAGATGTCAGATGCCTCCTATGATTATAGAAGTTAGAACAGTTCTAATTCTATTTACCAACATAACACAGATCCTATAGGGTCACACCAATAGGAAAGTAATCAGAGAAATTTTATGATTAATTATAAAGTGTTATAATTAAGAATAAAATATATGTCATGGAGATGACATGCCTAAACCGAATTAAATTTATAAACGTGTATGACACGTCGTATAAATTTATCGCAAACGCAAGAAATATAATTATTCAGAATAATTGTATATATATATTATATGGATTAAAATATTAATTATGAATTAATATTTTGAACCAAAAGTCCAATTTGAATTTAGGCCTTAATTAAATTTAGAATTTAATTAAAAACCTAAATTAAATTAAATGAAAAAAGGCTTAATTAAATATATTAAAAAAGGCCAAAATGCAAATTCGTTTTTTCATCTCTAAACCGCCATATAATGGCAATTTTGTGATTTTGCAAACCGCCACAATTCCTTATTTAGGTTGTGTTTGGATTGGCAAGAATAGAGTTAATCCAAAAATAGCTCCACTATTCTTAACATTGGGTGATCCAAACAACAATTAGAAAATTGGATTAGCTCAAGAATAGCTCTATTCTACTAACCCAAGAAAATGGTGGGTTAGCAAGAATAGAGCTAGTGGGATTAGTGATATTAATAAAAAAATAGTTTTCATTCCTCTCAATTATAATTAGTTTAAATACTAAATTAGTATTAAATAAATATAATATTAGATTAGATTAGTGTTATCTAAATATTAGTTTAAATATTAAATTTAATATAATATTAATTAAAATATTATATTACTATTAAATAAATATATTATCAAATTAAATTAATATTAAATATAATGTTAGATTAAAAATAATAAATATTAATTTAAAATTTTAATATAATATAATATTAGTTTAAATATTAAATGTAATATAATATTAATTTAAATATTAGATTAGTATTAAATAAACTGTTAGATTAAATATAATATAATATAATATTAGTTTAAATATTATATATAATATAATATTTATTTAATTAAATGTAATATAATATTAATTTAAATATTAAATGTAATACAATATTACTTTAAATATTATATGTGTTAAATAAAATATTAGTTTAAATATTAAATGTAATATAATATTAGTTTAAATGTTAAATGTAATATAATATTTTAGTTTAAATATTATATTAGTATTAAATAAAACATTATTTAAGTATTAAATAAATATAATATTAGATTTGATTTGATTATTATTAAATAAAATATTGAATTAGTATTAACCATTAGTTTAAATGTAATATAATATTAATTTAAATATTAAATGTAATATAATATTAATTTAAATATTAAATGTAATATAATATTACTTTAAATATTAAATGTAATATAATATTACTTTAAATATTAAATGTAATATAATATTAGAATAGATTCTATTAGTATTAAATAAAATATTAGATTAGTTTAATCAATATTTTATTCATTCCCTCCATCGCTATTCCAAATATATAATCCAAACTTTTCTACTGACCTGGAATAGTCCAAAATAGCACTATTCTCAAACCACTTGGGTTAGCACTATTCTCAACCACTAACCCAAAAATCGCTATTATTGCACTAATCCTTGCACGATCCAAACGTAACCTTAAAGGCATGAATGGAGAGAAAAATTAGAAAATCATTCCAAGTCCAAATCAAAGTACAAATCAAAATCTGATTCGATTCGTATCTAATTTTCTCTCCCAAATAGTGATTTGCAGAAAATCTGATTATCCATATATATATTCTTGCGAGAATAAAAGTTATTCTTGTGAATAATATTTTGTCAGAAATTTCGTACTTTCGGTGAATAATGATTTACCGAAAACCGCGACTTTTTCGAATACCGTTGGTATAGTATTTCTGGCAAAAGAAATACCAACTCTCTGGTAGTTCCTGGTGAATAACCAATAGAGGTATCAGACGTCTGATACTCCGAGGCGAATCATTCCCAGGTGTAGCTCTTCACGCTCGGTCTGCTTTCCAACTGATATTTGGAAACAAGGTATAAACATGTTAGATTAATCTATTTAATAGGTAAGTAGATTAAAGTTTTAAAAATCAATTAAGGAGTAGATCTGTAAAAGGATTAAATAAGGTTTTGATGCCAAAGGAATATTGAAGGTGGAACCCCTTTGAAAGTTTCCTGACATACCTCGTTTAATTCTTGGCTTAAGTTAGAAGTAAAATTTTTGTTTTACGTTCTTTCCGCATCTTAAGCAGATAAATGGATTTGAACAGTCAAAACCCCAACATACTTAATCAATGGGTTTGAACCGTCAAAACCCTACAAGATATGTCCCAACTCGCAAGCTAGGCTGTAGCTTGAACTCGTTTAATATGGACCGAGCCACTAACGAGTTGGTTCGTTAACAACTCAATCCAGTAACGAACGAACTATTAGCGAGCGAGTCATGATCAAGCCACGAGCTACGAGCTTGATAAACCTGAATATGTTAGAAATCTCCGGGTTAAGTAACCGAGAGATTTATATTTGAAGAGCCCATCAGCAAGTATAATTAACCCATGCAGTACGTTGAGATTTGGACTTGGTCCTTCCCCTTTTGTGCTTCCCATCTGTTCGTTTCATTTATTTATCTACTGTTTTGAATATGAGTCCAATAACACCGACAAATCATAGCCCAAAACGAGAAAAATGGGCTAGGCTTTATTGGCCCAACCTCTGCTTGGTGTATCCGGTAAATTTTGACAGGCATATGGAAAAATCAAATGCAAACAAATTATCAAAACTGATGTACCGGAGAACGTAAAATTAATGCAATTGTAAACAAATTATTAAAATGTAGAAGAGCGTAAAATATGTATCAGGTGAAAAGAAACACCAGTCAAAAGCTACAATTGGAGGGAAAAGGGGTAAAATTCGTAAAAATAAGGCGTGCTGCAACGGCTTCATACTTTTGCAGGGAAAAGCATTTCTTAAAAAAAAAAAAATAAATAGTAGTTGTATATGTCTAAATTCATGGTTAAGGCGTTAAGGATGACACCTATGAACTGACAACCTCTAAGCAGATAGTTTAGTCTTCCGAGAAATTCATGTGAAAATTTAAGATATAATAACCCAAGCCAATCCGAGTATACGCCGACCTTTTAGTCTTTTAAAAGCAAAAAACAAACAAAATTTGCCAGGAGATCTGCGCTGCTAAAAATTGGGACTATAATTTGAATTCATTAGGTATCTATAGAATCACATACAAATTCTTGTTCAATAAATTTGAATTTTGATTTTTTACATAAATTTTTGTAATGACAATACATTGTGATGCAAAGATACATTTATTATTTTAATTAGAAAGTACAAATTAAGAATATTTTTTAATTAAATTAACTTGTAGCACTGGCTTCAATTAACATTTTTTATAAACTATGGAATTCCATTGGGATTCAAATCCAAAAAAAGAATCTATAGAGGAAAAGAGGACATTATTATATCCTTATCCAATATTAATTCAGAGTGACAACTATTGTTGCATTTGACCTACTCTCTACAAATTCTAAAGTATTAACTTACAACTAAAATACTATCAATTTGAGAATCAGGTCAAGTGGGGAAGACAATTATTTTCTTATGAGAGGTTCAAGATTCAGATGAAGCTTTTAAGAGATAATAAAAACTGAGTGACTTGCTTCCAAATATTTACTCAGAAAAATACTATACTATTGAATGAGTGAGGCTATAGTACTATGTATAGCGCAGATTGGACCCATTGGTCCATACGAAAATGTACTTGTAGACTAAATTTATATAGTCGATCTAAACCGTTCGACATAATCTCTATATGAAAATGTACTTGTAGACAAAATATTACAAATTTTAGAATTTTTTTACTATTTTTTTAATAGATAGAAAATCACTACTTTTGAATGGTCTAGAAATTTTACATCAAGTGATTTTCTACCAATCTTAAAAAAATTATAAAAATTTGTAAAAAAATGAAAATTTTGATCTACAAATACATTTTCATGTAGTCTTAATGCCTTAAACAATAAAATAGACGTGATTCAATATAACTTTATTATTATTGTTTGATTGGATATATTTGGATGGAATAAAAACTATATTTACGTGTATGAGTCCAATTGTCCAAAAATCAGTTAGTAAAAAGAAGCAAGTATGTGGTAATCCTCGGGAGATGGATTACATTTCTGTTTTGATATTATTCACCAGAATCGGATCTATGAAACTAATTTAAAATCAGTGCCGACATCTGGGCTTTAATTTTGTATTAGAAAGGTACTAAATTGAATTTATTTATAGAACGCTCCCTGTCCATGCACAGCCACAAATTGTTTTTTATAAAAATATATTCGTAAATTGTTCACTAGCTAGTTGACTGGCGTTTAGAGTTTAGAGAACACAAATTACTAGAACCTTTGGATGATAAAAGAAATAATAAAAAAATAAAAAAGGTTCCTGGCAGCTTCTGTAACTTTCAACCTAATATACAAAAATGTTGATATCTGCCTCTAAGAAAATGAAGGTTATAAATTAAGACCCTTCATATTTCAACCAATTATTAAATTTAGTATTATAAATGTTTAGTATTGAAGCTGTGCTTTTCATGTTGATAAATGTTCATTGTGGTTTTCTATATTTAAGAACCGCTAATGAAATCTTGCTTAATTGAATCCACTCCTTTTATTCGAATTCGTATCCTCTGCATTAACTCAAAAGGGAATCTTTTGAGTTAATGAATCTCAACCGTCGGATTTGTTTTAAAATTCATGCGGACTAAATCTGCACTAATATTGAAATCCCCCTATGTTATAGGCAAGAGTCGCATTGACTCCGTTTAAAATCAGACGGTTGAGATTTATTAACTCAAAAGATTCTCTTTTGAGTTAATGCAGAGGATACGCTTCCCTTTTATTCGGGATATTTGCTTCAGTGCATCATTTTTTATGGAAAACAATTATAGAATAATTCTGGTTATCCAATAAATTTTGGAAAGTAAGAGAAGGATAAAGAGTAGAACTAGGGTGTTCTTAAGCTCACCAAGCCCGTTTGTGAGTTTAATTCAAAAATCTATTGAATTAGCTTTAAACGATGCATCCAAACAGTTGAAACCAATTCACTTCACGAGTGATGCATTTACATGTCAAATTTATAAATTTTCGAACTAATTTAGTATAAAGTTAAGCGGTAAAAAAGATATGGTTTATAAATTAATTTTAATGTGTTCATTTTTTATCATTTTTTTACAGCTTGACTTTATATTAAATTAGTTCGAAAATTTAAAAACTTAACATGTAAACTCATCACTCATGAAGTAGATCGGTTTCAACGGTTTGGATGCGTCACTTGAAACCAATTCGATAAGTTTTTGAGTTATGCTCACAAAGAGGCTTGGTGAGCTTAATAACACCCTAGTTCTACTCAAAGATATAAATAAGTTAAATATTTTTCAGTAATAAATCGTCTGAATATATGGTGATAATTGAAAAATTATTGAAAATTTTTATTCAGCACTTAAATTAAACAAAAATAAATAATGTTTTCAGCTTATATATGCTTGTTAATTCTGAGCGGATATTGTAGTAGATGTATGACTCCAATAATATATTTATTAAAAAAATTCACATCAAATAATAATAATCTAATCAAACTAATCGTGATTTTTTAGATTTTTTTCAATCCAGGAAGACACCGACAATTTATTTACAACAGTTAAACTGTTAAAGCTTGAAACTCTTCGGAAAAAAAGAGAGAAGGAAATTACTGCATTGATTGAAAACTACAGTTAAACTGTTAAAGCTTGAAACTCTTCGGAAAAAAAGAGAGAAGGAAATTACTGCATTGATGGAAAAGTTTTCAATCATTGATGGTTCAACATGGAAAAGTTTTCTTTGTCCTCTTCTTTTGAAAATTTGTGATATACGAATCTACACGTGATTGCGTTTTTAATACGTTTTTAATTAACACTGTTATTAATCTGAAAAAAAAATACTCGTACGTACCTACTATAAATAAACTTTGACATATTCAAAATATATGCATTTAAAAAAAAGACATCTTCAAAATATAACACGCAAAAGAGATTCTGTAAACAAATATAAACAATATTTAGCTCGTTAGAAATTTCAAAAGATGATACATCACTTCTAAAAAACTATTTGTACAGAGTTTAATGCGCTAATTACAATTATGATTGATATACATGATACAACATTGTTTAAGTTTTTAGATTTCGAATTTGCGACCACCAACATGCATTGAAGTGTTTCATTGTTGAACTTAATTTATAGCAATAAGTTTGTGTTCCGTACTAGCAATGAAGTTGGACACAACAAATGTGAAGTGATTTTGTTTCTCAAAATTATTTTTATTCATGATTCACTGACATTAACTGTTTGCATTGGTTATTTTACATGTACAAATCTAATAATAAGAAAATAATGATATGTAAATTAATCAGGAATAATGATATCAATTGATGCCGAAGGAAGGGTGTCATATCAATTTTATTGATGAAAGAGTTCCGTATAAAAATATCATTGTCAGCGAATCTTGAAATAAAAATTGTATGCATGCATTTGATCTTAAATATATATATTGTATGAGGATTGAAACCTTCTGCCAAATCATGAATTATCTATACGGGCAAATATATGGGCGGAAGCACCCATAAGATATATTTCTGACAAAATATTTTTCACATTAAAAAAAGCAAAACCGCTAACTAAATATAAAACAATCTTATCCTACACGTAAACACTTTCATAACAAAAATTAATCATGTTAATTTTTTAGTTACCACAGCATAAAATCAAAATTAAATGATTACCATCCGGTCCAAGCTTTTTCCAATCCTACCACTCACGCGGACCCACTTCGCGCACTAAAATGAGTTGGTGCGCGGACTGAGTTGGCGCGCCAACTGGTGCGCAAACTGGATTAGAGCACCAATTGTTTCGAAATTTTTACTGCTCTTCAGTGTGTTTCACTCCGTTTGAGCACCAATTTTGATGCGCCAACCCAGTCCACGCATCACCTCAATTTGGTGCGCGAACTGAATCCGCGTAGATGGTAAGATTGAAAATAACTTAAATTGGATGGTAATCATTTAATTTCTATTTTTTACTATAGTAACTAAAAAAATTTCGGATCATGTACCAATATGGTCTCATTCGGAATTCGTATCCTTGCATTAACTCAAAAGAAAATCTTTTGAATTAATACATCTCGACCGTCCGATTTGTTTTAAAATTCGTACGAACTAAATCTGCACTAATATTAAAAAGCTCCCTATGTTACAGGCACGAACCAAATTGACTCCGTTTAAAATCAAACAGTTAAAATTCATTACCTCATAAGATTCCCTTTTGAGTTAACGCAGAGTATACGGATCCGTCTCATTCGCCTGTATCTTTAATGTAGCCGTATATGCAAGAAGAGTTTCCTGGAGAAGCGTGAAAAGTGAAAGTCAAATGATAAGCCTCCAATGAAAATGCCGGAGAAAACACCAACATACCAATCGCTTCAACGGACACATCTTTCCAAGGCAGTATATAATATCGCCATCATTTTTCTTTTGTGCTTGTATTTGTGTGGCGAGTCGCTTGTGCAGAAGGAGAGGGGTGACACCACAGACATGAACTATATTATATATGCGGAGTAGAACTAGGGTGCTCCTAAGCTCACCAAGCCCTTCTATGAGCTCGACTCAAAACCTATCGAATTGATTTCAAACGACATTTCCAAACCGTTAGATGTTCAATCTATATTAAAATGTGCTTGGAGACCAAATTTTACATTTTTTGGAATTTTTTTACTATTTATTAAGATGGTTTGAAAATCGCTGTTTTTATTAAAATTCTGCACCATTGGAAAACAGCGATTTTCAAACCATCTTAATAAATAGTAAAAAAATTCCAAAAAATGTAAAATTTGGTCTCCAAGCACATTTTAATATAGATTGAACATCTAACGGTTTGGAAATGTCGTTTGAAATCAATTCGATAGGTTTTGAGTCGAGCTCATAGAAGGGCTTGGTGAGCTTAGGAGCACCCTAGTTCTACTCTATATATGCGTGTTTGTATGAAACATTTAATATACTAAAATTAAAAATAAAATATCAAAATGATATAAAATAACAAACTTTCTAGAAAAATAAATAATATGCATAACAACTTTTAAAAAAGTTAGATCATATCTATCCTCATCTCTTGTTTTTCCTTATTTTGAAGAACACAATTTTCCTTCATCAATATCTGGAAGTATACAATATTCTTTCTTTCTCTCTAATATTTTTTTTTCATATGTCAACATCTCTATAAAAAAAAAAACTATGAGAATATGGGCGGAGAAAATATATTTCTGGTGTTTCTTCAACCTCGTATTCTTGCACACCAAATATTTTTCATATTGTAATTTTAAAGACAAAGTAAATTATTATAATATTGTATGCTCACCAAAAAAAAGATAAAATGTTTTTGAAGAATATATAAAATTTATGAAATGTTTAAAGGAACTAATTAAAAAAGTACGTACAACAACATTATATGTAGTTTAGTTATTTAGTTTTTCTAAAAAAAAGAAAAGAAAAAAGTTTAGTTATTTAATAATTATGAAATATCGGTATGATAAGTGATATGTCTTAATAGAAAGTCATTTAAAAATTAAAAAAAAATACTTTTAATTATCTTGTGAAAATAAAAATCAGTCTTTGATCATCAACCTATTATTTTACATTCAATCATCTTTCACGGTATTATTTATCTTCCAAAAAAAAAAAGTTATGACTTATGTGTTCAGTACACCAAGTATACAACATGTTTTAAACTCGCTATATTATTGATCGCTTTGAGTAAGTTGCCAAAATATCAAGCGATTCTACCGAGAGGAGAGAAAAAGAAACAGAGTACGTGTGTGCTGTCCGGTTATCATGCCCAACAAATCCAGCCGTTCCTCTGCACGGAGATTCGCGCTAATAAGGATCCTATCACGAACAAGTGGTTTGTATTCATAGAAGCCCCGTAACTGAGAGGATGTGAAGTCGCGCAAACTGAGGAGAAACTGAGGAGAAGAGATTGGTTTACACTTGCTACGTCCGAAGTCCCGGATCCAATCCAAATATTATTTCACGTGAAAGAATAAATGACGGAGTAAATATAAGTTTGAAAAAAAAAATTTATCAGCTACGGAGATGATATCTATTTACCTCTGGCAAATATTACTTGTGCACTTTCAAATTATATTAAATTTAACTAAACTAGTTACTTCGTTGCCTTTGTTGCTGCTACGCCGCAACTGTTATGTTGGGCTATTAAATCTGTTGTGTTGTCTTATTGTGTCGATATATTTTCTAAGCAGTGTATCGATGAAGATAAGTTTGAATAAGGCAAATAGGCTATTCTTAATGTGGGTCTATTTGTTAAAGTCTCCATAACATGTTACCAGTTTTGTCAAAGACATGTTGCTAACAAATGTATTCCAACAGGTTGTGGTAATTCGCAGAACCCAAGAATTCTAGATGTGGTTTGATATGACCATCACTAATGTACAGGTAAAAATTATTTCATTATGCTTTGTATAAGGATATAAAATGCTTCAGAAATGTCATAGTCTTGCTGATGGACAAGTAATGGTGTCCAGTTCTGAAGATGGTCCCTCAACAAAAATTTCTCAGACAACTGAATAACGCATCGATTGTAAACCAATCAGTAAAACCAAATTCTGCAAGTCTCATCTTAGTCCCTTAAGGTTACCATCATATTAATTACTTACGAAAAGTAATTGGAAAATTATAAAAGAAAGTCTTACATTATTTGATATGCACTGGATGATGCGTCCATACTAAGAGCTAGAATAGGAAATTCTGAAAAAAATAACACAAAGTCAAGGGAAAAAAAATATTATCCACTTTCTGTTTGGGTTTCAAGGGAAAGCCTCTTTTTTTGGTTTTTTTTTTTTAATGTAACTTGAATATGGAGAGCAAAGATGGAACTGAATTGAGCTGTAGTGTGGCTGATGGAATAACAAGAACAGATAGTTGGCAATGCAAGTTGTGACAGTGAAGTTGTAGATTCAGTCATAAAAACAAGAAAAAAAAGGAAAAAAATAAGATAGTAAAGTTGTAGAAAGTGATTTCCATTGATTTCCTACTGGATAGTAGGTTAGGTTACAAAAGTAGTGGGTCAGTACAGTTCTAGGACAAGTTAGCTGCAGATTGAATCTTTACAGAGGAGGGTACTCCCACGCTTAACACTTCAAATCTAGGTAAGATTGGCGCGAGGTGATGTACAGAGGAGGGTACTCCCACGCTTTACAGATAGGGGGAGCATTTTGTCCTTTGTTTCCGTGGTCTGTAGCCTGCACACTGTGGGCTTGTTCGGCTGCACAGTGGGAACGGGAATAGGAATAGGAATAGTAAAAGGAAATTTTTGAACTGGATTTTACTGTTCACATGGGAAAAAAAAAATCAGTCTGAGTGAATTTTTTTTTCCCACGTGAACAGTAATTTCGGGATTACTGCCGAACAGGGCCTGTTAGTGGAGGTCGACGTCTCATTTGGCCTGGGTAGCTGGAGTAGATAGAGGTGGGTCGTGCACAACATTGCATTCATATTCTTAAGGTACACTACTACAAAAATGGTAATTCTACACTGCATATTGTACACGGTTTTTTTAATTTTATATAAAAACCGTGTACCAAATATGATTTTTTGAAAGCCCAAAAAATCTGTAGGAATTATACACGGACATTTAGTTAAGAATCAGTGTAGAATTGTTTGAGAGAGCTACACAGTTTATTAGAGATCAAAAATCCGTGTGGAAAGAATACCGTGTGGAAAAAATTGAGAGAGCTACACGGATTTTAATTTGTTAAATATCAGTGTAGGAATATATACACGGATTTTTGATAATATATCCGTGTAGAAATGGTAGAAATGTACACGGATTTTATTATAAATAGCCGTGTATGATTATTTGGAGAGCTACACAGATTAATAAGTATAAATCCGTGTATAAAAAGCTGTGTAGGGTTTTAATTAGTATAAAAGGCCTTCTCTTTCCAGCGCCGTTTTGATCAAGTCTTTTATACTGTCTCTCTTTCGCTTTCTCTGTATTGAATGTGGATATGATTTCTGCAAATGCTAGCAGCTGGGATTAGAGCTCTTTGAAGTTTTTATTTTCTCATCTCTATCTTTCTAAGGTTAGTATATATATATTTTTCTTTTCTTCCTCTAATTTTCTGTTACTTATTATTGCTTATTTAGGTCATGTGTAATTCATACATACTTGATTTCTTAAGATAATGCAAAAACGACGGAAAGTTCAGTTGAGTGGGAGCCGAAGCGTGGGGGCAGCCACGCAAAAGCGGGGGAAGTCGGCTGAGTGGGGAGCCCCAAGCGTGGGGGCGGCCACATTTGAAAAAAAAAAATGAAATTTGAAAAAAAAAAATGAAATTTGGAAAAAATTTGAAATTCAAAAAAAAATTGAATTTAAAGGAGAATTTTTATTCTCTATTATGCATGCATGCACATATATGTTGATGAAATGTATTTTTTTTATTGGAGATGCAATATGTTGGAGACCTTTAACCAAGAGGCATCATGTCATGGATCACATGGGCACTCTCCTTTTTGATATGTTGGATCTAATACGCCTTAGTTTGTATGAAATTCTTGTCCAAACTAGATCATAACCAAGCGTTTTGGCAACATGAGCCCAACTTAGCGGAAATTGGGCCAAAGTTTCATCACATGCTTACTAAGTGGTAAGGACATAACTTGATCTACAAACATTGTATTGGATCTTGAGGAGTATATGTTATATGTGGATCACATGAGATTGTATATGTACAAAAAGCAATATGTATATATATGTTGATGCTTTTATGCTTTTTTTTTGTTATATATGTTGATATTAGAATTTTATGTTTTTATGGTTTCGGTTAGAATTTTGTAATGATAAATATGGATTTGTATAATTTTGTAATGCTAAATATGGATTTGTATAATTTTGTATAATTTCATGTACATGAATTTTAAATTGCTATCTGAAAAATTTAAATACTGGCTAGCAAAACAAGAGGCTAGCAAAAAAAAAACTAAAAAAGAAATTATAAGACAACCCTACACGGATATTTAACAAAATTCCGTGTAAGAATAGTAATTTATAAAATAATCCATGCACGAATACAAAAAAAAATTAGTTAATTCTACACAGATATTTAACTAAAGTCCGTGTATGATAATTCAGAGAGCTATATGGATATTTAGTTAAAAGTCCGTGTACAAAGATGAGAGCTACACGGATGTTTAGTTAAAAGTCCATGTAGAAAGATGAGAGCTACACGGATATTTAGTTAAATGTCCGTGTAGAAAGAGGAGAGCTACACGGCTGTTTATGTTACAATCCGTGTAGCTCAGCTTTGGAGAGCGCCACTGGCAAGGAATTAAACACGGTTGTTTATGTAATAATCCGTGTAGCTCTCAGGAATTGCACACGGGTAAATATTTGTGTATAATTTATTCAGGGATTATACACCCTCGCACTCCACACGGTAGGAAATCCGTGTAGCTCCCCTGTTTATGTCCGTGTGCAATCTCTATTTCTGTAGTAGTGGTAGTGGAGACGATTCTCAAGCATAGCAATTTGGTATCGTTGCTTTGTGGTCTCGTCAGTCAGCTCTCTGAAATGAGCATTGTTTTTCGGAGTTTCAAACATATGAGAGTGACGCATATTGTCGGATAAGTTGTTGAAGTCGAGTTTGGACTGGTGCAGTTTGTCATGAAGGTGGCGGATTGTGTCTTTGGCTACGTCGAGCTGATGTGGCAAGTGCTCGGTGACCGTTTGTCATGCTTTCTTTGTATAGCTGATGATATGAGTGTTGAAGTGCGTAGTGACTCGGTCGTCTCCAATGTAAATAGGCTTGGATGAAATGCAAGGCCATTCTAGACGCGAGGTCTTCTGCTATAATTTTGTTGTCCACGTATTCTGAGGTAAAAGTTTTCGCCAGTGGTAGTACATTCAGATGTTGGACGTGGACTGTTACTAGCACCATGGTGAGCCCATGGATATCAGTGTCATGCCGGTATGTGAGGAGTTGCAAATGTAAGTCGATGGCAAGTCTTGTTAAAAGTTGACGGGCTTGTAGGGGTATCAGGGCCATATTGTTGTTTTGCTTTTGGGTAGTTGGGGAAATTTTATGTGAGAGATGCGCGAGGGAATGGTAGAGGAAGAGATTTTACTGGAGGGATGTTACATGGCAAGTGATAGTTACAGTGGACATTAGGTGGAGGTTTTGTGAGTAATATTGAGGTTGGTTTGGCTTAAATAGGTTGTAGGGTGGGTATACATAGGAGGCAATTTGTGTAGCGGATGGTGTGGTAGGTGAAGATATTGGAGTAAATGAGACAGGTGGTTCTTCATGATCCCATGAGGTTGCCAGCTGTTGAGGCGTGGAACTAAGTGGGGGACATGTGTTTGATATGGAGGAGGCTAAAGAACTATATTTCAATTTGTTCTAGAAGATGAATTGGGTTAATTGGATTACCTTCAAATAGTGGGCCCACGTTTCAGTTGGACTGCCATGATACCATTGCACAGGTTGAGCATTTAATTATTTCCCAGCATTTGAAAAGTGAAATTGCATAACGGGGTTGATGAGTCCAATTTGAACTACTAACTTTTAATATAAATTAATATACCTTTTAACTCTAATTCTACTTGCGTTCAGATCACAAGCGCATGATCCTACCGTGTAGTATAATTGGGGTGTCGAACCACAATGTTGTGTATTGGATATCTAACAATATTCACTAATTCTAGGTCATAGGGGATTTAAAATCAGTTTAAAACAGTTTGTAATAGTTTTGAAAATAGTTTAAAAATAGTTTTTAGGGTTCAATACCCTCAAAGTTAATGGGAGGCACTAATTGTGCTAAGGTTTGAGTTAAACAATTAAATAGAGATTATCTAGGGTTCAAGTTATCTCCTTCTCAATTGTGCAAAATATATATTTCTAACGTCTCTCTACCCCGCATGCGGTTTGTCACCCCGTATGCGGCATAAATTGTCCCACAGCTACTCCGCATGCGGCACTGTCACTACCTGCAGGGCGTGCTGGGTTTCTGCGTACGTGATTTGAAAGGTCTTTCGATCTTGCAGTCAGCTTTTGAGCTATCAATTCAAAGTAATACAGGTATGCAATTATCTTTTTTCACACAAACATAATTGATCGTATTCTATTATACCCCTCAATTGAATATGTAATTACTGATTTTAGAGGAATAAATATGTAATATTGAAATTTTTTAGAAGTATACGTGAAATTCCCCCCTTTTAATCAAGTGCGCCTGAAAATAAATAGATCATAGCGACCGTCGTACTTCGTAGAAAGGAACAGACGAATTCCACATCATATGATATTTCTGACGTGGCACTCCAAGACCGTCTAAAAAACAGTTAAAAATGTTGGTATGTATCTCCTCCATTCTCAAATTTAACCTGAGACTACCATTCTTTTTTGACAAATCCCACTTTCCCACCACCACTCCCAAATCTCAATCGAAATTGAAACTTACTAGAGAATTCCCAGTAACTGGAAATGGAGATAAAAAACTATAATCCAGAAAATAACTATTTCTTTAATTAGGGTGAACAGTAAAGCACCCTTCCTAGAGTTGTAAAAAAATAAAAACTTCCTTTCATCTCTCTTCACACAAAACCCCTTCTCCACCCCCCCTCACTCCATATAAAATGGCGACGTCCGGCGGCGGCGCCACCACCTCTGACGGCTGTGACTCGCGACCAGTGAAGCTCTTGTGCAGTCTAGGCGGTCGCATTCTCCCCCGGCCGAGCGATGGCGCGTTGAGGTACGCTGGAGGCGACACGCGGATTATCTCTCTTCCTCGCAACTCGCCGCTTTCTCTCCTTCTCTCCAAACTCGCAGATGCATACTCTCTCTCTTCCCACTTTTTGTTGAGGTACCAATTGCCAGACGAGGGCTTGGATTCTCTGATCTCTGTTTCTACACAAGAAGATTTGGAGAATATGATGGAGGAATACGATAAGCTGACGGGTCCCTCCCCCAAATTGCGAGTATTTTTGTTTCTTTTATCGGATCCGGGTTCTGGTGCTGAGGCCATCGACCGGACTGATTCGGACATCAGTCTGAGGTAGTGTCTTGATCTGATTTTGGGTATATTTGATAACGACATATTGTATAACACTTACTTTTGGGCGTAATTAAGTGGTTTTAGTAAGGTGCGTGATCTATTTATTTTTTATTGGCAGTTTGACACTGTACCTGTTTCGAAACCAATTTGCTTGTTTGGAAATTTTGTATTGGCAGTTTGGCACTATACCTGTCTGTCAAAAGGCTCGTCTGGCCCTTTTCATGTCACTTAGGAAATATTATTTATTTTCTAAGGCAATGGGTTTTAAAAATTAAAATGTCTTTTATTTTCCTAGAACACATTTTATGTATATTACATTGATATACATCCTTTTTCCTTGTGATTAGAACATTAATATACATCCTCAAGTACTGGGTTGGCCAGTGGATTTGTCTGTCCACCGTGTAATATATATTTATTTTCTTTGTTCATTTTTTGCCAGATTTATCCAATAAATAATGCACATACAGGCTGTGCAAACTGCCTTTAAGCATGCATTCTTCTATAGCTGGTCCATTGCATTTTCATCTATGACCATCACCACTGGCACTGTGCCAGTACCAATGCTATGCGAGATATTTTATTGGGATCTGAATCCATGCATGCCACTGTTCCTTTCTTCTTGATTTCACCTAATCTCAAACAGAGGAACTTGTTCTAAACTGGTTAATAACTGTAACAACTGCTATAGCCGTCAAATAATTTATTTTTGTTCCTTCTCAGATATCTTGAGGCGGTAAATGGACTCAAAAGGAAAGATAGTCTAGCCAGCATGGCTAGCGTCAGTGTCTCTCCGAATTCTTCTATGTCAAATGATGCCTCAAGATCTGCATTTATTACAGCTCCTCTAATAGATGTAGACATTGAGAAGGGAAATTCTAACCCCAGCCCTAATTTGCTAGAGTTCTCAAACGAAGGAAAGGAGTCGGCTAAGTACAGACAGCCTCTCTCACAATTGCCGCCTTTACCCCCTGCATTTTTTATTAACTCTAATAATAACAATTATAATGACAATAGAGAGAGGGAAGGGGATTATTTAGGGTATTTAGACGATTGTAATCTTTGTCAGAGGCAATTACCACACTCACACTCAGATACTCTGGTAGGAGAATTGTCAGATGGAAAGGTTGGTTTTGCCCCTGAGCCAGTGCCAGTCTTTCACAGCCTACGTCCAGAGGACATCTCAAGAATCATGGCACAACCAGTACCTAATTATGGATATGGCCAATATATACCTGTTTCAGAGAACACACACGAAGTGCCGCAGTATCCCGTTAATACACAAAATGAATATCCACTTGATGCAGGGTCTATTAAGCCAGTGCATGTAAACCAGCTTGACCCTCTTGGTGTCGCGGAGCCAGTTAAACCGGTCATATCTGACCCACATTTGGCTGCACCTGTTAGCCCCGCAACATATTCCTCGTTTGCCCCTGTTCATTACCAGAGCATACAAGCCCAAAATATGTCACATTTTCCAATGATGAATGGCGCTTATATGTACCATGTCGAATCTGGTCCAGCACCGAATTATGGCGTGAACCCAGTCTATGCTAGCAGTGCTGTTAATGCCAACCTGCTAAACGAACGAATGGATGCGTGCATGAGTGGTATTGTTAATTGCAACATGGTCAGCGAACAGAAGGATGTGCCTCTCACAAGTCAGCCGATAGAACATCACATTGTTGAACAAATTGTTATGCCTATTAGTGGGAATGCTGCAAATGGGTTGGCTGGAAGTGTTGAACAAACGCAAGAGACTGTTTTGCTGGATTCAAAGCTGCAAGGTACGGCTCATGCATTGCCCCCTAGGCCTAAGCGGGTTGCGAGCAAAGAATCTATTAGCCCGAAAGAACCCCTTATTAACAAGGGGTTGGATTTAAATGTGCCTGTAGAGGAGAGCGGGTTGCAGAACCTTTCTGATGGTTTAAAGGAGCCGGTATTTGAGCAAGTCCATTATGTCAAAGGTAATATAAATGTGGGACTCTTTTCAGATCAATCCTTTGTTTATCCTTTTCTTTTGAAGGTAATTTGTTTCAGTTCTGCCTGCAGATGAGTTTTTGAGCCAAGATTTACAAAAGATGGAAGGAGGGTTGGTCATGTCTCACATTTTGTCAGAAAATCAAGCAGATAACTCTGTTACTAAAGAAATACTAGACCTGAATGGAGGTGGCAGCACAATATTAGGAGAAAACCCTAGCACTGAGGTAAGATTGTTTGGATTTTTAGGGTGATTATGTACATGGTTGTATTATCCCTCTTTAAATTATTATATACTCAGTTATATTGTTGCATGTGTTTCAGACTGCAAAGAGCAAACAAGTGGGCTTGATAAATTTTGGCCTGCCTAATACTGAGGACCTTGGCCGGCTTCAGGTTACTTACCTCCCCCTCGCCCCCTCCTGTTATAAGTATTCATGCTACCCTCTTGTATCATTTTTGCTAAACTTATTCTACACCTTGCAGATAATAAGAAATACCGATCTTGAAGAATTAACCGAGCTTGGTTCTGGCACATTTGGTACTGTTTACCATGGAAAATGGAGAGGATCTGATGTGGCCATAAAACGCATTAATGACCGGTGTTTTGCTGGTAAACCATCTGAACAAGACAAAATGGTACGTACATATCAAATTCATTGCAATTTCTTGTTGTTATTTGCATGTACCATTGTTGGCCTTGGGTGATATAGAGTGATTTACGTTTCTTCCAATCAATGTACCAGCTTTTACCTGTCCCCAATGGAATTAATAACAGGAGACGTTGCTGGAAAAAATACTGTACTGATGGTCTGTATAATTAAAATTATTGAATAGGGATAACAACAATTCATATCGGGTCAGGAACCAGGTCGGGATGGATGGATCCATGTCCTTTATTTGGTTTGCATTTTATGGTGAATCTAAATTATATAAATTTGGAACAAATAGCAGGGATTATTTAATATATTATATATGTACCTGCTACTATGTCGGGTCACACTGGACTCGATAAGCAACATCTCTGGGTCAGGTTGGGGCACCTGGGGTTTTGTCAAGTTGTATAAGAATTGATATTCATTTGATTTGCTAATAATATTTAAGACATGCTCTAGTTTAGTTTCATTATGTAGCAACTCTCCAGGATGGGAAAGGGGCTGCGTTGGCCCTGGGTTATGTAAGAAGTTACATCCCAAAATCTGATTTTGATTAGTGTTTCATTATTTTTTTGCACAGAGAGCTGATTTTTGGAATGAGGCATCAAAGCTAGCTGATTTACACCACCCAAATGTGGTGGCGTTTTATGGCGTGGTATTAGATGGGCCTGGTGGATCCATTGCTACTGTGACGGAGTTCATGGTCAATGGCTCCTTGAGACATGCTCTGCAAAGAAATGACAAGTATGAATGTATTATGAACTTTTAACTAGCCTCAATAGTAACTCAGTTCTGGCTCAAGCAGAAGTTCAATTGCTTAGCTATGTCTTCACTAACTGAAGTTTAGTCTAAGTTTGTCCTTATGAAGCAATGAATTTAATAGTGAAAATAACCATAAAAGTGCCATTAGATGGTTCCTGTGAAATAATAGACTGTACTGGCCCTTTGCAAAGTACTCAGATAATTATGACCTAGGGTAAGTTTCTTGTACTCCTTTGCAAAGTACTCAGATTATTATGACCTAGGGTAAGTTTAAAGTAGAAGATTTTTTGTTGAGATTTACTTTTTTCGAAAAGGTCGCTGGATCGGCGCAAGAGATTGATAATAGCGATGGATGCGGCCTTTGGGATGGAATATTTGCACAGCAAGAATATTGTCCACTTTGATTTGAAGAGTGACAACTTGCTTGTCAACTTGCGGGACTCACACCGCCCTATTTGCAAGGTATATGATAGTACAGAGGTTCCAAATAATGTTTATAGGTCTGTAGCTGATGGGGCTTAATTTAATGTTTAGCTTTGTAGCATGAGAAAGTGGGTATGCAACTGTAACCAACTAACCATGATACTGGCATAATTTTCAAATTAAATCTTTTAAGATAGTGTAACAAGATATACCCTATAGTCTGTACTACATATGATAGAGTAGAAAGTATATATTAGCATCCGCCCTATTTGCAAGGTATATGATAGTACAGAGGTTCCAAATAATGTTTATAGGTCTGTAGCTGATGGGGCTTAATTTAATGTTTAGCTTTGTAGCATGAGAAAGTGGGTATGCAACTGTAACCAACTAACCATGATACTGGCATAATTTTCAAATTAAATCTTTTAAGATAGTGTAACAAGATATACCCTATAGTCTGTACTACATATGATAGAGTAGAAAGTATATATTAGCATGGTTCAATTACTATACCAAGTTAAAATTAAACAAGTTACCATGGTCCAAAATGTACAGTACAATTACATTGCACAAGTACTGGCATGCTCAAATACTGCAAACATTTCAGATTTAGTGAACATTAAATTAATCTAAATTTAACTTCTATATGGGCACTATGTCCGTCTTGTTGTCAAAATATGCTAAATTGCAAATTTTATTGTAATTTAGCATCGGTCCCCTAAAAACATCTAAAACTGCTATATCACCTCTATTTTGAAGCTTGGGCATTACCTTTAACTATCATTCTAAATACAGAATTGTACAAACTTCTCATGATTCGGTTTACAGGTAGGTGATTTGGGTCTGTCAAAAGTGAAATGCCAAACCCTTATCTCTGGTGGTGTTAGAGGAACCTTACCTTGGATGGCTCCCGAGCTCCTAAATGGCAGCAGTAGTTTGGTATCAGAGAAGGTACTTATGATTTAATAATTCTCATGTCTTTAGGGAGATTTTGTACGTTCCCTGAAATACCAAATTCATGCTGAGGGTGAAAAATAGGAATTAGCTTACAATATGTATGAAATATACCACTTATTCCCACCACAAGATAAAGGAACATCCCCTCTTTCTCCCACCCTCCCTCATTTCTTTCACAAGATATTTGCTGTTAATCTCTAGATTAATGAGAAAGAAACAAAGTCGGGTGAGGTGAGTACTTGTGATGAAATTAGTATACTTGTTATGTTTTATAAGGTGTGTGGATATTTTCAGTTTGCCAGTGTTCGTGATAATTTGATGTTTTGTGAGGAAAATCGTGAAATTATTCTTCCCTTTTTTGGGAAATATTGGATGAAACAGAAAGAAAGTATATAGCTCTTTCAACTTTTTATTTATTATTCTGTGCTTATTATTCATTTTGATCTGCATATACTTTTTTTCTTGTTGGCTTCTTGTAATTTGAGCTCGTGTTTTTTACCAGGTTGATGTGTTTTCTTTTGGGATTGTGCTATGGGAGCTTCTTACTGGAGAGGAGCCATATGCTGATTTGCACTATGGAGTTATCATAGGTAACTCCTCTAGTATTCTTGCTTTCTCAAGACTCAAGACTCAAGACTCAAGAGAAATTGTATGTATAGCCACACAAAACCTCACTGTACATTTCATGCACCAAATAAAGCATGTTTTGTATTACTCATCACCTTATTTGCCCTTTCTCTTTTCATGAATGATTTAGAAAGGAGTAGCACTTTGTACTTTACGAAATAATTGTTTCCTTAATCGTCCTTTTTGCTCTTGTTTCATTCTTTGATTGTTTTCCTCTTAGGTGGTATTGTGAGTAATACATTGAGACCTCAAGTTCCAGAGTCGTGCGACCCTGAGTGGAGATCTTTAATGGAACAGTGCTGGTCTTCGGAGCCTTCTGACAGACCCAGCTTTACTGAAGTTGTCACCCGGTTGCGATCCATGGCCACCTCCCCTCAAAAGACATAAGGGCATTTTGGGTAATCAGTGACATTAAGAAAAGCTTTTTTTTGTGTTAATATTATAGTTAAAATTGTTTCATATTGTTTCGGGTAAACAGTTGAGGGTTGTGACTTTCCGTTTAATTCATTCGTTTAGACTAGGCTAGTGGGCCAGTTTAATAAGTAGTGTCTTCTATAATAGCATGTGCATGTTCTTTTTTCCTTTTTTTTGCTATTTTTTTGTTAGTATATTATTATAGCAATGCATGTAGATTTTAGCTTTAGGTTTTGTACTGATCGATGTATGAATGCTGTATGAATGCTAGTAAGAATTCTATGTTATCTTGTCTAATATAATGATATGTTCTATTTTAGCTCTAGGTTTTGTACTGATCGATGTATGAATGATGTATGAATGCTGTATGTAAGTGAGATTTGTTTTCTGATAGATTAACTATGTCTCGACTCATATCGAGCTTCTACCTCTTTCTGCTGTCCCAGTGGCAGTGGAGAAAGTTCAGATTCGAAAGGTTGGAGTCATTGAGTTCAATGCTTTGCTCTAGGATTACAAGTTTAGTTTGTAATTCATGGTACATGGCTTGCTCTGGTTCGATTTGAATCTAAATTAAGTTCGATTAAATTTTTGTTGGATCGAGCTCGAGTTTAGAAATTATTTGGTTTGACTCGTTTGAGTTCAATTCAAAACAACTTGATATGTATAATAATAATATTTGATTTTGAATATCTAGCCACTAATGCAGCACAAGATGCTCAATTTTTAATACAAATATAATTTGTATTCAAATTTTATTGTAAGACAAACAAAATACTGGTGATTATACTCCTTATAAAGTCTTCTAAAGCTTGGTAAGCTCTGGAGCTTGGGAAAGCATGAGGATCTCTGTCTTTACAACTTCTGATCCAAAAGTTCAGCCGCTTTACAGACGATTTTTATAACGGGCTGCTGTTCAAAGAAAAATAGAATGAATTAAACTGCAACTACCCTGTACAAATGAAAGTATTACAGGAGACTAGGGCTGGCAAAAAAGTCCGTGGCTCGTGACCCGCTTGGTATCAATGCGTGACTCGATCGGTAATAATTCATTCGTTAGTGACTTGAGCTAAAACTAGCTCGCTCACCACATACTCAAGCTAAAATTAATGAGTTTGAGTTTGGCCTGGCTCGGCACGAGCCAGCTTGGTCATTAACGAGCTATTTGATGTATGTAGTTTAATAGTTTAATCGAATCCGTTCACTCCAGGTTGGGAATACCATGGTCTATGGATATTATAGACAGTGTTATAATAATTGCACTTTGGACTACGCTTTAGTTGATTGGTAATTTTGTATGGAATATATGTGAATTAATTATAAGCAACTAAGTTAATTTGTATAAATTTGTTTGATTCGGTATGCATGAATTTATTCTGTGAACTATGTTTGTATGAATTTAGGAATTTGATATATTTTGTATGTATGAATTCAGCTGCAAACTTATTTTATGGTAGTTTATTTGCTTAGTTGTACTTGAATTAAGAGTGTTCCTCAATAATTAGTCTATAAATATTATTTTGTTTTAGCCAAAATTGATAAGGTGTGCTATGAAAATTTAAGATATAGCAGGAAAGAAAATATACAAATTTATGAATCTGCTAAGCTGGTAATGAGCTAGTTCGGCTCGCTCGGACAAACTATGAGTCAGTTTTGAGCAACAGTTTTAGCTCAAAACCTAAAATCCAAACTCGCTTGCTCAGCTTGATCCACAAATAAAATAAGCTGATTACGAGTGAGACTTAGCTCGCTCTTTAGCAGCTTGTTGCCTTCCCTACAGGAGACCCACCATTTAGAAAACAGGTGGTGGGCCTCTAGCACCATGTGTGAGGCGTCAGGCATGTTGCTGTTTTGAAGGATTTAAATTCAAAATTATGCCTAGACTACATGGAAATGTAGGCAACCAGAAATTGTGCTTTTAAAAGGGGTACTGCTGCCACGGAATGAATGACAGTGATCTTTAGTTCTCAGCCATCTGTAATTAGTGCTGCTGATCCGAAGGTTGAGAAAAGGTCGGCTCTTTTTCCTCCACAGCTGAGCCACGTTGTAGAGAGATCTGCAAAATTTGAATCAAATGAATAAGGAGATTCCTTTTTAGATTGGGGCACAAAAAGTTTCTCTGTGGCCCAGTTGCTTAGATCCATCAAAACCCACTATTATTGGAAGTCATTATTATGTATTTTAGTCGAGCGGGCTTAATAGTCCCACAAGCACAGAGATTTATGAACTCCATCGAAAGTTCAAAATTTTCATTACCTTGGGTTTTGAACCAAACAAGACATGATCAGTTCATGTAAGCCTTATAAAATCAGTAACTTACTCCGCAAATATACTCGTGTGCAATAGACTTTTCTAATTTCTATAGATAAAACCAACTCAAAAGAATATTTTTTATACATGTAAGCAAAAGGAGAATTTTATCACTACTCGAACTAGAGTGAGGCTATGGTGCTATGCATAGCACCAATGGCTAGTGTACTACGGCTCAATATGGTACTTTTTAAAATCCTAATGGTCGATCCGACCGTTCAATGTGATATCCATATGAATATGTACTTGCAAACTAAATTTTATATTTTTTCGAATTTTTTTACTATTTTTTCAGATAGGTAGAAAAATCAGTGATTTTTGAAAATTCTGGACCATCAAAATTCTACCTATCCGAAAAAATAGTAAAAAAATTCGAAAAAAATATAAAATTTAGTTTGCAAGTACATATTCATATGGGAGTGAGGCTATGGTGCTATGCATAGCACGGATGGCTAGTGTACTACAGCTCAATATGGTACTTTTTAAAATCCTAACGGTCGATCCGACCGTTCAATGTGATATCCATATGAATATGTACTTGCAAACTAAATTTTATATTTTTTCGAATTTTTTTACTATTTTTTTAGATAGGTAGAAAAATCAGTGTTTTTTGAAAATTCTGGACCATCAAAATTCTACCTATCTAAAAAAATAGTAAAAAAATTCGAAAAAATATAAAATTTAGTTTGCAAGTACATATTCATATGGTTATCACATTGAACGGTCGGATCGACCGTTAGAATTTTAAAAAGTACCATATTGAGCCGTAGTACACTAGCCATCCGTGCTATGCATAGCACCATAGCCTCACTCTTCATATGGTTATCACATTGAACGGTCGGATCGACCGTTAGGATTTTAAAAAGTACCATATTGAGCCGTAGTACACTAGCCATCCGTGCTATGCATAGCACCATAGCCTCACTCCTCGAACTATATCAAAGCAAAGCACTTTTCATATTTTATACTTCCTATTTTGTTTCTTTTCTGAATCCTAAGAGGTTACATGGCACCTGAAGTGAATTTGATGGCCCCACGCAGTGTAGGAAAATGCAGCTCATGCGGCCGCATATGCGTATGCGGTTGGTAACTGCATGGAAAATCAATATGAGGTCTAATATGCGGTTCTGCATATGCGGTCGTATATTCGGCCGCATATTTTTACCGCATATTCGGTCACATATTACCGCATAGGTAATATACTTATTTATATGATACTAAATATTACCGCATACTACTGCATACTTGTTTATATATATAGAGTAGAACTAGGGTGTTCCTAAGCTCACCAAGCCCTTCCGTGAGCTCGACTCTAAAACCTATCGAATTGATTTCAAACGACATTTTCAAACCGTTAGATGTTCAATCTATATTAAAATGTGCTTGGAGACCAAATTTTACATTTTTTGGAATTTTTTTACTATTTATTAAGATGGTTTGAAAATCGTTGTTTTCCAGTGGTGCAGAATTTTAATAAAAACAGCGAATTTCAAACCATCTTAATAAATAGTAAAAAAATTCCAAAAAATATAAAATTTGGTCTCCAAGCACATTTTAATATAGATTGAACATCTAACGGTTTGAAAATATCGTTTGAAGTCAATTCGATAGGTTTTAGAGTCGAGCTCACGGAGGGCTTGGTGAGCTTAGGAACACTCTAGTTCTACTCATATATATATATGAATTCTCATTTTAAAATCCGCATATATAAGTACCGCATGAAAACCGCATATGCGGCCGTATACCGTATATGCGGTATGCGGTGACCTTCCGCATACCGCATGAAAACCGCATTTTATAACCTTGGCTCCACGTAAGAAGTACTCTCTGAAATCGGATGTTTATAGCTTTGCTATTCTATTTAAAGATTGTGACAGGAGAAATAATCCACACTTTAGGAAAAAAACAGACTCATACCCAAACCTCATGAGTTTTGTAAGTATATACCGACTTCATTTTTAAAATGTTTCCTTTTTTTGTCCACATTCTTCCATAAACAATGAATGAATTATTGACGATTGGCATTCCTTCTGGAAGTTTAATAACTGCTACAACATTGCTCAAACATGTTAATTTTGTACCATTGGAACCGCAGGAGGCAAGAAGAAGTGATAGATCCATATTTCGATATTCAAATCCAAAATGGTATTCTAGCATATAGTCAGATGCATTCATATAGGGCTACTTCGTATCCAAAATATAGCTGCAAAAAGGACCGACATGCTCCAAGTATTAGACAGGGTAAACAGTAAACGGTAAAAAACCTTTGCCAGTGCCGTCGACTCCAGGTTTACTAAACAGAGATTTGACTCGATCGCATGAATCAGGATTTGATCCAATACCTACTGTAGAGATAAACATGTAAGTTTTTCTCTTTTGAAATTTAATTAACTCTCATTAACTCTCAGCTGGATGATTGAAATTTGATATCTATTTAGATATAGGAGTCCGTTTTGAGATTCATGTCAAGTTAAGATCAATGACTCCGATCTAATTGTACTCAGTCAGGTATTGCACAGGATCTGAATTCCGCTAGAGGAGCGAAGATTGAGATGGAGAGGAGGAAGTGGTTGTGGGTATACCGGGTCATTTTGTGTGTGACATCTCATCAGTGCTAATATTGTGGACTTCCGTGGGGTGCTTTTGACGGTTCAGCCGTTTAGGCAAAATTTTGGTTTGGTGAGTGCGGTCAGGGGCGAATCTACATTGCTTGAATGGGTCAATTGACCCCATTCAATTTCAATTTTTTTATATTTATATCTTATTTTTAATATATTTTAAAGGAAAATACTATGGATAGTATGAAATTGATTTCCATTCGTAGTAGGAAAATTTTATATACTTGATCCTCATTCACATTTGACCTCCATAGTTTGAAAGTCTGACTCCGCTCCTGAGTACGGCGATGTTATATTTTTGGGGTGTGCTATTTTAAGGACATTTATTGTAATATCGTGCGTTTAGAAAAAGTTCTCCTTAGATATCTGTTATATTTTCTCTCTCTTATAGTGACTAAATTAAGAAACATAATTAATAAAAAAGTGAGAGAAAAATTCGTCATTGAATTATTACTAAAGGAAGCTAAGAATTAGTACCAGCCAGGCAGCCACTAAATATTATATTCATTTAATGATTGCACATTTAGACAAAAAAAATCCGCATTTAGTCATTCATTTGAAAAGATATATTAGCATTAGCTACTAAATATATAAGAATCAAATAATTATACGGAACAACGTTTATAATTCTTCAAAAAAAAATCAAGGTTCTAAATAGCGTTTATAGCGTCATATCGGGAAGGCTAAAAAAAAAGCTATAGCGGAAGCTATAGCGAATAGCGTCGCTATAGCGGAAGCTATTTCAAATAGCGTTTTTTTTTTTTACATTCCGTATATTCAATATTTGTACTAAATATCTGTTAGTTTGTAATAATCTAGAAGTCAATAATACGATAAATTTGTTATATAAAGCTTTGTTCATGAATTGAATGTTTAATCATTTTGTGTTTAATCATTTTGTTACCTTGAGTATTATTGAATTTATGAATCATTTCGAGTTCATGACTGGAATTGTAAAACTTCATAATATAGATGATAATACTCTTAAAAGTCTCTAACCAAGGTAATTAGCAGGAACACTAATTACCGCGATAAGGTTAGTGTGTGGATTAAATGATGGTTAAGTTTTACAAACCATAGACAAAGAGTTGTCATTTTAATCACACAGATACATGTTAGAGAGCATGATATTTGACAGACCCCAAATGAAACATTAAATGGAATTGTGTTTGTGTCATTTATGTTTTCATTTTAGTGTTAAGTTCTAAAGTATGAGATATTCATTTTTCCTACATAAGAGATGTATATGTGTTATTGCTATCTAACGCTATCCGTAAAAAGTAGCTATAAGGGTAGTTTTTCGGTATACATAGCTTATGCGGAGGAAAAGATGGTTTATCAAAAGTACTATTGTCCCTCGTATCTCAATACGAGCTATAGCATCACTGGGCCCCTTGATAGAATATGATTATCTGGATCCAGTATGATTACAAGAGTAAACATATTTGATAATCTATTCAGGATCAAGAAAAGATTAAGTTTGCAAGGATGACACACACCTACCTTGAAACTGATCTGATAGCTATGAGACAAAAGAATTAACACGAAGTAAATCGTTTACTGGATCGTGATATTGTACGGTACAGCATCATCTGTGTAATTGGTGTCATAATGTACTTGCCAGGTGCCACCTATGATTATAGAAATTAGAACAGTTCTAATTCTATTTGCCAACATAACACAGATCCTATCGGGTCACACCAATAGGAAAGTAATCAGATAAATTTTATGATTAATTATAAAGTGTTATAATTAAGAATAAAATATATGTCATGGAGATGACATGCTTAAACCGAGTTAAATTTATAAACGTGTATGACACGTCGTATAAATTTATCGCAAACGCAAGAAATACAATTATTCAGAATAATTGTGTGTGTGTGTGTGTGTATATATATATATATAGTGCTGGGCTTAGCTAAGCCATGGTGTAAAACGACTTGGTGCTCCACGCCTCATTATTTCCATTTTGAAAATCCAAACGACCGATCCGAACCGCTCAAGTTGTTCTCCATATTGATATGTGCTTGGAGACCAAATTTTACATTTTTTGGAATTTTTTTACTATTTATTAAGTCACTTTGAAAATCACTGATCCGGCGGTCCAGAAATTTTTACTGTTTTTTACTGTTCATAAGGATTTTCAGATTTTCAAAGTGGCTTAATAAATAGTAAAAAAATTCCAAAAAATATAAAATTTGGTCTCCAAGCACATTTCAATATGGAGAACATGTTGGAAGGTTCGAATCGACTATTTGAACTTTGAAAATGAAGATATGGCGTGGAGTACCAAGTCGTTTTACTCCATGGAGTAGCCTAGTCGGACTCTATATATATATATGGATTAAAATATTAATTATGAATTAATATTTTGGAACAAAAAGTCCAATTTGAATTTAGACCTTAATTAAATTTAGAATTTAATTAAAAGCCTAAATTAAATTAAATAAATTAAATGAAAATGTTTAATTAATATATTAAACAAATGACAAAATGCAAATTGGTTTTTGCTTCTTCTAACCGACTTATGCTAGAACCGCCATATATTGGCTATATAAAGGGTGGAATGTGAGAAAATATTAAGAAGTTTATTTGAAGTCCAAATCAAAGTACGAATCAGACTGATTCGATTCGTATCTAATTTTCTCTTCCAAATAGTGATTTGCAGAAAATCTGATTATCCATATATATATTTTTGCGAGAATAAAAGTTATTCTTGTGAATAGTGTTTTGTCAGAAATTTCGTACTTTCGGTGAATAGTGATTTACCGAAAACCGCGACTTTTCGAATACCGTTGGTATAGTATTTCTGGCAAAAGAAATACCAATTCTCTGGTAGTTCCTGGTGGATAACCGATAGAGGCACTATATTTTTGGTGCTTGCTTAACCGGGTCAGACTGCATTCCAATTTGAATTTGGAAGCAAGGTAAAGAAATGTTATATTAATCTATTTAATTGTTAAATAGATTTAATCTTTTAGAAATCAATCAAAGGAGTAGATCTATAAACTGATTAAAATACAAGTAAATACGGTTTTACTACTTTGGGTCTATACAGGATTAATCTGGTATGTAACTCTCGGTTATTATCCGACATACTACTTAATCTATGATCTGAATGAGTAAAGTTTTATTTACGGCTTTTAATCTAAGAAAATGATTGAACATGTATGTAACTCTCGGTAGATTATCCGACATACCACTTCAATCCTTTTAGCTTGAGTTAGAAGTAAAATTTTTGTTTTACGGTCTTTCCACAGCTTCAGCCTAATGGCTTTTGGTAGCCTCAAAACCCAACAATATCAACATTATCTAAAGTCTCATAGAACAATAAATAACACCAAAGTAATTAAGAAATTATAATATTCATATTGAACCTGTACAAAATCCAAATTGCGGTTCAAAATATCCATAGTAATATCATAAACTATCAATTTTTCCTTTTAAAAATATCTTAAGCATCATGATTCATGGCATAATCTATTTTTTTCTATTCAAATTTTAATTTCGGTTTGGACTTTTTTTCTATTCAAATTTCAATTTCAATTCCCAATTTCAAATTGATTTATCTGTAACAAGTAGCAACCAATTCAATTTCAGTTTGAGATTTTTTGGATCTTTATTTAAAACCCATATAAATTGCTTAAAAAAAAACCCATATTTTAATAGCACAATAGCAGACCGCTATAGCGCTGTAGCGGCCGTAGCGCAAATAGCGCATTTTGATGTCATAGCATAGCGTTTGGAGTCCAAAAATACTATAGCGCCGCTATTTAGAACACTGAAAAAAATTAAAAAATGAATTAACTTGTACAAACTAAATAAAATCTACTCAAATAAAAAGTGGAAAAAAAAATAATCCTATCATTACACATTCATATATATAGTTCGAGTTTTTATTTTATTTCCAGCGTATGTGCACTATGTGGAATAAAATATTTTAACGCAGGTGCTAATTCTTAAATGTAAGTTAACATGGGCAATTATTAAATGAATACAAATTTTAATGACCGGTGCTAATTCTTAGCTTTGTTGTCGTAATCATCTAAAAATATATTCTCTCACTTTCTTTATTAGTTATGTTTCTTAATTAAGTCAATATTAGTGTCATGTCCGTGCGTTGTAACGAGGACATGTTATATAAGAGAACAAAAAAATTCTCATACAAAATGACAAATTTTCATAAACAAAAATATATCAATAAAAAGAATAAGTATTCAACAGCATTCATAAATGATATTAAAATAGATTGGTTCTAAATCAAATTATTCCTGAAAAGTCAATTAGTATAATAAAGTCAAATGAGAAATAACATTGACTTAGTACAAATTGAATATATCATAGTAGTAGCTATATACATATTGTAACTGTCAAAGAGAGAACAAATATTTAATTTTTACAATTGAAAATATATAATAAAACGAAATAGGCATGGATTTGTAGATTTTAAAAAGAAAAAAGGCATTGACATACAACGATTTATGTTTTTCTTTACGTGAAAACATATAAATTTATTGTTGTAAATAAATCAACATATATCTTGAATATCTAAGAACTAAAAATATAATATGCCTATCAAAACAAAATAGTAAACACAATATAGACCAACATTTATCACTCAAATAGAGTGAAGGGATTGTCTATGCCTAAAATATTTTGTGTCGCGATATAATTATAAAAATACAAAATGTGAATATGACTTAAGCGGTGTTTTATCCTCGACGATCCAAATTATAACTAGATGATTATTTGATCACAATTGTAACTATAAATAAATCGAATTCATATTGAACTATTTATATCAATGACGTTACTTTTATTATATAGTAGATCTTATTTATGTAGGGTGGGGTTTTTGTCCAAACGGCTTTGGACAAAGTCTCATCCAAAGTCGGACCTAAACTGTCCGATCTGTATCAAAATTCGTACAAATATTTAGATTCAAGGAGCCATTTGAATTTATTAAGTTTTAAATATGTTTGCACGAATCTCAATACAAATTGGACGTTTAAACTTGACTTTGGAGGAGACTTTGTCCAAAGCCCTTTGGACAAAACTCAATCCCATTTATGTAAGCTATACAATATATCTTTAGTAAATTTATAACTATATTGGTAAATATTAACGCATAATCTGTATTTTTAAATGATATTTTAAAAATGAAAAGAAACACCAACAAAAACACCGAGTATATTTTTTTTTTTGTTAAAAGTCCGTAGGCTATTGCATTGATTAAAAAAGTTACAAGATAGCTGTTACATGATATTAGACAACGAGTGTCTTTGAAAATATTCAGATATAAAACAAATAAAAAAACACACAGGGATATGTGCATCCCGTGGATACAAATTTGATCATCCTTGCTTGATTGTAATTATAGGAGTCTAGTGATTGTTTCCTTTGTGCGCTTATTTGTCTTGTTTCTTCTGGCATACTACACCGAATCGCAGCTAAGAGGACACTGAATCAAACTGGGCGGAGAACTGAATCAATCGAACCGGGACAGTTACTGCTCAGAGGAATGTGTAGCCGAGGAGGCACTGAATCAAATCAAACCGGAAACTGAATCAACCGGACCGGAACAGTTACCTCTAAGAGGAACAGTCAGTGTGGAAGTTAGAAAAGAAGCAGAAGAAGAAGAAGGAAACAACATCTTAGCATCATCGTCATCGGCAACAACCATAAAAACAAGTACCTTATTCATATATAGCTATAGTAGATACTACGGGAGTGGAACGAATTCACAACACCCTCAGTCGAACCTGGAATCGAGACGGATCGAGAAGCGGTGATCAGATCCACTAGACGGAATCATCGAAAGCGGTAGCTAGATCCACTAGTAGAAACACCTGCTCGAACGAAGTAGAGAAATAGAGAAGAGAATAGGGTGGGATCCGGGTGGACGCGGGGTTGGGGGGCAGAATCGCCTTTGGTTTCTCTGAGACTCTCAAAGCGACGTGACCTTATCCACGGATCGTTCTTAACCTAGACCGAGTATTTGAAAATAAAATAAGAGAGTTTAAGAAAGTTTTCGAAATAAATAGAAAAATCAGGATATCTACATGTGGCGAGTGTAGGTAGTGAATATGTATCTAAATAAATTTAGACTTCTACACATGAAAGAACATACAAAAGATGTATATAATAAAAAAAATTGCAAATTGTTTGATTGGAAGATCAATATTCAATCCGATATCTTTTAATCATAGTCATTGACAGATAAGAACATCTACATACTTAATATAAAAATAAAAATAACCAAGAGAGTAATGACAAAATTAGCATTTATAGAAAAAGTTTTTGTCATTGCTCAATATTTGAATAAGTGCGCTTAATATAACACACTCCTTTCTTTCTGTTATGTGACATTATTTGTATTTCTCCTCTCCTTTTTTTTTTTTCTTTCTCCGTTTTAAACTTTTTTTATTTGATTTAATAAAATATAGTTGACAAAAGCCTGCTACTTCAAAAAAGGGAAAAAAAATAATATCTTGCCGATAAATTCTCACCACAGTCCACGGCAACCAAGAACTGACGGATCCGTATCCTCTGCATTAACTCAGAAAAGAATCTTTTGAGTTAATGAATTCAACCGTTTGTTTTTAAAGAGAGCTAATTTTGTTCGTGCCTATAACATAGAGATTCTTTAATATTAGTGCAGATTTAGTTTTCAAGAATCTTAAAACAAATTAAATAGTCAAGATGTATTAACTCAAAAGAGAATCTTTTGAGTTAACGCAGATGATACGAATTCAGAACTGATCGGCTTAAACATATAGCTTGTGCATCTTTATTTTATTTTTTTATTTTTATTTTTATTTTTTTGCTTACAAAGCCCGTAGGCCAGCTTGTGCATCTTTATTTTATTTTTTTATTTTTATTTTTATTTTTTTGCTTACAAAGCCCGTAGGCCAGCTTGTGCATCTTTAATGCCATCATATTCATTCTAATGCTTTGGCTGTACTTCAGCTTCAATTGAGATCAGTGCTGTACTAGCCGACAATTGAACTCCTCGTGTTCTCGCTTCAACCCTAAAAGCTGAAAAGATATATATAATACCCAAATAAACTTAATTAATAAATTAAAAGCAAGAGAAACTTGCATGTTTATCTTGTAAACGTCATGCTGGTAGAGGAAAACCTCCTGAAGCATCTAGAGCGGAGTTAAACTTTTAAATTATAAAGATTAATTATATATAAATTTTCTGTAGAGAATGAAAATTAATTTTATTATATTATGATATTTTATTCTAAATTATATAAAAATATTATATATATAGATATAAAAATTTTGGAAAAATAATAGGAATGAATTAATCCAATTTATCCCTCCTAGCTCCGCCAGTAGCATAACAAAAGCTTGTCTATCTGTATATATATTACACGTCTACAATTAACCCCTCGTGATTTTTGCACTCTCAGAAAGCGAGACGGACAAAACAGGAATTGTATTTGGATCGATATTGGTACAATTACTTAGTTATATATATATGAGCTACTGGTTTTGTACAGATGGATGGGCAGACAGAGTAGTCAACTAGTCTCCTCGAAGAAGCAAAATAAGTTAACAATTAGTAATAAAAGAACACGTATTGAAATACGCCAAGTATAATGATGCGATAGTATTAAACGCCTGATTATAAGGCAATTGAAGATGTGAAGTTCGGAGTCACCAACTAATTAAGGGACTATACTGTATTTTTGGAGTACGGTGTTTTTAAGTTTATGAAGTATTTCTTAACTCTAAAATCTATTAAATTGATTTCAAACAACAAATTTAAACCGTTGAAATCAATTTACCTTACGAGTGATGCGTCTACACGCAAAAAAATTAAATTTTAAAATTAATTTAGTATAATGTCAAGTAGTCAAAATTAGAATGTTTATAAATGAATTTTAGCGCATATGTTTTTTCAATATGTTTTTGGTCACTTGATTGACTTTATACAAAATTAATTTGAAAGTTTAAATTTTTTGCATATAGACACATTACTCGTAATGTAGATTGATTTCAATTTTGGATTCATCGTTTGAAACCAATTCGATAGATTTTAGAATTAAAATCACAAAGGAATTTGGTGAAGTTAAGAACACCCTAGTTCTACTCTTATTTTTGTAGCTAAACAATCTCATTTTTTATACTGTACCCATCAGTTTTCCAATGACCATACCTAAATGAGTATATTTGACGAAAATGACCCTAGAAGAATAACAGAATTCAGAGATAGGAGTAGGTCCGATGGGCATCGGACCTACATTTAGGTTCAATTAACTCTAGGACCGTACGATTAGCATCAAGATCTATGCACACGGAAATTGATACAGACTTGTACGGATTTTGATGCAGAGCACACGAATCTTGATGCAGATCGAATGGTCATCACACCCATCGAACCAAGGTAGGTCCGATGGGCATCGGACCTACTCTGCTTCCCAGAATTCAGGGTTCAGGCGGTTAGATTCCATAAATATATTAATTATGATTTCGTTTATCCTGCATGACAAAGCTCACTTTTCAATCATAAATAATTTTTCTGAAAAGCAGTAGCAGGCAATTTCACATCATCATTATAATTGGAGTTAACAAGCAAAATTTAAGTGAAAAGAAGTTAAAACCTAACAGTCAAATAACAACATCAACAACAGTTAACAATTATTATCATATATATTGTTTCATTTCTTTTATTAAACTTTTAATTTCGTTTGGTATTCTTCATAAACCAAATCATCATTTTTAAACATGCATCTAGCTAAATTCGTCATGCACATTTCAAATTCTAATAAAAATTTCTCAAAAATCCACAACGTCAAATTTGAAATTTCTCATCTGCATATCCGGCGATGACAAACACAAACACCACAAACAGGAAATTTCATATCAAATTAAAGGAGTGGTATTGGCGTTGGGATATAACTTTCACTGATGAACAAGATGAGTGGTATTGGCGTTGTAAAGCACCAACAGTCAAGATTTTTGGCTATCTGCTTCTAAAAGACAAGGTACTGACAAGGAAAAATCTGATATTCTGATACGTAGAGGAATGCAATGCAAGGTCAGGTGCCTGTTGTGTAACAACTGTCCTTTGGAGTTCTCACTACATTTGTTTTACCTTTGCCCGTACTCAGTGGCTGTTTGGCATGCGCTGCACGTCAATCTAAATGACTACATACATCCAAACCGTCCAGCACATATGGATGACAGCTCAAAACAGGAGCACCTCACAACAAGACATAGTAAAAATGCTATGCGGGTGCTGGCAAATTTGGAGCACAGAAATGATGTTTTATTTAGGGATAATCGGGTGAAAAAATACTAGGCATAGATATTTGGATCGATGTAGGTGCGAAATGTTGCCTCAATGCAAGCTTGACAGCAACTGCCAACTTTTAAAAAAAAAAAAAAAAAACAGAGAGAGAAACACAAACACTCATCCACAAATATTGCATAACATGTCATTGTCATGTATGTAATTACTTCAATTCAGTCAAATTTCTCATTCAAACCATTCTATGCACATTTCCAATTTTGAATTCATTTTCACATTATGATTTATTTCAATTCACAATTTAATAACATTTTCACTATTTATAAATGACATCTGTGACCGTGTAAACTACTTCGCTAAGGAAACAACTATTCCTTCATAATAGTTTCATTTTAATGTCCAGCATTTTTAATAATATAGCAATTTAACCATGTAAAATAATCACTAAAATCATAATTTTTATTTGCTAGACAAATTTAAGGAATACTCTAAAACCCGAATCCGATTGTTGAATCATACAGGTGTGTCAGTATCGACCAAACGATCCACAACTTAAATCTTTATGTCTCGACCCCCGTTCACAAGAATCATAATAATAACATGATATATTATTTTTTAGAACAACTAACATTATAATAGAAAGGGAGGAAGGCCCTTTTACTCAAAATCTAATCCCTCATTAAGCCTTCAACGAGACAATGATCAATTCCAAATCACAATTTAGCTAAACTGTTTTCAGTAAATCTGAAATTAGGCGTGTTGGTGTTTTTATAGTGTTTGGGATAATTATCCAATCAGTTGATATCATTATATTTGTCAAATTATTATTCTAGACCACATAATCTCTCAGGATTCTCACTTCTAATCATCTATTAAAACATTATAATAATCCCTTTTGTTAATCACTTTCCTTTGATGAATGTTCCCAGTTCAATTATCAGTTTATTCACAAATTTTGACTAATCAGAATTCAATTAATTTCCAGTTTCGGTCCAAGTCCAAGTCTATGCCAATTCAACTCTGTTTGTTTCATTTTCCAGGATCTCATAAATTTTCAGTCCAAAGTTCAAGCCTGATGTGTTTTTGAAACAGATAACAAGGTTATTGCAGAGGCAACGATGGCAATGAAACCCCCAATGCAATGCAGGTGGATTGGAGAGCTTTCCGGCAGGCATTTAGGGCCTGTTCGGCTGCATAAGGGAAACGGGAATGGAATTGGAGAATCAAAATTTTTGAACTGATTTTTACTGTGCTCGTAGGAAAAAAAAATTCACTCAGAGGTGTGGAAATGGCTCAAGGGAAACCAAGGACTGCGATGCCGCTATGTCAACAGACGCCAAAATGATTTGATAGATAGTTTGGCAAAAGGAGGCATGCAGGAAAAATGGGATTTGATAATGCATACATTACAGGTGACACAGGGATTAGGTACTCTGGTTGGTACCAGCTCAGCTGAGGAATAGAATGAATTCGTATCATCTGCGGAGTTATTTCCTGTAGAGTCGTGCGGAGCTTTTAATCTGGTCCATTCATTTTGATCGGACGGACCAAATTAGATTTTACCCGAATTGAAAACAAAAAAACAAAATTTTCTTTTCCGATAAGATCTGATCTGATCTGTCCAATCAAAACGAACGGACCAGATTAAAAGCTACACACAACTCCGCAGAGGATATTGGTCCGGAATAGAATAGGGTGCAGAGATTTTCTTTTTCTGTTTGCAATGTAATAGCTGTGCGATTTACCAATATATCCCATGTAAGCTAAACTGCTAAAGGACTGTTTTGTTTTAATGAGAGAGCCTACGGGCATTTAACTTTGCAAAAAAAATATTCAATTAAATTCTTATTTTTCTGTCAAACAGTTAACAGGCCCACTTCCTTTCCTCTTTACTTTTTACTTCATTCACATTTCGGTTGCAAACAGCCCAGCCCAACTCCATCTTACTGAAATTATGTTTGCGCGTTATATCCTTTTGACAGGGTATCTTTTACAAAATTTACACCAAAGCCCTCGGATTTCATGACCTGTACCAATCAATCCTCTCATCAATTTAAAACCATGCCGGCAGAAGGAGAGGCAATGGTAAACAAGCAACAACGCAAGAATAAGCAGAAGGATGGATTCAGCAATTCAAGATATTCCAGATAATCACGGTTTAATTAGAACTGGTAGCGAGTGTTACCAGTTTAAATTTTCTCAATTTCCCGCAGCACTTCACTATGCAAACCTTGAGAACATGCTTTCGGTTAAAAAATTTCAAGCAAGGAAGGAAAAGTCGCCATTATTAACGGTCTCCACCTCAGCTCAAAAAGGAAAAGAAAGAGGAGAGAGCAAATACCAATAGTTGCTCAACAATAAAGCCAGATGGCTTATCTTACATCAGTCAACAGCAAATACATACACATGCATCGATTTAACAAGATGGAGAAAAGTCAAAAACTCTAAATAGGGTTTTGTGTACGGACCCGAACTCGATGAGTCAATGAAGCGCGGGCCCAACATATCAGGTTTTGTGAAATCGATTCGTCAACGCTGATTCCAAGGAACGGCGGAAGGGAATTTAAGGGGGCGTTTGGTTCGCGCTATAGATCATTCCAGGGAATAGAAGGATTCCAGAGAATGCAATGCCAGAGAATGTCATTCCAAGGAATGTGTTATTACCATGTTTGTTTCGCGCATGGCTATTGCTTCAACATTTCAGAAAATTTGTCATTACCATATTTGGTTCGCGTATAGCTATTGCAATGACTATCAAAACATGTCTTCACTATTTTTAAATTATTAACTAAATTTTGTTTAAAAAAACTTATTTAAATCAAATAACTAAATTCGCTTCAATCAGATTACCAAATAATAAAGATAAATAATCGTAAATCAGAAATCAAACTATTATTCATCATTTTGATTCTTTCACAAATAGCATCATAGTTTTTACACATTCACCCTCAAAACCTTCAAAATTAACTACCTCCCTCCAAATTTTTTTTTATTGAAATCCGTAGCCATAGGTTTAAAATAATCTGGAGGTTTTACAAATAAATCCTAACTTACAATAATTGAAAAAAAAAAAAATCTATCTAGACTACGAATCATAAAAAACAGAAAATTAGAATACTACATTTACCAGAATCTTATTACAACTACTAAAAAGAAAAAAAAAACTTCTGAAGAGTGTTTAGTAGACCACTACATCACACATAGCAGGGTTAATTTTACTATTTGCTCTTGGTGCCAGCATTCTACTGAAGTCTCCTGAACATTTCTTGATCTTCTCCAAGCATGTATAGTATCTAATGTTTCTAATTCTGAGTTTTGAATCTTTTTTTTTTTTTAAAGATACAAACTCTTTCATTATCCAAAACCTACCAAATTTTACAATGTCAGTCCATTAGGTCAACCTTGTCGATAGGTGCTTACCTTACCGGTAGCAACTCGTCTGTAAGTATTGTTCTCTGTACACGAATGTAACTATGCAGATCTGCAATTGGGTGAGATTTATAGTAGACTATGAGAAAGAATTCAAAATTGGGAATCTGCAATTGGGTGCGGGTGCTATCAGAAATTGATAAAAGGAACGAGAGAAAGCGATAGATTGCAAGAAAAGAAGAAGAAGAAGAAGAAAAGAGCTGTAACCAAATTCGAAAATCGGAGAAGTGAGAGGGCAAACTTGTGAAGTCGGAGACAGAGACGGAGAGGAGAGCACAGAGAAGTTGGAGACATGGAGAGGTGAGGAGAAATGTTGGAGACGGAGAGGAGAGAGTTGTATGGCAGGGAGAGTTGATTCAGAAAGAGCGCTAACGAGCGATTTCTTTCCGGCAGGAATCGAGAAAATCCGTCTTTTTTTTGGCTAGCGGGATAGCCATTAACCAGGGAATCGTGATTACAGAAGGAATTGTGATTACCATTCTTATTCCCGACTGTTTTTGCCAAATGCAGGAATGAAATTACAATAGCCTGGAATCACCATCCGAAAACTCAAACCAAACGCCCCCTAAGGGAAATTTTTTATTAGTAGAAATTAAGAGTGAGGCTATGTTGCTATGCATAGCACACATGACTAGTGTACTACGGCTCAATATGGTACTTTTTAAAATCCTAACGGTCAATCCGACCGTTCAATGTGATAATCATATGAATATGTACTTGCAAACTAAATTTTACATTTTTTCAAATTTTTTTACTATTTTTTTAGATAGGTAGAAAAATCAGTGTTTTTTGAAAATTCTGGACCATCAAAATTCTACCTATCTAAAAAAATAGTAAAAAAATTCGAAAAAATGTAAAATTTAGTTTGCAAGTACATATTCATATGATTATCACATTGAACGGTCAGATCGACCGTTAGGATTTTAAAAAGTATCATATTGAGCCGTAGTACACTAGCCATCCGTGCTATGCATAGCACCATAGCCTCACTCTAGAAATTAATAGAAAAGAAGAGAGCGAAATAGAAAAAGTACACCAGTTCTTACATTGGTAGAAAGATCGGTAAATTCTTACCGATTCAAAAAATTAAAAAGTTTGGATCGGTAGGAATTCTACCGATCCAAACTTAGTTTTTTTATTTTAAAATCTGATGTATAGATGGAGGGAATTCTTATATTGATTTATAGTAAAATATGAAAAGTTTTTCAAAAAAATAGATAGAATGTTTCTATTATATCTAAATTCTAAGATACTCTATCTATTTTTGTAAAAAAAATTATATTTTACTAGAAAAAATGAAAGGAAAAAAAACAAACTAGTTTTTGGATCGGTAAGAATTTTATCGATCTTTCTACCAATATAAGAACTGATATACCCTCTCTATTTCTCTCTCTTCTTTTGTATTAATTTCTACCAATAAAAAAATTCCGAATTTAAGGAGAGTAGGAGCTGTTGAGATAACATGATCTTCATCATCACGTAATTCTAAAACGAATAAAAAATTCTGCTATTTTAGAAACAACTTCAGTACTTTCAAGCCATCTTCAGTTTTAGATAGATTTTATTTAATTTTTTAGACATGTTGAATATTTTAATATATGTTATATACATTTCTTTAATTAAAATTACAGTTATAAATGTAAATTTATAATTCCTCGCCAAGAGAAGGTGAGAATTCTCTAGTAGTGGAGTCGGATCCTCTGAAGCATAGTAACAAATGAATAATTCGGGTTCGGTTCGGCAGGGTCAAAAATTCGTGATTCGGGTATAATTCGGGAATGATTCGGAATTACAATACGAGATCTCAGTACATATTTAATTAATTACTGATGACTTAATATACGATATACTGCTTGTATTTGCCACAGAAATCAGTAAAGTAAAAAATAATATAAAATGGGGAAAAGGTTGCCACATGAGATCTGGAATTAGTCACACGGTTCAAAATTTTAAATGGGAAAGGGTTGCCACATAAAAAAGTTGTCACATGAGATCCCAATTTTAGTTTGGCAGCAAAGTCACGTGGATGCCTCGGAGAAAAAGCGTGAAACTGTACTGTGCCTAGAAAACTGTACTGTGCATGCGAGAATTCAAAAAAATTTCCGAACAAAATTCGAGAAAAACGCGTATTATTCGTAAAATTCGTAAAATTCGCGTTTTATTCGAGTTTTATTCGCGTTTTATTCGGTCAAAAGTTCGGTCAACGAATTATACGGTATTCGGTTCGGAAACACCCCAAAAACGTTTTATTCGCGAATTAAACGCGAATAAAACGCGTATCTTGTCACTATGCTCTGAAGTAGCTGATATTGTGAGTTTAGATTCAGACCGTCCGAACAGAATCCAGACCAATTCGACTCGAGGTGGAATAAACGGGGTTTCTTGTAATATTTGTGTTACAGCAGATCAAACGGTCTGGATCTAAACTCAATTTTTTTTTTTTTTCTATGTGAAGCCCTTGGGTGCTAAACTCAAAATTTGAGTTATCCTCAGGTGATATGAATTTCTAATGGTGGGGACCAAAGAGGAGATATAGCGCAGAAGATCTCCTGTAAGCGTAGTGGGGACCAGTATTATTTGTGCTTTGAGATTGGTGCAGACCGTCTTTGAACGGTTTAAGATTTTCTGAAAAATCGCGCAAAATATGAGATATCTCAGGGGATGCGAATTCCTGTAAGCGTGGACCCTGAAGAGAAAACTAGAACGCAGACTACTGTTGCTACAGAGAAAATTTTATCAAAAGTTGTTGCGAAAGGTTAGAAATCGCTATATGTTACGGTGGACGAGAAACACGTTAATTCGATCTGTATTCGACCAATTCCACTGCAAAAATATTGAATTCCAATTTTATTTTGATTGTCCGGATTGAACTTTTGACCCGTTGAATACATATCATTATCATACTCGTGCAAAATAATATAGATAAATTAAATACTAATTGAAAAAATTACAAAAAACATATGCTATATAAATAATAAAAGAGTTAATTAATTTCAAAATAATTAAGAAGAAAAAACGTATAAAAAATATTAGATGTATATCTAAGTACAAATAAAATTATAATACAGGAGACATGGTCCACCATTATGTTGCAGATCACAAGATCTACAACATAATGGTGTAGCATATTTGTTTGTGCTCAAGTTTCCAATATTGACCAAGTCCGGTAACTTAAATTTTGAATTTGATATCCAACCAAGCAACGGCTAGACTCGGATGATCTCAACCTCAGATTTATTTTATTATACTTTTGAAAATAAATAAAAATAACAACTCAAAATGGTAAAGTGTAATCTTCATAATCTTCATGATGATCTTCCGTAATCTTCATGATTCAGCATCTCATCAATATCCGACATTCCAAATGACTCGTGTGAATCTTCCATCAGATCATATTTATCAAATCATTCCTTGTAGCTCGAGAAAATCATGCAACATATTATCTTGTGCAGCTTGTCACATCCCGACTTGTCATGATATACACTTTGACTTTCTTTGACCTTCGAACGCGGCTTATTACGCCAACTCGTCATGATATGAACCGTTGACTTGCTTTGACCTTTAGTCATAATTATTAAATCTGCATACATCTCAAACAGAAAAACTGTAAAATTCAATTATTATATATTTTACAAATTAGTCAAACCGCACAATATATTTTAGTGTGCATGTCCATATTTTTATTATTTTGAGAAATATTTATAATCCTAAAATTTCTATAACTGGCAGATAATATCTACATCATGTCCTTTACACGTGCATAATCTAATTCGTGCTAAATCAATCAGATACATCAATAATTATGAAAAATTCTCTGACAGAATGCATTTAAAGGGTATCGTGAGTGTTTGTTCATATTTTTAATCAATTTGAACACATGTATTATCCTGATTTTATCAAAATTGGTAAATATGTCTTTGTTGTGTCCTTAACATGTGGATAAATTTATTTGTGCTAAGACGGATCAACACAAAAAATTATGCATAATTATTTTATGAAAAAATATTTACAGCGCGTTTGTGTGTCTATTCGCAATGTTATGAAAATTATGCGATATTTTATCCTAAAATCACCAAAATCATCGGATAATGTCTAAGTAATATTATTTACACATGCATAAATCAAACATATACATCAAATATTATGTGTGCAATGATGTTAATATGCATTCACATTGTGTTGTGTGTGACTGCTAGTATGCATTCACTCATGGGCGGAGGTAGCATGCAGCAGGGGTAGACAGATGCTTACCTTGGAAATAAAAAATTTAATTGGACCCGGTTTTATTCCTGAATTAATTTTGCCTATCCCTGAGCTCTGACCAGCCCATACTTGATACTTTTTCTGTTATTTACTTCGGCTCAAATTCTTATAATTTTGCTACCTGTTTGTAAAAAAAATCGCGGAGAGACCGAGAGGAGAAATCTTAGGCGATTAATTAGGTGATTGCTGAGGAGAAAAAGTAGCGTGTGCGAAGAGATCGCCTAAGGAGATCGGAGGAGAAAAGAGAGCGCGAAGGAGATTGCATCTCCTCTTTGCTACTGGCCGCCGATGCCGTGATTGATATCGCCTCCGGCTCTTCTCTTTGCTCTTAACTCTAAGGTCTCTGACCCAAATTTTTTTTACCGAATTTTTTATTTATATCCAAAAAATTAATCAAATTACAAAAAATACCCATGTTATCTTGAAAATTCGAAAAATACCCAAACCGGAAAATTTTTTTCCGGATTTGGCCTCTAAACCCGGAAAAAAAATTTCCGGAAATTGAACTCCAAAACCGGAAAAAAAATTTCCGGTTTTAACATTTTTTTTTTTTTTTCCAAAACCGGAAATTTTTTTTCCGGATTTAACAATTTTTTTTTTTTTTTTTTTTTAGAGATTTCGGATAAAAAAATTTAACTTAACAAATTTTTTTTTTTTTTTTTTTAGAGATTCCGGAAATTTTTTTCCGAACTAAATAAATTTTTTTTTTTTAAGAGAAAAATAGCTAAAATACTGAAATCTAACGCTACAAAATCGAATTGTTTTTTTAAATATTTGTTTCATTAATTTAAAAAATTTCAAAATGGTGTAGAATAATTTAGAAATGATCAAAATAGCTAAAATACTGAAATCTAACACTAAAAAATCGAATTGTTTTTTACTACGAATAGGGCCGATTTTGTGCTAAAATACGGTAAATTTACTAAAATACGATAAATTACGCTAAATTACGTATAAATGGGGCTTATTTTGTGGCATCTTTCATAAATCATAAAAAATAGTAAAAAAAATTCCAAAAATAATAAAATTTGGTGTAACACTATGCGAAATAAATATATGAACCTCTTTTAATTATCTTGGACTGATTTTTGAAATAATAAAACTTGAAGGTTAAATTGCAAATTGGAATTAATTTTTTATTGAGATCCGGAGCTGTAGCCCCTCCTGCCTTCTTCTCCTTTTCACACTCTCCTTCTCCCTTCTCTCTCTCGCTGGCTCTTTCTACCCCACTCTCTCTCTTGTTCTTTCTCCACTTCACTCTCTTCTCTCTTTCTTGCTCTTCTCTCTCTCTCTGATCCTTGGGCCCTCTGATGGGTGGGCTGCGAGTTTGTGTGTGGTGCTGACCCTGACTGGCTGTTGCCTCGGAGGTGTGGAGCTGCTGCTGATTTTGACGGTCGGAGGCGAGACGAGGTTCCCCGGAACCGACCGAGTGACTCGGGCCGTGCGGTTTTGCTCTTCACCCGGTAATCTTGACCCTTCCTTGTTGGACTTTTGCCTTGTGGCTTGTGGCTGTTGCCTTGACCTGTGGCTTCGTGCCTTTTCGTTCTGACCTGTGGCCGTGTGCCTTCTTCTTGTGTGGTGGCTGTGCCTTGACTTGTGGCCTTGGAGCCTTTTCTGTTCTGTTGGCCGTGTGCCTTTTTCTGTTGAGTGGCTGTTGCCTTGACTTGTGGCCTTCGTGCCTTTCTTGCTTGACCTGTGGCTTTGCGCCTTGATTTTTGTTTGAGTGGCTGTGCCTTTTTGACCTATGGTCTTTGAGCCTTTGACTAGAAAAGGAGAACAAAGAAAAGAAGTAAATCATAGAATTATTGAACTTGACATTCGGGCTTGGTACAGAAAATGTGAAATTAGAAAATAAGATGAAAATGTTACAAATATTGATTTCAAAATATATTGTTTTAAAGTAGGCATAATTACGAAAGAGATTGATGAGATGGAATGCTCAGAAAGAACAGATCGCTAGTGACCTTACCTGTTGCTCTACGATATTAGGTGCGGGATTCTTGGACTTGTTTGATAATTTAGATTCATGAATTAAACTGCTTCCAATTGTCATGTTGAACTGCTTGATTGATTGCATAATCGAATTGTTTGAATCATATGCATAACCGTATTAAATTAGAACTGATATGTACTGAAATCGACTTATTGCGGGCCGTAACAACTCCTATTACGGGCCGCAATCAACAGCGTAGCTTAAAATGCAGGCTGACAACTCTCTGAATACTTTGTTGCGGGCCGCAATGAATGTAGTAGAATAAAGGATAGTCTCTGAATACCTTGTTGCGGGCCGCAACCACATCCATTGCGGGCCGCAATGAGAGCCTGAAAAATGTCAAATGGAGCTGGAAATTGTCTGGTAATTAAGTTGTGAGCCGCAATAACCCCATTTTGGTCCATAATGAATATTACAGTTATATTTGCATGTTGAATGGTATATCGTTTGTTTGTGTGTTTTTGATTTGGAACTACGGTCGAAAGTCCCCAACAATTTTATGACTATCTAGGATGGTCGGTAATGTTTCGAAATCAACGCTGGGCGATGACTCGAAACCATGTGCGCATATGAGAGTAATTAATCACTGCTGGGCAGTGATTGATTCAGATCAGTCAATGCTGGGCAATGACTGATCGTGACGGAGACTTTGGGTGACTGTGAGGAAACGATGAAATGGTGTCATATCCAGTCTGGGACAGGAATGACAGTTTGGTTTGACGTGTTGCGAATGGACGATTCTGAGCTTATTGCATACGAATTTTTATCTGACTATGAACCAGACCTTAGTTAATGGTTAAGCCAAAGCACTGCGGATGGGGGTCAGATAAAGGGTCCAGCTGGTGGGCCATCTGTAGGTGTCAGTAACCCTACAGATGTGGGTTGGATAAAGGGTCCAGCTCGGTGGGACATCCGTAGGTGCTACCAGCTGTAATAAAATGAGTTAAGCCAGAAACGTGTGTGTTTGAGATTCATCTTGGAAATTCCGTAACTTGTGTTTCATTTGGTAAATTGTTGTCGATCATATGCACTTGTTTTATTTATGAATATGCATCTGTCTGAACTGTTTTTGTATGGTTTCATTTCTGAATATAGATTTTGATTGCAAGTCCAATAATCTAAACTGTGGAAAATTCGCACTGAGGGATAATTTTATTATTTCTCACCCGTTTCCCCTTGTGGGATTCGCAGGTTTGTTAGACGAAGACAGAGAAACGCTTTTGGGGTTCAAATTGACAGTAAGGCCATCTAAAGGTTTGGGATTTGGGTTATTATATCTGACAGGGTGCAGAGAATATATCTCTAGCATCATTCACTGTAAAATATCAGATAATTATTGTAATTAAATTGAGATGTGGGGAAAATAATGGATGCTATTGGCAATGCATAAAAAGATCCATGCCTTCGGTTATGTATATTGAATGATAAGATAGATGCGGTAAGAACACGTCGCACCTCCAGATTTGGGGTGTGACATTTGGTGTTCTAAAAGTTTATTACATAACTAATTTACTGAGCTACGTAGATTGAATAATAGAAATGAAAATCTTAATCGGAAACTTCAACTGAAGTTTTGAGGCTCTTCTATTTGTTTTTTGGCGATTCTGAATTTGGAAAACTGGCAAAGCGAGTCCGGACGCATGCGCATTTTCGCAAGCTTTCCGAAAAGTGGTCATTTGCTGAAATCGGACACTCGAGCGCCGTTTTATGACCGTTTGAAGTTTCGTCGTCGTTTTTCGCCTTCTCAGTGAAGATATTATCCCTATTCGTACGTAATTTAGCGTACTTTACCGTATTCTAGCATAATTCTACATAATTATTGTAATTTAGTGTAATTCAGCATAAATCAAGTAATTTGGCTTGTTTTAGTATAAATATGCTAATTATATATAAAAAAATGTAATCTAGCAAATATTTAAAAAAACAATTCGATTTTTTAGTGTTAGATTTCAGTATTTTAGCTATTTTGATAATTTCTAAATTATTCTACACCATTTTGAAATTTTTTAAATTAATGAAATAAATATTTTAAAAAACAATTCGATTTTGTAGCGCTAGATTTCAGTATTTTAGCTATTTTTCTCTTAAAAAAAAAAATTTATTTAGTTTGGAAAAAAAATTTCCGGAATCTCTAAAAAAAAAAAAAAAAAAAAAATTTGTTAAGTTAAATTTTTTTATCCGGAATCTCTAAAAAAAAAAAAAGTTAAATCCGGAAAATTTTTTTCCGGAAACTCTAAAAAAAAAAAAAAAAAAAATGTTAAAACCGGAAAAAAAATTTCCGGAAACTCTAAAAAAAAAAAAAAAAAAAAAAATGTTAAAACCGGAAATTTTTTTTCCGGTTTTGGAGTTCAATTTCCGGAAAAAAAATTTCCGGGTTTAGAGGCCAAATCCGGAAAAAAAATTTCCGGTTTGGGTATTTTTCGAATTTTCAAGATAACATGGGTATTTTTTGTAATTTGATTTATTTTTTGGATATAAATAAAAAATTCGGCATCTCCTCCCATGATCACTTTAAATATGACATAAAGTATATATATGCTCAAAATTCTGCTAGAATATTGTTTTTACAATAAATTTTTAATCAATTTTTATAATATTCTTTACTATTATATACCCAAATTTGACTAATAATATTACGTCCTCACTTGTGCATAAATTTGTTCGAAAACAGATGCAAAAAAAAATATTATGCAAAAAATATTCAAAGGATACAAAATATTTACAAACCCTTTGTTTGTAATTCCTATGTTAATCAAATTCAGGTCAAATTTATAATCTTAAAATCACAAAAACTGTGAAATAGTGTCTAAATTTGCGTCTTTTAGGGTACGTTAGGATCATGCAAGGATTAGTGCAAGAATAGTGATTTTTGAGTTAGTGGTTGAGAATAGTGCTAACTCAAGTGGTTTGAGAATAGCACTAACTTTGGATTATTGGGGTTAGTAAAAATGTTGTTTGGATTGTATATTTGAAATAGCGATGGAGAAAATTAATAAAATAATAATTAAACTAATCTTATATTTGAACTAATATTATATTACATTTAATATTTAAACTAATATTATATTATATTTTGTCTAATATTTTATTTAATACTAATCTAATATTTAAAATAATATTATATTACATTTTATGATTAAATTAATATTATATTATATTTAATATTTAAACTAATATTATATTATATTTAATCAAATATTTTTTAATACTAATATAATATTTGAAGTAATATTAAATAACATTTAATATTTAAAGCAATATTATATTACCTTTATTATAATATTTTATTTAATGCTAATCTCATTAATATGATATTATATTTATTTAATACTAATCTAACATTTAAACTAATATTATATTACATTCAATACTTAACATGTACACTAATATTATATTACAATAAATTTTGATTAATATTATATTATAATTAATCTAAGCTTTTATTTAATATTAATCTAATTTGATATTATTTTTATTCAATACTAATCTAATATTTAAATTAATATTATATTACATTTAATATTTAAACTAATAGTTTATTTAATACTAATCTAATCTAATACTATATTTAATACTAATCCAATATTTAAACTAATATTATATATGACATTTTATATTTAAACTAATATTATATTACATTTAATTTAATATTTTATATAATACTAATCTAATTTGATATTATATTTATTTAATACTAGTCTAATATTAAAATTAATATTATATTACATTTAATATTTAAATGACTACAATATGATATTTAATCTAACATTTTATTTTATATTAACTTAATTTGATATTATATTTATTTATTAATAATCTATCTTTTAAATTAATATTATATTACATTTATTATTTAAACTAATATTTTATTTAATACTAATCTAATATAATATAATATTTGTAATATTAATTAAATATTTTATTTAATATTAATTTAATATTTAAACTAACTATAATTGGGAGGAACCTAATATTTTATTAATATCACTAACCCCACTAGCTCTATTTTTGCTAACCCACCATTTATATGGGTTAGGAGCTATTCTTGGGCTAACCTAATTTGCTAATTAGTGTTTGAATCACCAAAGTTTGAGAATAGTGGAGCTAACCCAAGGTTGGCTCTATTCTTGGATGATCCAAACGCACCCTTATAGTTTATACAAACAAATCTTTATCAATCTTAAATCGAACAAATACATTAAATATTATACATAAAAGTTTGATTGAATGCATTCGTTTTGCGTCATGTGTATGCAAAAATACATTTAATTAATTTGAGTCTTATATATTTTAAGGGGAGATCCACTTACACCATTTTTTAGTGACACCGGATTACATCTTATATTTTCAAAGTCTATACAGTTGATCCAAGCCGTTAAACATAATGGATATATTAAAATGTACTTGCAGATCAAATTTTATATTTTTTTGAATTTTTTTACTATTTATTAAGATGGATACAAAAATTCAATGGTCAGAAAACAACAATTTTGTAAAATGCTTAACAAATAGTAAAAAAATTCAAAAAAAATATAAAATTTGATTTGCAAACACATTTTAATATATCTAACATGTTGAACGGTTTGGACTTTGAAAACTTTAAAAATATAGAATATAATCGGTGTCAAAAAAAAAATGCAAGTTGATCCCTTCTCATATTATAATATAATTATTAAAATTGAGAGGCATTTATTACGTCATGTCTTCTAAATTTATATAAAGATTTATTTAAAATAGGATGGACAGTCCTCGTCTCCACTCGTCTCTCACGAGAAACCATGCAGGGGTATGCCCCACAATTTTAGAACAAAATGGAGATACTAAATAATCTCGTGACAAATTCCTAATTATTGCGAATAACTGGAGCTGTCCATCACTAATAAAAACGGAGAAAAGTTTTCAGTTTAGACTTTTGGTACACCAGTACCCCACCCTGGGCAGCTTCATACCTTGCGACCTACGCTTTGGAAATGACAAAGATATCCTGTAAAGGAAGTCTGCTTAGATTGGTTTTTTTTTTCTTAGCAGGGGGTATTTTGGTCTTTCACTTGCAACTATCACACGATCAGTTAAGAAACGATCCCACATCAGCGTTCCGTCCTAGAAAATTGAAACAGATAGACGTGGTCTACAGTCAAAATTTACCTATGTCGTTGGCTTCATAAAACATTAAAAAAAAAACTAGACCGGATTACTCATTAAAAGTGCCGATAATTTTAATATTTTTAACTTTAAACAATAACATGTGACCACTGACCACCATTATTAAAACTCATTATTATATATTATATTCAATAATAAGCTGGCCACCGAGAATACTCGTCGCCAACAATAAAATAAATCAAAAATCAATTTCTTCTTATTGATATAATAATGATTAGTATACTAATGACACTTTCAAGTATTCTCTACTACAGTTATGATAACTTGTAAAATCAAATTAGACACGATCTTATTGATAGAATAATAACAGTACGAAATCAAATAATTGTTCTCGAGGAATTGCAAAAGCGATGGTAGTGATTGGTGCACCAGGTTGACGTGAGAATTTCACAAGATAAGCAGCCGAGGCGGTCCCACCTCAGCGTTGCGATAGGAGTGGGTCGGTCTCTTTTCCCGTTATTATTTTTTTATTATCATCTATTACCATTATTTCCAAAGAATTGTTTTGATTCACGAAGCAACTGATTATTTATCTTTCGATATAAAGACATCTATTTGTAAGGATAAAAGTAAGTAAAAGTAATAAATCGTTAACCACCGCTGGTGACTACTACATTTATCCTGAAACAGATTTTCGATTTGCTTTCATAAAAGAGTTTGTTTCTGTTCTCAACTCCCTATCAGGTCTCCGAGAAATCTTTGTCATCTCCAACGTGGCACCCAAGAAATGAAATAATGAAATGAATGCATGATGTTGCTTTAAGATGCTAAACTAATCTACTTTGAAGAAAACAATGATAAGTTTATTTTAATCTAATTTTCGTTATTGATTTTCAATTCCGTAATTGGAATGCTTGAAAGGAAAAAAAACACACAAACGAATAACCAAATCACAATTAGAAAATTTTCTATCATATACGAAATTAGTAATTCACTAGTGGCTTTCAAAACGAAATAAGAAAAATTATCTGGACAGAGCTGATGCTATTGCAGACTTGGAGTAAAAGTAGCACACCATGTGGGACCAGTATCCTCTGTAATATTGTACAGAACAGTAAATCACTTTACGGTCCGGATTTACTCTCAGCCGGTGCCTATTCAGGTGATTGGAGAGAGCAGTATTATTTGTGCTTTGAGATTCATGTAAAGTTAAATCTGACGACTGAGACCTCATCGTACTTTGTCGAGTATTACAGAGGATATGAATTCCACCATGTGGCTATGCACATCTCACCGGGTTGATAATTGATAAATATATACTTTCTAATTAAGGTACTGCGCATCGCTGCCTTGCACATAAGCTGCAACTCGACGGCAGCTGGTGTATTTTGGGGATAGGAAACAAAACACGCTCTTAAATAACTTTTTTGCATCTTTTATTCCCTCCTTTAAAACCCCCGACGCCACGCCAATCCTTCTGTTTCCCTTTCTCTCTCTCTCACGCCTTCTCTCTGTCTGCCTGCCTTCCCACCCCTCCATCTCACCTTCCCTCTAGGGTTTCTCTCTACTCATCTTTATCTCCATGTTCAACAAAGGCGCCACCTCATCTGGACCTTCAGAGGCCGCTGACGCGACCGCAGCAGAGATACTGTTGGAACTATCTCGGGCCAATCTGTCGGCGCGTCCTCCTCCGACTCTCGTCGCTGGGCTGACGTGGCCATCGGCCTTGAAAGGAAAGCGTTCACGCCGCGATGCGAGCGTCAAAGAGATTACGATGCGATTGAGTCCCAGCTCTCCATTCGACCTGAGCGGCGGTTCCGGCACCTCGACGAGCGGATCGAGTTCACCGGAGGATCTTCGCCGTTTTACCTCCGCATCCGGACGGATCTCCCGTCCAAAGGTACTAGATTTGAAGTGTTTCTTTCTTATTTTGTTCATTTTTATTTCTTTTTCCGGTTATCTTTTTCGCGCTCATGGGCGCATTTCCTGAGACAAATTTCATGGTCTCAATATCGGTACATATACTGGCTGTTTTGCGTTTGTCTTTATTTTCCTCTCTCCTGATCGATTTTTTACCTTCAAAAAGTTGCTTGAATAATGTTGAATTTAGATCTGCGTTTATTTAGTTAGTTCCTATCGTAATTCTTTTCTGCTCGATAAAGTTGTGTTCTCTGTCTGTCTTTTTTGTTCTCCTTTTAGGTACCTTTAACTAGCGTCTTGTTCTTTTTCCTTTTTCTTTAAATGGTTTTGACCACTTTGCCCTCGAGTTAAGCAACTTTTTTTTGTCTTTCAATTTCGTTTATACTATATTACTTGTTTTTGTTTCTTTATATTAATTTCCTAAATAAAAAATGGATTACTTTTGAAATTTCGCAAAAAGGAAAGAGAGTGCTTTAATCAACAGTGTCTGTTTTTTCACGAGGATATCTCGTCTCCGTGACAAAGATAGCTAAAAATATATACCGGCCAGGCAATTTTGTAAAATATTTTTTGGTAATTGCTTGGAGAATTTTTTAGGCTAGCTGGTTAGGTAGGTTGACTACTTCCTCTCGAGGGTATTCTTGTAAAAAGTTCTATCCTGGTGGATTGGGCTGAAAGTCTTCCACTATCTTCCTTCTTTCTAGGTCCGCGGTTTTCTCCAGTGTTAATTACTAATTATTTCTTTTCTCATTTTCGCTTTGGTCGTTTCCTTATTATTTATCCCAAGGCGAATAGTATTTCGTACGCATGATAAGTCGGAATAATGGGTCCCAGTCTCTGACAACAGTCAGCGGGTCTGGAGGCAGGAATTGACAAATTCCGGGCGATTCAGGTCTTTCTTCTTCACTCCACTGCCAAGAGCGTTTGTTTATTTTTATTAGTTTCTATTTTCTATTTACATTCATTATCCATGACGTGTCAATCGCCTCGATTTGAAACGGAACTGGCGACCCCCCTTCTTTCAATTTTTGAACCGTAGTTTCCATTTTTTATCTGTGAACTGGAGAGCAATCGATCTGATGGATCGGTGCGGGCCAACATGTCAGATAATTTCCCTTAAATAAGAAGATAAGAAACGAGGGGAGCGGACGTCTCCGGTTTTTTTAGATAGCGAAAGTTAGAAGAATCTACTGCGGGCGTCCAGTTTCGTCCAGTTTTCCGTGGCAGGTCTGTAATTGCTGGGAATGTTACTTCTAGCCAATGCGAAGTTGCCACGTATCTGTATTCGCACGAATCATTTTTCTTTGTGGAATTCAAATAGAAATATTCTTCTCTGTGTCGGTTCAAGCAGGCGCGTTTGTCATTCTTGGCTTTCTGATTTCTCGCCCCCATCGCCTCTATTTTATTGTTGCACTATTTTATTTTATGTGTACACATTTTGAGGACGGAACTAAATTTTTTTTATTAGGGTGGTTAAGTTATTGTAGTGTAATTTTATTTTACAAGGAGGACTAGTACTTATATAAATTATAAAATATAAAAAATTAAAGTCTTAATTTCTAAGTTATGGAGGTGGCCACCTCTAAGCAATACTATGTTCTGCCAGACTCCACCTAATATTTTTTTTCGATTTTAAATTACTTATTATATATTGCGCATTAGCTGCATTTCAACTTTTATTTTTTCTGTTTGACTTAATATCTGGAAGATAATTTAGGCAAAGTCCACAACTTGCTGGGCTGACAAACTTCCTTTTTCGGTGGCGTTCATCTTTTAACGCTATTATCCAATTTTGTTTGAAAGGGGAGAAATCAAGCTAGATCCAATGTTTAAGGGTTTTGCTTTTCTAGTCGCTTCATCTTTGTCTTCTTAAAAAAATGCCACATTTGATTGGGTTGAACTTTGGATGCAATTTTGGTCAAAAAGCATGCGTTGCATGTGCAGGGTGGATGTATCCTCCAATCGGCTTATGGCACGTGACGTTTCTGATTCGCTTTTCCTTTTTCTTTTGTCTTCGTTTTGGTAGGCGGAATACAATGCGCGACCGCCGTTGAGTTTGCGAGTCCAGGCTCCCAGATCCACCGGTTCTCAGCGTCCCAGGAAGAAAATGGTAACACCAAACTCTCTCTCTCTCTCTCCCGCTTTTCTACTTTTGGAAGTTTTTTCTCAAGTTTCTTTACAATTTGAGATGGTACCTTGTGTGGTTTCGAAATTATTTTAATTGCACCATAAAGTTAAAATCTCGGAGGAAGATTGCGGTTGTAACTCAATAGTCATTTACAATGTTTTGTATGTACTAATTTTAACTGGCATAAATTTTGCCTGTTTCTATTTACTGACAGATCAATTTAGAAATTTGGTTTCTATTTTTGAAGAACAATCAGTCAATTACGCTCAATAGTTCATTTTTTGGTGGAGAAGAACCATATCTTTGAAAATATTGCATTGAATGTGGTTTGCTAACCCGAAAAGTCTGTTTCCTGTGATTTCGTACCCTCCTGTCAGTAATTATTTTTCGCTAGTCCTGTTGTTTTATGGACCGACGCATTAATACCTTTACAGCTTTCCAATTCTCGGTCTACAATGGACTGATGGAGGCAGTTGGGAAAATAATAATAAACACCCAGTTTACATGCCTTCCGTTAGGTCGGAAGGTGTGAATGCATATACGCTCTTTTAACCTTTTGGCCCCACCAAAAGTACGTTCCACACCAAACCTGACACACGAGTCCTGTCTTTAGTATGATTCCTGGTGTAAAGTGTAAACAGAGAAGAATAAGGTTTATATCTTTTGATTGGATCTAAACATGTTTGAATAATTGGCTGTCTGAGTTTTAATCAAGCGAATTCTAACTTTTTAAGCAGAGGCTTCCAGAGATGCAAGAGGAGGTCCGGTCCCTTGAGCAGGAAAATAAGTTGCTTCTGAAGGTATTCTCAAAACTTCTTATATAGTTTATTATTAGGATGTTTTCTCTTTTGTAAGGAACAAATTAGTTATTAATATAGTTGGTATTCCTCAGGAGGCAGAGCAGCTGCAAACAGCTTGCATTGTTCTTTCAAAGGAGAATCATTCTATGGAGGTAACAAGTTATTCATACTCTTATTGAGAAATTATTAGTATAACTTAAATTATTATCATTTAAAAGGAGGGCAGTTTGGCACTTGAGCCTGAGCCTGATTGCTGGCTTGTAATTCAAGTTATTGTATTGTTATTATTATTATTATTTTATTCATAGAATGCATCCATAGAGCATGCACCCTCCGAAGTATGTTCCCTAAGATTCAGTTAATTTAATTAATTAATGTACCAATAGACTGCATTGTTTGAGCATGCACCCTCCAAAGCATGTTTATCATTATTAATCTAATATTTGTTGACCTGAGTTGAGTTAAGTCTGGTAATCCAAACTCTAATCTCTGATCTTAAGATGAAATAATTAAAAGATGATATGATACCTACCTAATTAATTCTTTTTGTTGGTTGTTGCATTGTTGTTACAACCAACTAATTTTTGTGCACATATGTCACCATAATATATTTCAGCTCCGCATTAATGATTTTCTAATTGATATAGAACAACCCCTTTTGTAGCGTGTCATAATTCTATTAGCTTAAACTAAGATACTTGCATCTATCATCTTTTAACCATTATACTATATATTATAGAAAAAGTAGTCTAAACATTCTTATGTGATGGAACTATTCACTTAAGAAAGCTATCTGAATTTATCCAGGCAAGATTGGATACAACAGAAGCTGGACCATCAAAGGAAAAAAATCTAGATCAAACTTCTCAAAACCAAGGAGCAGAGGATGGTTTCAACTTACCGGATCTCAACTTGCCACCACCAGTAGATTTTTGATGAGTCTAGTTGCTAACAATGACAACTGTAAATATATTAAAGCAAGGATAGTGGTCTAGAATTTTAGATTATTCTAAAATAATCTTTGCTTTCCAGAAATGAACTAATACTACTTTTGAGATACATTAGTTGTTTCTTTTGTTGGATTTTTGTGGGTTTACATGGATTCAAGATATGCTGTAAGTTAATTTAAAGAAAAGGAAACGAATTCTCCTTTGTTTTATTTGGAAAAGTAAAACCTGTAGCCAGTCCGATTCTTTGCGTTCAATATATAATTTGTTGTTTTTCTAGAATTTTTGATGTTGTATTAGCGCTAGAAGTTCCTAAGATGCAGCTTCCTTGCATAATTACTGAAACTTTATCAAATTTTACCAAGTATTATTGGCACGAGTCCATATCTTCTCAAAAAAAAAAACACAGTAGGGTTCTATTCCAATTAAAAACCGGATCTATCTGATTTTGAATTTAGGATACTGTTGCATATAAATTGATCGTTTCGTTTTCAATCCTATGACGTAATTTAAAACCGCAGAGCTCTAACATAATAGTGGAAATGACTAGGACGTATTTAAAAAAATATTAATATGTTATGAACAAATTTTCATTCAAAATCTGACCTATACCGTTTCATCTATATTAAAATTTGTATAAATATTTAGATTCAAAGAGCCACTAAGATTTATTAAGCACGAATTTCAACTGTTTTCTATCTATCCAAATAAATTAAAAAATATAAAAATTGGTCTACAAGAAGACTTATATGAAAAATAATTAAATAATATGAATTGTTCGTCTAAACTTTTAAAATTAAAAATTAAATATAAAACACAAAAGGATTCGTGCTTTAAAAAACATCTTACTGCAAGCACTCGCGTCCACACACACAGCACATGAATACAGTAAATGAGTCCACGTGTTTGCACGCGACGAAGGCTCCAGTTTCCGTTCCCATACGGGTAAAAGTTGGTGCAAAGCAAGATTCGGAACACCATTGCTGGTTCAGGCAAGTTTCGACATTGGATCTTAAATTTATGGGCTAGTAGCTAGGAATTGACGTTGACATATTAATTAGCCTTTATTATTTACGATAGTATAAGATTTTTCTCAATCTTACGTGTCCTCATATACGGATATACCCCATACTTTCGTCTCAACGACCGGTATTTACTTAAAGGTGGATCTTTCTACAAAGCGATCGGTGTCAAATTTCACACAGTGAGAAGAACGTGCCGTGTAGTGTCATGTCGTGACTAACATGTTGTGATTAAGTAAATTTTTCACGTGTCGTGCCGTGACAAAATTAAATTACGAGAGGTGGTCACAGCATACTAGTCACGACGTGACTCGCGTGCTGTGACTAAGTCGTGCCGTGACCAAACGTGCGTTAGTCACGTTTGATCTCATTTAACGTTTAAAAAAATATATAAAACGATTCTTTAAAATTCAAATATTTTAATTGAAATTTAAATGTAAATATTTTAATTAAAATAAAATTATACTTTATAGGAAAGTTACCTCGTGACCGTCGAAGGTATGTTAGTGTTTTGTCTCGTAACTGCTGTGATTGGCGTGTCTTCCGTGTCTACCGTTCCGTGACTCGCGTGTCCCGTGCCGTGCCGTTCCGTGTTCCATATCGTGTCGTGCCGTGACCAAGGCAATTTCTGTGCCGTGCCGTGTCGTGTCTTCTTTGCCAACAATTGATCACGGCACGGGACACGCGAATCACGGCACATAACTGACATGTGTGCCGTGCCGTTTCATGACGGAACCGGCTCCGCCCCATTTTTCCCACTCTACAAACAAGGTGATTTAGATTTAGAAATCGTTTAGTTACGCCGAACCGTTCAAATTTTACTGAGTTATAAATTATTTGTACGAATCTTGATCGAATAATTTATATATGTCCGGCTATGACAAATTTTCGTCCAAAGCCCATTTGGAAAAATTTAATTCCTTACTTGAAAGCCCAATAATTATGGGCAAAAATTTCCTGATGAGTAGGCAATCAATTTCTAGGCCTACCTAATTACAAGGCTCAGTTTAACAATTTGCTTCTATAATATTCGGAGCAGGATACAGGCTTTGTCAATTGTCATCACTTTTCAATTATAAATTTTCTTTTAGGAAAAAAATCCCTAAATTTATATCTCAATACGGATTACGTACGGACTAAAACATGAAAAAAATTAATAATCCGCAAGTTCTTGAAAGAGTGCTAATTAACTCACTAAGTTGCCAACTGAAACCTTTTTGTGTGATTCATTATCCTAAATTGCAATCTACGAGCCTCAATCGAAAGTTAGATTATATTGACTTGTGTAATCTGAAGGAGGTGCCAAGCCAACTACAGATGGTTTACAAGAGGATTGCTGCGAGTTGCTTGATTTATGCTGGTGGTACGTAGAAGTTAGGCGTAGAGTCAGACTTTCAAAATATAAGGGTTAAATTTAATTGGGGATCAATCATATAAAATCTTATACTGCGCATGGAAGTCAATTTTACAGTATCCATAACATTCTATTTTAAACTATATAAAAAATTATTTTTTATAGAAATTTTGAAAATAAATAAAGGTCAATAAATTTACATTGCTTGAACTTACCTCCTCTCCTAGTAGAAGGGGCATTGTTGTATAAGATGTTTGAGGAAAGGAGAAAGATTAACTATCCATGTAGGTGGCATAGAGTCGATCGGCCGAGGATCGTATGACGAAAGAAGTGGTGGAGGAAATAAACTAGCGATGGACCTTTCGCTGGTGCAAATGGTGAACGATCAATTCATCATTTAAATTGATGGTAGGAGATCAGGAGAACGTGTATACTCGGTGAAGGATATATTTTTTTTAATTATCAAATATGTATCTCATAAGAGTTGTATGTATTATCAAAATTAGATATAGGCTAGAATTATATAAAGATTAGTTCAGGATAGTTTAATGCAAGCTAATTGCTTAGAGTGCATTTTGAAGTTTGTTAATAGAAAATTGAGAAAAATTGTGATGCGGTATAAATATGTATATGGGCTTTCAGGTCTGGAATGGGCCTTGTAATTTTAAATTGATATCTGGTGTACATCCAATCCAACCCATTTATGTCTACCATTATGATAAATCGGGTTGCATTACAAATTGGACAGCAGAAAGATAATATTCCTTGTTTATTGGATGATTAATAAAATCGAACACAACTGGATTGATGTTGCATAACCTTCGACGAGAATCAATCATTCAAAGCTCAAAGTTATATGAGCTTAGAATTTTTGGGTCTAATATGAAATTAATAGCCTAAAATTGAGCTCATAATCAGTTCAAATTGATTACCACTCTTATGAGCTCATTTTCTATTTTTTTTATAATTTTTTTACGCACGTTGAAATATACGTTTATTAATTGTGTTGATGCACACTTGCCAATTACATCGATGTATTTTTTTTAAGTATAATATCGTTACATATTTATCTATTTCAATTAAGAGATTATTGTTGGTAAATTGTCACACGATTTTGACCAACTTAAAACGAATTTTGTCATCAATCAACAACTGTATTGATCCTCCATGCTCGTTTTACAAATCAGTAGGTTGTGTGCCCAGGGGCGGATCTACATTCACCCGTACGGGTGCCAAGCCACTCTATAATTTTTAATTTTTAATTATATATATTGAAATGTAATTGAATTTTATTATTTTATTATTTGTTATATAGTCTAGCATCCCTTATAAAATATCACATGTCTACTTGTAGTATAGTAGTTAGAGCTTATTTTGTAGTTGTGGAGAGCTTGGGTTCAATTCTCACTAACAATATATTGTGCATTTTAAATTTTAGCACCATCTATCATAATTTTTTAGTTCCGCCTCTGTGTGTGCCTATATCGAGGTATGCAAAACCAATTAATAAAAAAAAAAATTGTTCAATAAAAGCATATTAGATTCCATAAAATTGGTGTACTTGTTAGATACCATATTTATAGTTATGGAAATAAATATGTATAATAATCACAAGGATGGGGTTGAAGAGATATTTAATTAATGACACAGTCGTCCATACTCCTTACAATTGAAATATTTAAAGTTCTTGTGTTAATATCATCACCCCCAATTTCAGGGTTTCCTCCTTGATTTTTGAGAATACACTGAAATTGAGGAAATGAAAAGATTTGCTGGGCCTCCATTATTAAATCCAACTTTTCCCAAGTCACCAAAACGCAAATGAGATCCCACGTTGTCTCGGGTCCGGATCCGTAAAGTAACACTATTTGATTCGAAATGGAATGCACAACGCCCCTTTAATATTCGTGTCAGAGCAGACTCGTCCGAATCCAAACTCAAAATTTGAGTTACTTTAGATGAAGTGGTTTAGTTTAGACTAAACTAGCGTATTTAATGCTCGTTTCTTGAAATAACTAAGACTTAAACTCATTATTCCATAGTTTATTCTACAACCAAACATGGTAATAAGTAGGGATCTAAATACGTACTGTGTCATACCGTGATCAAGTCAAATTTATACATGTTGTATCGTGCCGTGTTCAAACGTGACTGATTATGTTTGTCACATTTAGTAACGTTTAACTATTTTGTTTTCATAATTTAGTTAGTTTATTCAAAATTCACCATTTGATCAAGATCTAACGGTTCTAATTACACGTAACTCTCGTGATCATGAGTCGTGCCGTGATGTGCTAATTTTTTAAAAAATGGTCACGTCACACGAATGGTCACATCACGAAACACATGGGACATGCGAATCATGGTACTTGACCGGCACACTGTGACTTTTTTAGATCCCTAGTAACAAGACATAAAAATTTATCAGAAACAATCAATTTCTTTTTATAGCAAAATAGGGTAAATGAATTTCTTATTCCTGTTTATTTTATTTCCATAAATGGTCAAGTATTTTTTTTATTAAATCTAAACCGTCTCATGCAAATGGTAATCTAGATCCAATACAACTTGCATGACTTCGTCTTAGCGCAATGCAAACCCATGAATGGTTAAGTTTTATTTGAATTAGATTAGAAGCATCTCATTCGTTTGGTTATTTATCAATACAACTTGCATGACTTCGTATAATGAAAATGCATTTCGTTTCACAACCAAGCCTAAAACATAGCAACACTATTTGCTTTTCGTTATAATTGAATTTGAGAGAAATAAAGAATTATCTAAGATTTGGTCATTCAAATTTAAGATATTGAAGAAATTTGAAAGAATGAAATTAAATTTCTCTAAAGAAATTAAAAGCAAAAGTTCAGAAGTTTTTATAATTTTCAGACTACATAGATGCTGAAAGTAAATGAAATAGATTGTTATATACTGATTATGTGAGTGTTTCGATCTCTTCTTCAAATTTTCTACATTCATATACTTTTTGTTTTTATTTGCCATCCCTTGTTATTAAGTTGTGTTTTGTTAATTTTAAATTATAGTTTGAGAAGAGCTTTATTCGAAATAAAAATTAGGAGATGACGAAGAGGAACATGCATAAGACTATGATAAGTCTCATATTGAAAACGAATAAGATGATGAGTTTACTTTTTAATATAATTTACTTTTTCAAAAGTAAAATATATTATAATGCATTAAATAGGCATTGTAATATCTTCTGTACCTAACTTTCTGAATTTTTTTGTTTGTCACTTATTTCATTTTATTATTTAAATCAAGGCTCGGCTTTATTTTCGAATTTTGTAAAAAATTTAGTTTATTCACTTATTTCATGTTATCATAATTCTTCAGTTCCATTTCTAAATATTTTTAAAAAATTGGGTTCATTCATTTTTGAATTTTGCAAATTAGTTGGGTTTTATTTCATAATTTAGTTAGTAAAAACAATCAGGGTCGGATATTAGAGAAAAACCGACCCTAATACTTGTATTGTGCAGAAATCCAAATGACTATCAACTATCAAGATAGGATTTTCAGTAAATCCAACCCTAATACTCAAAATCTGCAGAAATTACAATGACAATTAGAGTCTGATATATATATAAATCCGACCCTGATAAGTGAGAATTGACATTACAGTGACGTAATTGCACGTTACATTAATAAACACGTAGCTATTACGTCAATACACACTTATTTAAATAAACTTAATATAAATAATTAAAAATTACTTTAAAAAATGAGAAATTAAAGACTGCATATAATATTTCTAACTAGTTAAGCCTGCTAAGTTTGGTGATGATATTAACACTACTTATTTTTTATTAATGCTTATCTGTATATTTTTTATTGATACTTATTTTTTTTTTATTAATGCTTATCTGTATATTTTCTTTAGAAACTGTTTCTCTTGTATTATTGTAGGATTTTCTTTTCTTAGAAATTCTGTTATTTATAAAATATGTTATTTTGTATAAAATCTGTTTCTCTTTGATATATTAATTATTATATGATTGTTTTTTTTTAAAGCTGGCTTTATAAAATAAGTAAATATTTGTCGTGTTCGTCATTTGTATTTTTGTAACACCTTTAAGATTTTTAAAACATAGAATACAAGAGTGAAGATTTTATTATATTATTAAAATCTAGCAACATTGTAAATATCAAAACCCAGCTCCACAAATTTTATTGACAATCTACTTTTAAAATAAATATTTTGACAATTAACATTTTATCTCTATTTTCGCAAAAATCACTAAAAGAATACATGATCACTTATATAAATTAAACATGAATTTATCATATAAAAACATACTTAATGGAATTATCATGAATAATTTTGATTTTCAACTTATGACTACAAGAATAAAAATAACAATACAACATAACGCTACAATAATTAATTGAATTGGTCATGCTAAAATTAAGTGAAATCAACTTTAGTCCAAAATTTTGTATTCATATTCAATGCAAAATCAAAAAAGAAAAATAACATCTGGCAATTATGAAAATTAATATTTAATAAATGAAAAGATATGGCAGCTGGAAAGATACTTAAATAGAATTAAAATTGTCGATACATTTTAATTATTTTTAAAAATGTTGTAAAATTGTGTTAATAAGAAAAATAAATAGTGTTAATATTTTTATTCATTTTATTGTCTTTTCTTTCAAAACTCAGTTTAAATTTATAAAATACTAACTTTATCTTTTATTAAAAAAATATGTAACATGTTTAAAAAAAATATCAGTATTCTAATTGTTAGGTTTCTTAGAGCAAATAAGTAATTAGCATCAGAAGTAAAATATATTTTTTTTCCTTTGTTTCTTTCGTGACAATTAGCATTCCTGCGCAATGTCTCATCGTAATAATCACTCCCCCAATTCGATATGTTAATAACTGAAACAAAAAGGAAATGAGAAATAAAATATTTTAGCTAATTTGTAGTAAAATTATTAAAATGAACCGAGAGGAAAAACAAGAGTCACGGATATGAATCGAAGGGTTTCGTAAGTTCGAAGGCTGAACTGTGAAAGTCAAAAAGCTTAAAAAGAAAAACAATATAGAGGGGCGTGCGTGGAATTTGGTCTATCCATTAATGAATAAAACAGAGACATGTGAGAGCATGAGATTTTATAAAATGGATGAGTTCTATCTTAAATGAAGGTGGCGCCTCCGCTTGGCACGCTTGGCTTTCACGTTTCAATTCGAATTACCAAGCACTTTACCATCCTTCATTAATTTAACAAACAACCGGATATAAATTTTTATAAATACTTTTTTTGTTTCTTTCGATAACGACTAACGAGGCATTACTATTACTATTATTAGTTTATTTTAGAAAGGATAACGCTTAACACTACGTCATTTGGCCGCTTCTTACGAGAAATGCCGAATTTTTTATTAATAGAAAAATTAATAAAAAAAATATCGATAATGAGGAAACATTTTGTGAAAATTCGATTTGTAGGAAAAACGTGATAGTCTATAACGTTCAGGGGACGTGATAGTCCATAACGTCCAGGGGACGTGATAGTCCATAACGTCCAGGGGACGTGATAGACTATAACAGCCAGCTTAACGAAATCAAGTTACCGCTAATTAACAGAAATAAGCACTGTAGCTAAACGTTATGATCTATAACGTCCAGCTACAGTGTTTTTTTAAAAAAAAATTCACAAACGAAGCAGCAAAGCAAAAAAAAAAAAACACTGTATCTGAATGTTATAGACCATAACGTCCAGCTACAGTGTTTTTTGTTAATTAGAGATTATTAGCGATCGGATTAACTAGACGTTATGATTTATAACGTCCAGCTACAATACCCTGGACGTTACAAACCATAATATTTTTTCTATTTTTTAAAATCTAACGAAACTGTTTCTTATTCTTGATGTTTTTGTTTTGTTTTTTCTATTAATAAAAATTTCGGCAAGAAATGGAATCCTTCTGCTTTGTCACGGATTCCCCAAAAGGAAGTCTGCCATTAATCACTCGCCGACTGATTTTACAGATTTTAATGGTAACGGAGCATACATTGACTGCTGGGAACCGGTGGCAAAATATTAGTAGCTCATTGCTGTTTTGGAGAATATCAGAATATTATTATACTCTCCAACCAAAACGAAGTCTTTCAATGATTTAATCATCGCATCGCGTGCCGTGTCAATTATTCTGAAAGGTGGTCACGACATGCGACATACGATTTACGAGTGATGTTATGTGACTGCCACATGGACGAATCTAATCACACCGTGACTTTTTTTACGTACCTAGATATTTAGCATCTTAATGAACTATGGTAAATTTTATGGGATAAAATAAAAAGAAAGGATAATTTGAAGGGGACGACAAAATAAACAAGTTCGAATAAACACAGATATTGATATTTGGAAGGACTCAAATGGAAAACAGCGTGGCTATGCCACTAGGAGTGAGTAAATTGCTCATAACTCGTAACTCGCTCATAACTTGCTTACTAAATGCTCATTAACAACTTGCTATAACGCGCTCATTAACAACTCGCTCATTTATTTAATGAGCCGAGCATGAGCATACCCCAACTCGCTCATAACTCGCTCATTAGCTCATTAAGAACTGAGTTACATAAATCATGCCACATCTAATCTCATGATTCTTTTTTTTTGGAATGACCAAGAAGCAAGTTTGAAGCATGCATGCCATAGGATCGCTGGGCTAAAGAAAGTAGGCCCCAGAACTATCCGTAATATCCATTAACAGATTAACTACAGGTCCAGGCCCAGCTACTATAGCTTGTAGCCTTGAACAAGAGTGAATAATAATGAATATTATTTGGTTTTGAACTTTTAACTGAAAATTTTGGAAAGTTTTCGGTGCGGCTGCAAAATCTTATCACCTAAAATAACTCGGCAACTCGCTCATAACTCGCTCATTAACAACATGCTTATTAACAACTCGCTCATTAACAACTCGCTCTAACTCGCTCATTAACAACTCGCTCATTAAGCTAATTAGCCGAGCATGAGCATACCCTAACTCGCTCATGCTCGCTCATTAATCAGCCCTAATGCCGCTATGTGGCGATAATCGCATCCTGAGATAATTTCATTACCGTGCAACTCAATTTTTGAACAAATGTAGAAGCCATTTAACAATTTAATATCTAAAAAAAATGTTTCTTTTGAATTTCATACCTGCAACTCTGCGTAGCTTTATGAAGTTGTTAGCTCCATTGTTTTGCCAAGAAGAAAAATTATGTCTATTGTTAAAAAGAGGTTCCAATGTAATAAATTTTTTGAGCCACAGAATGTTATAACATCACTATTTTATTGTATTAATGTGAAACAGAGGTGTGATATATATAATAAATATAGAAAATCAAACAACTGCTGATGTGGACGATATTAGAATAATTCCATTAATTAGTCATATCGAGTTGAGATTTAATTAAATGACTCGGTGTTAATTATCAACGCGTTGAACTTAAATGATTTGTCCAGTTTAATCTCCATAATAAATTATAACGGTACTAATTAACACAAAGGGACCCAAATCTAAATGCAAAAATTCAATGACTGAAATGAAAAGGATTATCACTTAATTAAGGCCCCGGTAAGATGTGGAATCAAGTACAAACAATATTTTGTCACCGGTACACGCTAGAAATTAAAAAAATGGGTAATTTTCTTTTGTCCAGAAAATGAGTTGATAACATGTCATGTTCAACGGAAATTAATTAGTTGTAGACTGAACAAATATTATATTAAAACCATTTTGTATTTTGTATAAAAAAAGGTGCAGATACAAATATAAATGATTATTAAAAATATGAGAAATTACAATTAATTTGTAGCTCTTTATAAGCAATATATAGATATAGATATCTGAACTTATTATACCGTTTTCTTTATTTTCTTATCTGAAAAATATAATATTTTGTATTTTTATTATTTATATAAAAAAAATTCTGGCAATTATATGAAATTTTTTATAAATTACAACGGTACTAATTAACACCTCTTTGTATAAAAAATAATATATTGTATTTTTTCATTAAGATTGAATGTTTACTAATTTTTATGTCATTTAAATTTTATTTGATGAACCGTGTAATGTTGTTAAATATGGATCGTTGCAGATTTTATGTTAAATAAAGTCTCAATTTTTTTTCATGTAATTCGTGAAAATAAAGTATAGATAACGTTTTTCTTGTTGGATTTTAAAAATATAAGTTATATTTTATGTCATCTGTGTCGATGGATCATTAATTACCCTAGTTTAAAAATTTCTATATAGCTATGAAGTTGGTTAAATGCTATCTTATTTACCTAGCCATAATCTTAGTTCCGTTTTTACAGCGAGTCATCTAATATGGTAAAATTGACCGAGCAAAAAATTTAAAAGAAAACTGTTAAAGGTAAAACGAAAAAAAAAAAATTTGACGCCAGCTATTTGCTTTGTCTAATTCACTATCAAAAATCTATGTGTGGAAGCACAAATGGCTAATTAGGTGATAATTATTGTAAAAAAAAATGTAGAAATATCTGATCATACAAACAATATAATAAAAAAAAGCTAGAATATGATAGATATACAAGCAAGCATGATATATATTCACACTACTAAAATTGGTCTCTCTTATACCCGAAATTTTTATATATAACATTTTTTTCAACAAAAAAAAAAAAAAATGCCCCTGTTTTTGGGTTTTTCGGATTCTACCCAGGCCGCAAAACACCCGTGCAGCCCCAAACAATGGGATCCGCACTATGCCGATGCGGCCCCCTTTTTTTTTAAATCTGAAATCTGTTATTTTTGTATTGGTTTTTGTTTTTAAAATTATTTTATTTGTTTAGATTTTAGTTTTTAAAATTGTTTTATTTGTTTTGGTTTTTGTTTTAAATGTTGTTTATTGGTAAAATATATTTCGCTTGAAGGATCCAATATTTTGAAAATGTCGTTCGTTTGGAATATCGTTTGTGTACGTAGAAATAATGATATAAGGAACAACATAAATAAATAACAAAACAACAAATAAAAAAAATAACAAAGCCACAAAATAAATAAGTGACCGTATCTAACAAATAAGTTCCAGTATCTGACAAAATATCTAACAAAATATAAATCAAAACCTACAGGTCAGGACTAAATACCATCTTCTGCTTCTTTTTCCTGAACCCCCGACCCCGCCTGGACAGTGGCGTCTCGGCAGTATCTGATGAGTCTAGAGAGTCGTCGTTCTCTGCTTGGACATCCTTTACCTGAATTGGCTCATCATGAACTTCCTCAATCTCGGATGTCTGCTTGGACTCCAGTGACTGTCATCTTAGCAAGGGGAAGAAGAAATGTGTGCGTCTCGGGACGCCATCACTTATTGAGCCCGGAAGATAAGCCCTTATCATGGTTCTCCTCACCCATTTTGGATAGCTGAAACAATCCCATCGCACGCAATGTCTCTCCGTACGCCGGCTGGTACTTTAGCCACATGCGGTTGTGACGAACCGTAACCGCATCTAAACTTTGCATTTAATTAAAAATTCAGGTCAAGTTCATTCAATATTCATAGAAAAAAAATGATGTTATTAGTTTTATTTTAATGATGTTATTAATTAAGCATTCTTAATATATAAGAATATAAATCACATGGTTCTTGCAATCACTTGAGCTTTCCTCAGTTTTTCTAACCTATATGTCTTTCATTTCCCTTTGAAAAACAGACAAATTAATATCTCCTTGCATTTGCACAAAGTGTTAAAATACCCATGTGTTTCAAAAGGATTATTGCAATAGCACCTGTCATTTGTTTTACATTACTATGATGAAAAATGTATTTTGTCAATGTTTCAATATAGATGGTTTTTGCAACAGCAACTTAGCATTAGAATAGCGATGAGATGCACAACATGAGAGAAAATGATATGGCGAGGTGGTGTGGTGACTAGTCAAATGTATCCGGTGATATAGATGTAAATTTGTATAATTAATAATATTGTTGCATGATATGACACGACAATGAAATGCATGACGTACCGTTTTATCCAATTTAATGTAAAAATTAAAGCTGGATAAGAGAGAGGAGATAATCTTAACTAAAAACAAAATTACACAGCGGATTGATTGTTTACTTTTTAATACAAGGATGATATTAGAATCAAATATTCTCTCTCCAGTACTGTAAAGTAGAGTCCACTATTTTTCGGTTCATATTTACTCCTAACTGGATCAAATTTATTCTGATATCTATTTAGACTGTAAAGGTTAAAGCTGGATCAAATTTACTCTGGCAATCCGGCCGTCAGAGCCCGGCGGCTATCGGACGAAAGTGGATCCGGTCGTGGATAGAGATGGAGAAAGAGGTAATAGAGTTTTTTTTAGAGTAGATAAGTATGATTAGTTGATTATAGTAGTTTACGTGATTTTATGAGAATAAATGAGTTTAGATCTAGGAAGAAGGGTCATTTGACCTGTTGTAAGTCTGTTTTTTATCAATAAAATTGTTAGTGTGCATTTAAAGTCACTAACTTAAAAAAAAAGGAGTTAAAGCTGGATGAGAGAGGAGAGATTCTTAACTAAAAACAAAATTACATGAGTAGAACTAAGGTGCTCTTAAGCCGATAGGTTAGTGGGTATATTTATTACATGACCGGTACTGACAAAAATTGAAACCGGCAATTTAATGACCGGTATAAATATTTTTATAAATTCTGAACGTGAGTGGGTATATTTATTAATTTGTAATTAACTTTGGATATTAATAAAAATGTCGGCAACTGGTAAGTAAAGTAAAATAGTAAAAAAATAAAAGTTATAAATCATCATGACATCAATGTGTCAGTTTTTAAAGACGTTTAGAATTGTGTAGAATTTTTTAATCTAATTAAAGTTAGTCAAAAGGAAGACATTTTTTTGTAGCTTTTAATCATGTGCGTTATGATACCATACCAGGGAGACTAGTGTCATGACACCTTGGTGATGACTTAATAATGTAAACAAATTCATTTGGAGCATGGTTAGCTGGTGCACCTAGTGCACGCAATAATTTATCCTGGAAAAGAGATGTACCCTCCTGTGCTTTCCGTGCAGAACAGTCGCTTTCCCTTTCTACTTCAGCGTTTTTATCTCTTCTCCGTTTGTTTAAATTTTTTACGTTAATAAATTTTTCTCCTTATACCACCTAGGTAGGCCTTATTAGACATCACTCCATAGAAGTTCAATAAAAACAATTTATAAATTGTAAACCTCCCAGTGTCAGAGAAGAGAGTATCTTTACACGATAGTAGAGACAGAGAGACAACAAGCAAGAGAGAGAGAGAGAGTACTCGAAAAAAAATTCAAAATTCATGGCAGTCTCTTGCATTCTACTGATTGATTTCGCTTGAACTTCTTTTTGGTTCTCTTTCAGAAACCAAAGCAAATACTATGAACCAACCTCCATTGCGAATCTCTCCCATTTGGGTGCTTCCTGTTTGTGCATCTCTCTTTCTTCTAGTTTCTGTCTCAAATGGGAGAGATGTTCCCGCGTTTGGCCCCAGCACTGCCACAATTTCTCCATCTTCTCCACAAAATGAGTTTTTCTCGGTATCTCCAGCTTCTGGGGCTTCGCCTCCTACAGGTACCAATTTAAGATACCTTTTGAAGTATGAAGCGACTTTTTGATGGTTTTCTCTTTCTTTTTTTAGTTTTTGTATTGTTCGTGTGTTGCTGGGTTTCTTTGTTGCTTTCAGTTTCTTTTCTTACTTCGTAGATCTTTGACTTGCGAGTGCGTTTCACCTTTCTGCCTTTGTTTTGTTTTTTTTATTTAAAAAACTGATACCTTGTTATTAGATTTTGTAATTTTTTTTCACACCAAAAATGCGAAGTTCAGTGAGGATAGAAAAAGAAACAAGCGAAGTTGTTACTAGGATCTCAATTTTCAAATCTCACAATTCATTTGACTTTTTTTTTTCACAGTGAAAGAAATCATAATAGAGAGGCGCCGTCATTTTCAAAAAGAATTACTAATAGCTATTATATTAACCTCAATTGCCATTGTCATGATTCTCCTATCGACCGTTTGTGCATGGATCTTGTGGCGAAAATCTCAGGAGAATTTCAATTTGAACGGTAAACAAAGCTCAGGTACTAATTTTTACTCTACACTACTATTGGATCCATTCGAGTAGTTGAGTTCTAGTCTTTGCATTGCTACGACTTCTCTCCAGTATTAATCTAATGCAACATTACCTAAATTAGTACTCAATTCTGATTTTATCTATCTCTAGTTTGTTGACTTTCGCTTGGTGGTCCTATAATTTTCAGAAATTACTTCTAGAGGGATAACACTGGTACCGATTCTAAGCAAGTTTAATTCGTTCAAGATGGCGAGAAAGGGGTTGGTGGCAATGTTCGAATTTTCTTCTCTTGAATTAGCCACGAATAAATTTTGTGAGAGTAATTTATTGGGGGTTGGTGGATTTGGGTACGTTTATAAGGCCAAATTCGAAGGTGGTTTACTTGGGGCAGTTAAAAGGTTGGAAGGAGGCGGTCCTGATTGTGAGAGAGAATTTGAGGTAAGTCAAAATGAAATTATTATTTTTGTAATGAAATTTGAATTTAAGTAAATAAGGTTTGTCGATTGCTTGCAAGTTGGAACAAAAATGTGAACCTCGGAGTAATAAGGGAATGGTTTTGTGAATTGGGTTTTCATTTTCTGAAATTAGGATAAATTCTATGTGATTCTACTGGTGGTGCCCTTATATCCAAAATCTACATCTTATTAGGTGTCAGATGTAATTTAGACCTTTCCCGTATTGTGGTGTAATTGTGCAGGAATACTTATTTTTAAAAATTTGTGTCTGATTTCTTTTGGAATTTTAGAATGAGTTGGATTTGCTTGGGAGAATAAGGCATCCGAATATAATATCTCTTTTGGGGTATTGTTTGCATGAAGATAGGCGCTTGCTTGTTTACGAATTAATGGAAAAGGGGTCTCTTGAAACCCAATTACACGGTAATTATTTTGCTTTTATTTTATCCACATACTTTCCGTAGATGTTTTACTTTAGATTTGAATTTGTGAAAATTATTCGGTATGTAGGTTCATCTCATGGATCAGCTTTGACATGGCATATGCGCATGAAAATCGCTTTAGATACTGCAAGGTGATTTATTTAGTTCTATCATTTGTACGTTAATGTGTGTTTCACTTATACTGTTTTGTGAGTTCCTATACAATTTTTTGCATGTTTCAAGAAAACTGCCCTTCAAAACAGGAAATAAGCATAAGTTTTTACTTAGTACCCACTTTCTTTTGAATTTTTCAAGATTACGAAAGGCCCGTACATCCCCTTATTATTAAGAGAAACAAAAAGGGATGGAAGGATACTTTAGATAACTATGGAAAGGGTAATTTGTTGTTCTTTATTAGTATAGATGATATCATACCTTTTGAAGAAGATTAAATTTTGTTTCTTATTTGTTAGATAATATCTGTTGAGGTTGTAACAAATTAGATATGATATTTTCCCTTATTCTGAACTGTCATACTGAAATTTTTAGTATTTGAAGCAGAGGATTGGAATATTTGCATGAGCATTGCAACCCCCCTATAATCCATAGAGATCTCAAATCATCAAATATACTTCTGGACTCTGATTATAATGCAAAGGTAGTAAAACCACCTTTATGCAATTTTTTAATTGTGAATTTAAAACTCTAAAAATAGGAGATGTTTGACTAATTTTAACTTCTTGCAATAGATTTCTGATTTCGGGCTTGCAGTTGTTGGTGGAAATCAGAACAGAGCACATGTAAAGCTTTCTGGCACACTTGGTTATGTAGCTCCTGAGTACTTGCTAGATGGTAAACCCATTCTCATTTTATACTTCTAAACCCTTATTATTGATAAAATTATGTCAAGGATTTGCTTCATTACCAGATATAGGCATGCAAACATATACAAAGAAGTTATCATATTGTCATTCATTATTGCAGGGAATTTGATTGACAATGATTGATTTGAATTTTTTTTGTTACTGTTAGGTAAATTAACTGAGAAAAGTGATGTCTATGCTTTCGGAGTGGTTCTTCTGGAACTTCTAATGGGAAGAAAACCTGTCGAAAAAATGGCACCATCTCAGTGCCAATCGATTGTCACATGGGTACATTAATTTTTGTCCCTTTTGAATTGCAACTTTGTTTTTTTATATACGAAAAGGGAAGCAAGTATTTTGCTTATATTTTAGGTAAATGTGATTTTCAGGCAATGCCTCAACTAACCGACCGATCGAAACTACCAACCATCATTGATCCTGTAATAAGGAATACAATGGACCCTAAACATCTATACCAGGTAATCACTTCTAACCTTAAATATATTTTTTTGGTTTCTAACCCTAACATATGACATTTTTTCCTTATTTTTTTCAAATTAGTTTTCTTTTTGACCAGTCATGCAGTAGAATAATAATAAATATTGCTCTAACTAAACATGCTAATTTATATAGGTGGCAGCTGTGGCTGTATTATGTGTACAACCGGAACCAAGTTACCGGCCACTGATAACCGATGTATTACACTCTCTGGTCCCACTTGTACCGATTGAGCTTGGTGGTTCACTAAGACTCACTGATCAATCGCCACGAAATGTCCAAAGGAACCCTACACACTAGTTAATTATTGACTTGGTGGTGCTTTATGACTTTGCATAAAGTAGTTAGACAACAGGTTGGTGTTTGTCAGAGAAAGAGAAAAACGTGCTTGGTGTAAAGAGGGGTTATTTAATATTTGAATATTTACATTAGTCTGAGGATTTCAATTGAAAATATTGAGGATTCATGGGCGTATCTATTTACCAAGAACCGAGATTTTACCCTCGATTTGAGTTAATACCTGGGTGAGGTTTTGGCAGTGATATGGAATTCAGTTGTATAGCTTGATTTGTTTGTTTTTCTTTGGATTATTTGATGGATATTGTTTAAGTTATTAGTGGGAAGAAGGAAACAAATGTACTTGGTATATTTGAAATGTAAATTTTTTTTGTAGTTTTTTAAGCTGCTTCTTTGCCATTGTAATATATATTTTTGAGTATTTATAAGCTTCATCGTTATACTTGTCTTGTCAACTTTCAAGTTCAGAAACCGCAGTTGTGAAAAATTAACATGTCAATTTTGTAAAGTTTATCAGGTAATTGTAATAATGAAAAATCATCCTGAGTTTTTGCTCATAGAGAAAAACCAAAACATATAATTCTTGAAATTTATTGGAACTGAACATGCTTGTGTAAAAATTGATTTTGTGGAGAATCAATCTTTAATCTTTGATCTAGTGATTAGATAATATTTTTTTGTGTATGAGGTTTTTGGTTGAAAATTTGAATGAAAGATTTTTCTGAATATTTAAAATCGAAAAACTTAATCCCATTTAAAAAAAAGTTAATCTTTTACCTACTCACAAAAATAACCATATAAATCAGGTATATTCAACAATTTGGGAGACAATTAACTACTTTTTTCTGGCTTCTCAACAAAAGAAAAGTAATAAATAACGGTTTGGCGCTCTCTTCTCTAATCTCTATGCTAGATATGCAATAACGCAAACAAAAGATTATTTAAAAGGGAAGTCCAAATACCCTAATATTTCATGCCTATGTAACAACTACTACATTTGAAAATTATTTTGATGGAATTCCATAACTTGAAAAATCAAAGTTAAAGAAATTATCTACATCGATAGATTTTTATAAACTCATGATCCCAATCAAAATATATAATATTTTATGTGCACATAGAAAAATATAATATCAATCATAAACTGTTTTATTTTAAACTTTTAATTTAGATTTTATGTTATTAAAATTTTATATATGGAGTGCATAATAAAGACCCAAAAATAAAGATATTGGACCCTCCTCTTATTAAAAAAAGAGATAATGTGATTAACTAATAGTCATTAAATCTTAGCTAGGTATAACATGCTAATATGCTATGTATGGTCTATAAACGCTAATGTTTTGGTGAAGTGTCAGTAATTAAGTTTTTGCGGTGGCGAACTGGCGATAACCTTTCTAATGGGAGGAGAATCGACTTTAAAAATAAATTAGAGAAACAATGATTTTAGTTCTCCGTGGCACCCGCCCGTGTGGTAATTTATATGACGACTATTACACAAGCAATCAAGCACTGACAATTTAATGATTCGAAAAAGGTTCATTAGAGTAAAAAATTCGTGATTCAAAAATAATTCGGAATTATACAATGAGTCCGGACCGAAGATTTTAGTTCCACAAGGCTATGTTTGGATGCATTAAGAATAGTGCTATTCGGAACAAGGACAATCCAAACGAGAAATAGAGCTATTCGGAATAGGGAGAATAGAGCTATTCTCTATTCTTACAAAAACATAGAATAGCATTTGTTGCTTTCAATATTAATACTAATCTAATATTTAAACTAATATTATATTACATTTAATATTTAAATTAATATTATATTGTATTATATTTAATCTAATATTTTATTTAATACTAATCCAATATTTAAAATAATATTATATTATATTATATTTAATCTAATATTATATTATATTTAATCTAATATTTTATTTAATACTAATCTAATATTTAAAATAATATTATATTACATTTAATAATTAAATTAATAATATATTGTATTATATTTAAACTAATATTATATTACATTTAATATTTAAACTAATATTATATTACATTTAATCTAATATTTTATTTAATACTAATCTAATTTTTAAAATAATATTATATTACATTTAATATTTAAACTAATATTATATTACATTTAATTTTTAAAATAATATTATATTACATTTAATATTTAAACTAATATTATATTACATTTAATCTAATATTTTATTTAATACTAATCTAATTTTAAAATAATATTATATTACATTTAATATTTAAACTAATATTATATTACATTTAATCTAATATTTTATTTAATACTAATCTAATATTTAAATTAATATTATATTACATTTAACATTTAACCTAATATTATATTATATTTAATATTTAAACTAATATTATATTATATTTAATATAATATTTTATTTAATACTAATCTAATATTTAAAATAATATTATAGTACATTTAATATTTAAATTAATATTATATTTAATTATATTTAATCTAACACATAAATTATTACTTTATTCATTACCTCCAAACTCTATTCCAAATATGCAATCCAAACAACTTTTTCACTATTCCGAATAGCTTGAGTTAGCATTGTTCTTAAACAGTAGCTATTCTAGCTATTCTATAGTTCATCCAAACGTACCCCAAGAGAATAATTTGTAAAATTCAGAGAAATTTTCTTAAAATTCATGAATTATTCACAAATAATTCAGAAAAACAAATAATATGAGGATTTCTTCGCCGCCGGTTCAAATTCAAACTATTCACTAATAATTCACGAATCTTGTCACTGTGATTCAACAATCCGACTCTCCTTCCTTTCATTTTTCTTTTCCGGAAAGGAAAAATGTTAAAAAGTTGCAAACATGCATGCGACTGAATAACTGATGCAAGTATTTTCTTTATTTTTTATATTCTCTCTTGTTAGTTCGTTATTAATTGTTGACTGGTTGTAAAGTACAATAATGATTGTAGTAAAGTTCTACAATAGAGTACAATAATTCAAGAAAAACTTTTATTGAAGAATTTTTTTCAATAAATAAGTACGAATAACTTGCATGTTAAATATAAATACTTTTGAGGTACATCTCACGAGTGCAAATAAGACATGCAGAACATGAGATGTAAGAATAATTTCTCTTATTATATTCACTTTATAAGTGTTTTGAAATGCTTTTCTGTCTCCATTTATTAAGGTGTGAAATGAACAGATGAACCAACATTGACAACATATTGTGTAATTGTGGTATTTGATAGCTGCTATCAAGCTTTAAATATATATATATATATATATATATATATATAGCTGGGCTATGGTGAGTTGCGAAGTAAGATGTCATTTTTACTTCACGCTCATATTTTTATTTTGAAAATCTAAACAACCGATCCGAACTGCTCATCATGTTCTCCATATTGCAATGTGCTTGGAGACCAAATTTTATATTTTTTGGAATTTTTTTACTATTTATTAAGCCACTTTGAAAATCGCTGATCGAATGGTCCAGAATTTTTTACTGTTTTTACTATTCACCCGGATCTGCGATTTTCAAAGTAGCTTAATAATAGTAAAAAAATTCCAAAAAATGTTAAATTTGGTCTCCAAGCACATTTCAATATGGAGAACATGTTGAGCGGTTCGGATCGGTTGTTTAGATTTTCAAAATGGAATATGAGCGTGAAGTAAAATGACGTTTTACTTCACAACTCACCATAGTCGATCTATATATATATATATATATATATATATATATATATATATGAGTGAGGCTATGGTGCTATGCATAGCACAGATGGCTAGTGTACTACGGCTCAATATGGTACTTTTTAAAATCCTAACGGTCGATCCGACCGTTCAATGTGATAACCATATGAATATGTACTTGCAAACTAAATTTTATATTTTTCCGAATTTTTTTACTATTTTTTCAGATAGGTAGAATTTTGATGGTCCAGAATTTTCAAAAAACACTGATTTTTCTACCTATCTGAAAAAATAGTAAAAAAATTCGAAAAAAATATAAAATTTAGTTTGCAAGTACATATTCATATGGATATCACATTGAACGGTCGGATCGACCGTTAGGATTTTAAAAAGTACCATATTGAGCCGTAGTACACTAGCCATTGGTGCTATGCATAGCACCATAGCCTCACTCTATATATATATATATATATATATATTAGAGAGAGAGAGAGAGAGAGAGAGACTGGCTAAGCTCAAACGTTTGCACCAAGCCCTTGGTGCAAACGTTTTGGTTCTCCTATTTGCAAAGTCCAAACGGTCGATCCAAACCGTTAGATATTTAGTCCATATTAAAATGTGCTTGGAGACCAAATTTCACATTTTTTGGAATATTTTGCTATTTATTAAGCCACTTTGAAAGTTGCTGATTCGGGTGAACAGTAAAAACAGTGCAATAAAATTATGGACCGTGTGATCAGCAACTTTCAAAGTGACTTAATAAATAGTAAAAAAATTCCAAAAAATGTAAAATTTGGTCTCCAAGCACATTTCAATATGGAGAACAACTTGAATGGTTTGGATCGACCGTTTGAACTTTGGAAATCCGAAAACAATTCGTTTGCACCAAGGGCTTGGTGCAAACGTTTTGAGCTTAGCCACTCACTATATATATATATAGTACGGCTAACACACTTCCTCTAGTATATCAATAATATGCTTCCGGCTTCCAAAATCTATCGAATCGGCTTCAAACGACAAATCCAAATCGTTCAAACCAATCTTCTTAACGAGAGCTTCGTTTCCATATTTTTTTTAATTTTCGAATTGATTATCTATCAAGTCAAGTGGTCAAAATATGAAGGATTTTGTATGCATTTTAATACACTATTTTGTTCATTTTTTTTACCACTTGAATTGATAGTAAATAAATTAAAAAATTAAAAATATATATATGAAAACAAAGCTCTCGTTAAGGAGATTGGTTTGAACGGTTTGGATTTGTCGTTTGAAGCCGATTCGATAGATTTTGGAGACCATAAACATATTGTTGAAATACTAGAGAAAGCGCGTTACGTACTATATATATATAGAGAGAGAGAGAGAGAGAGATGGACATAGCTAGGCCATGGAGTAAAACGCTTTGTACTTCACGTCATATTTTTATTTTGAAAATCCAAACTACCGATTCGAACGGCTCAAGTTGTTCTCTATATTGAAATGTGCTTGGAGACCAAATTTAACATTTTTTTGAATTTTTTTACTATTTATTAAGCCACTTTGAAAATCGCTGATCCGGATGAACAGTAGCAAAATAGTAAAAAATTCTGGACCAATGGATCAGCGATTTTCAAAGTGGCTTAATAAATATTAAAAAAATTCCAAAAAATGTAAAATTTGGTCTCCAAGCACATTTCAATATAGAGAACAACTTGAGCGGTTCGGATCGGTAGTTTGGATTTTCAAAATGAAAATAATAAGACGTGGAGCACCAAGTCGTTTTACTCCATGGCTTAGCTAAGCCCAGCTCTATATATATATATGACATTTGCTTCGGTGGACATAAGGACCTATTTGTAAAATGAACATATTTTCATTTTCAAAGTTCAAACAGTTGATCCGACCGTTCAACATTATCTCCATATTAAAATGTACTTGGAGGTCAAATTATATATTTTTTTGAATTTGTTTTACTATTATTAAGTATTTTACAAAAACTAGTCAAATTCAGACCATTGAATTTGTAAAATACTTAATAAATAGTAAACAAATTCAAAAAAATGTAAAATTTGACCTCCAAGTACATTTTAATATGGAGATAATGTTGAACGGTCGGATCGACTGTTTGAACTTTGAAAATGAAAATATGTTCATTTTACAAATAGGTCCTTATGTCCACCGAAGCATCCCTCTGTATATATATATATATATATATAGTGCTGGGCTTAGCTACTTCATGGAGTAAAACGACTTGGTGCTCCACGCCTCATTATTTCCATTTTGAAAATCCAAACGACCGATCCGAACCGCTCAAGTTGTTCTCCATATTGATATGTGCTTGGAGACCAAATTTTACATTTTTTGGAATTTTTTTACTATTTATTAAGCCACTTTGAAAATTGCTGATCACATGGTCCAGAATTTTGTTGCACTGTTTTTTCTGGACCATGTGATCAGCAATTTTCAAAGTGGCTTAATAAATAGTAAAAAAATTCCAAAAAATGTAAAATTTGGTCTCCAAGTACATTTCAATATGAAGAACATGTTGGAAGGTTCGAATCGACTATTTGAACTTTGAAAATGAAGATATGGCGTGAAGTACAAAGTCATTTTACTTCATGAAGTAGCTAAGTCCATCTATATATATATATATATCGAATTATGCTATTGTGCTTTGCAAAGTAAAGCCATCGTTTTACTTCGGCTTACTTTTTGGATTTTCAAAGTCCAAAACTTCGATCCGACCGTTCAAGTTGATCTACATATTGAAATGTGCTTGCAGACCAAATTTTACATTTTTTGGAATTTTTTTACTATTTATTAAGCCACTTTGAAAATTGCTGATCACATGGTCCAGAAAAAACAGTGCAACAAAATTCTGGACCATGTGATCAGCAATTTTCAAAGTGGCTTAATAAATAGTAAAAAAATTCCAAAAAATGTAAAATTTGGTCTGCAAGCACATTTCAATATGTAGATCAACTTAAACGGTCGGATCGACGTTTTGGACTTTGAAAATCCAAAAAGTAAGTCGAAGTAAAACGATGGCTTTACTTTGCAAAGCACAATAGCCCTACTCTATATATATATATATATATATATTGTGTAATTGTTCATAATTAAGCAATGATTACGAATATTTTTTATGTTGAAATCAAGGTCACTTAATATATGATTGCTCATGCTTAAAACTAGGGAATTTTAAATGATTAAAATTTATAATTTACGGTGTAACATTTCTGTTTGTTTTCAACAAAAAGGTTTCTAGTTTGAGTAGCACGGTTTCTTAATTAATTTCATTTTTCAACAAATTCAAATGTAATTAATCTCATAGGTAACAAACTTGAAAGAGCTTTATTCATACGATCCATGTCATTGTAACGTCAAAAAAAAAAAAAAATACAACTCATTGAAAACATATGATATAATGCATGATATGCACAACATCTCCATTCACTTAGTTTTGTTATCAAATGTTTAAAAAATGGCTATGTAAAATTTGGATGATTCTAAGGAGCATTTAAGTATATCTTATCTTAAGATACGCTATATGATTAAGATTTAAACTTAGTCATTTTCCTCTTTATTCAAATAAAACGATATTTCGTGAGTTTACTTTATTAGTAAATGAAAAGGAAATAGTTTTCTGAGATTAAAGATTGTGCAATAATTTTCTTTGTATAAAATATATTTAATTGATCTATTATTAAAAATTACTTTTCTGCCCTTTATAAATTAATGCTATTATTATTCTGAGCCGTGAACCCTCTGAGATTTTGTATCACATGCTGGTCCCCTCTGAGATTTTGTTCAATCTCTGTTACTGTTTTTTGACATTAAAATTCCACCATAAGAAATAATACTAACTTTGCTTTTCTTTTCTTTTCCTGAGAGGTTTCTTATGAAACAAAAGTTAGCTATCCAATTTCAACTTGAACTGTGAAAAAACAGTTCTCAAATATTGAATTTATTCTATAAATTCGCACGAATCCAATAAACGGGAATCCTCGAAAGAACTGGTAAATAAAAAATTAGAGCAAGTCTACGGAAATATGCATATTACAGATCTGTTCGTACTATGGATTCCATATCTATGTTTTCAAAGTCAAAATAGTTGATCCAATATGTTCAACATAATTTTGATAGCAAATATATTTGGTGATGAAATTTTACATTAATTTTTTTTTTTTCTATTGATAGAATCACAACTATCCGACGGTTCATAAAAAAAAGGATCTAGTCCTCAGTCCATTAATCATTTTGTAGTTACAATGGGGTTGTAACTGTAAATGGTATAAAACAAAACAATGTTGCTCAAGAGAATTGAGCATGAAAAAAAAAAAAACAGAAAAAAAAAATAACAAAAATAGAGAGGCAGAAATAGGAAATAAATAAAAATCAACAAAATACTAAGAATATTATCCTAATGTTCTAACATCTCAACATTCTTCTCAATCGCCTGATGAGCTGTATCTCCATTGGGTTTCAACTTTCAATCTGTGTCATGAGCTCAAGACGGTTCAGAATTTTTAAATCAAGGAATTTTCTATCTATCTAAAAAATAATAAAATAAATTTCAAAAATGTAAAAAGTTGAGCGGTTCCTATTTGAACTTTAAAAATAAAATTATAAATTCACAGCAACGGCCGTAATATGCATATCAAGTTATCAACGTAATCTCACTCAAAAAATTATAGAGAGGAGTTCATTGAACTTGTACGGTAATGGGCAAAGAGGAGAGAACTCAAAGAAGAGGTGTTGCATGTACACATATATTAATTGCTTGTTTGCTACGCCAGACAAGCCATGTGTTACTTGAACTGTGCACGAGCTTATTTAAAGAGCCCACTCGCACTTGCATTAATTCAGTATTTGCTTCACAGTTCACACAATTAACTATTCTGTTAAAGCATATTAGATTTTGTGTATTTTTCTTTTGGTGATAATTTTGTGTATTTTTCTTTTGGTGATAATTTTGTGTATTTATTGTCCTGTCGTTGGCTAACTGGGAATGGACTCTGCTGCTTTTCCGGCAGAAAAACAGAATTCTGCTTTTCTGTATCTAATCATTCAAAAAAATTCATTTCACGCATCTTGATACAGAAATTTTTTCATGCACAAATCTCAACAAATTTGAATGGTTGGATCTGGAAAAGCTGGTCGCTGCTTTTCTATCAGAAAAGCAGCAGAGTCGAATCCGGCTAACTGTATCAAATTTAATATTAAAAAAACAGCTACAGAGATTTCTCTTTTTGAATATGTAGGAGGAAACAAGATTACAAAAGGATATAATCTGTGAATGTTATTTGTAGTCCCGGTTACTATTTTCAGTCAAAATATTAAGGAATTTCAATACTATTAAATAGACTTCAAACCGTTCAAATTCACGAATCATGTGATTGCATGTAAATTTAGAAATTTATTTAGTATCAATTCAAGTAGTCCAAAATAAAAGGTTTCAAGTAATCGTAATGTATTTATTTTCATTATTTTTTTACTGTTTAATTTGATACTAAATAAATTAAAAAATTTATAAGCTTTATAAACATATAACTCATAAAGTAAATCGTGATTTGAAAACAATGAATTCTTTTTATAAACTATTTAATTATTTATAACTTCTTCCGATGAACATTATTTGTGCTAAAGAGGTTTCTTGTCTTTTCTAAAGGAATTAGTAGCTTTATTGTTTGTACTGTGATTTTATGAGTCATGTTTCTTTCAATCCAAATCTTTTGTGACCTTTGTCACTGACCTATCATGGCAGCTAGGCACCTTTATAATAAAACCAATATATATCATAGCAAAATCTAAATTCTTTTGTAGGAATTTTACAAAACCAAAATAATAAAAATGTACAAAAGAATATTAAAACTTGTTGCAAATTATCTCAAGTCCAAAACCCATAGGCATATATGCTATTAAAATTCTCTTTATATTTTCTTTTTTTTCACTTATCACTAAAAATTATTATTAAAGTCTAAACCACCAATTACAATTATTATACAACAATAATTTAAATATAGTACATGAAGCAAACATATGGTTTTACACCGTGACTTTGGCGCAAGGGAAGATGAAATGCAAGTTTGGTGAGGTGTCTTATTATGTGAACAATTAATGTCGGTTGAAAATTCAAAATAAATTAGGAAAAGAGAAAAAAAAAAAACAAGTATAGAAGATTTAATAGACAAGCTAACAACACCTCCATGACCTCAATAAATACACACCTACTAATTGATTATGGCGGTCAGCACAGGTATCATTGTAACTGTTTAGATATAATGCAAGCTAGCATATCTTATTTTTAGTCCGTTTATTTATTATATCTTTTGTTTAGATGAATGTTGTTGAAAAAGACAACTCCTGTGGTGAGACGGTTACACCATATAAATTGCCTTAAAACTATCATTTTTGTATAATTAAATTGTTTCAATTAAAATTATTACTTATCAGAAGCTTAATTTAATTTGACCCCAGGAAAAAATATCAATGAAAACACACGTTCAACTAATCCTCAACAGCTAACTATTCAATTAGTCTCTTCATTATAGTAGTGCACTTAAAAATGAAATTAAGATGCCAAAATGGAATTTTCTTTTTTAAAAAAGGAGCACGCCATTCCTCGTTATCGGAAGCATACTGGTGCAGCATTGGATCAAGTCAATATATCTATACTATACGAGTAATATATACTATACTAGTAGTATATAACCCTTGCATGTGTAGATGCATACCTAACATTAACAGCCTTTGACTGTACATACTTTAAAATAGTACATAAACAAAGATTTCTTTTCAAGTAAACTAATTAATTTAAATAAAATGCCAGAATGGAAATGAATGGTCTTCCACTGGTGTATATATATATAGTTGGGCTATGGTGCATTGCAATGTATAGGCCATTTTGTACATTGGATTGTAAACCGTTGAATTCGAACTTCAAACAGTCGATCTAAAGGGCTCAACATGTTCTCCATATTAAAATGTGCTTGGAGACCAAATTTTATATATTTTGGAACTTTTTTACTATCTTTTAAGAATTTTTGAAAATCACTATTTTTCAGAAATTTTTGGACCATAGAAAAACAATGATTTTCAAAAATTCTAAAAAAATAGCAAAAAATTACAAAAAAAATGTATAATTTGATCTCCAAGCACATTTTAATATGGATATCAAATTGAACGGTTTGGATCGGTTGTTTGGAAATCAAAACTAACGATTTATAGTCCAATGTACAAAATGGGCTATACATTGCAATGCACCATAGCTGGGCTATGGTGAGTTGCGAAGTAAGAGATCATTTTTATTTCACGCTCATATTCTTATTTTGAAAATCGAAACAACCGATCCGAACCGCTCAACATGATCTCCATATTGAAATGTGTTTGGAGACCAAATTTACATTTTTTGGAATTTTTTTACTATTTATTAAACCACTTTGAAAATCGCTGATCGAATGGTCCAGAAATTTTTACTGTTAACTCAAATCAGCGATTTTCAAAGTGGCTTAATAACTAGTAAAAAAATCCAAAAAATAAATTTTGGTCTCCAAGCACATTTCAATATGGAGATCATGTTGAACGGTTCGGATTGATGGTTTGGATTTTCAAAATAGTTGTTTTACTTCACAACTCACCATAGTCTATCTATCTATCTATCTATCTATCAATATATATATATATAGGGTCTGTCTAATTTGCTGCCGGCAGTAGTTCGGCCAAGTGCTGCCGGGGCTATATTTAGCCGTGTGATGTCCAAACAACAAATTCAAACCATTAGATGTTTAATCTATACTATAATCTACTTGGAGACCAAATTTTACATTTTTTGGAATTTTTTTACTATATATTAAGCTGGTTTGAAAACCGCTGTTTTTAGTAAATTTCTGCAACGTTAAAAACAGCGGTTTTCAAACCATCTTAATATATAGTAAAAAAATTCCAAAAAATGTAAAATTTGGTCTCCAAGTAGATTATAGTATAGATTAAACATCTAACGGTTTGAATTTGTTGTTTGGACATCACACGGCTAAATATAGCCCCGGCAGCACCTCGGCCGAACTGCTACCGGCAGCAAATTAGCCACAGCCTATATATATATATACACACAGAGAGAGAGAGAGAGAGAGAGAGAGAGAGAGAGAGAGAGAGAGAGGGAGAGGGAGGGAGAGAGTAGAACTAGGGTGTTCTTAAGCTCACCAAGTCCCTTTGTGAGCTTAATTCAAAAATCTATTGAATTGGCTTCAGACGATGCATCCAAACCGTTGAAATCGATCTACTTCATGAGTAATACATTTACAATTAAATTTATAAATTTTTGAACAAAATAAAGTCAAGCGGTCAAAAAAAGATGGTTTATAAGTTAATTTTAATGTGTTCATTTTTTATTATTTTTTTACCGCTTGACTTTATATTAAATTAGTTTGAAAATTTATAAATTTGATATGTAAACTCATAACTCGTGAAGTAGATCGGTTTCCAAGGGCGGATTCAGGATTTTCGTCAGGAGGGCAAAAAAAATATCGAATCGGGTTTAAATACCTAATCAGGTTTAAATCCATTAACCAATTTGGTGCTCGATAAAAAAACAATGCTTTAACTTATACTTTCCAATGCTTTAACTTGTAATTTTTGATGCTTTGACTTATAATTCTAATTACCAATCAAAATCAACAAATTTATTTCAATTTTAACCCTAAATTTAACCCGAATTACAAATCAAATGTTCAGAGGGGGGTAAAAAAAATTACAAGGGGGGCAAAGTCGGTCGGAACCGATAAATTTCCACTAAAACTCAAAATTCAGGGTGGGCAGCTGCCCCTCCCCCTGGATACACCTGGGTCCGCCCCTGTCGATTTCAACGGTCTTGATGCATTGCTTCAAGCCAATCCGATGGGTTTTTGAGTTAAGCTCACAAAGAGACTTGGTGAGCTTAAGAACACCCTAGTTTATATATATAGAGGTTGGCTAATATCAAAATGTTTGTTCCGGAGCTGTGGAACAAACGCTTCAGTTTTTATATTTTTGAAGTCCAAACCGTTCAACATTTAATCTATATTAATATGTGCTTGGAGACCGAATTTTACATTTTTTTGAACTTTTTTACTATTTATTAAGCCAGTTTTAAAATTGCTGTTTTCAATGATTCAGAAACTTTTCACTATTTATTAAAATCAGCAATTTTAAAACTGACTTAATAAATAGTAAAAATTGCAAAAAATGTAAAATTTGGTTTCCAAGAACATTTTAATATAGAGATCACATCTAACGGTTTGGATCGATCGTTTGGACTTTGAAAATTAGAAAACCAATTAGTTGCACCACAACTCCGGAACAAATGTTTTGATATTAGCCAACCTCTCTCTCTCTCTATATATATATGAGGAGGGATCCACTTACAACATTTGTAAGTTATAATATTTTACAACAATTCTGAATGCATTTGTTAAGCATAAACTGTGTATAAAATTAGTAATGCTTGTAACAATATATGTAAAAATAAAATATATATAATATAAATGATGCATTGATCAAGGTAATAAGGCCATCTGGCTATAAATCAAGGATTAACTAACAAAAATAAAGTCTCAATGCAAAAAAAAAAAAAAAAACTAACACAAAGTCAATGAATGTCTCCAATTCTCCGAACGAAGAGTGTGGCTGTTACATGGGTTAAAAATTGGCACCAGGCTAATTAAATAGCCACGCGTATATCTACTTTCAGCCATAAATCCGTTAAACAACGGTACCTTCCATCGTTATGCGTATTAAGTATTCAGTTTATTCTATAATTTATACTGGTTAATTTCAAAGTTCTCATACAATTTTATAGTCACATTTTGGTCCCGCAATTTTCCATATCTCACAGTCTCACACGTAGACAATGGAAAGAGATGTTAATAAGTGTGTGTGTGTGTGTGTGTGTGTGTGTGTGCGCGTCTCTGATTAAATATATACGGTCTTATGAACAAGTCACATGTTTACTAGACAATAATTCACCAACAAGTTTGGTTATCTATGATTAAATGTATACTAATATATCCATGTTCAACAACGGAGCTATGACACATGCTGTCTAGCTACAAGAGAACCATCAAAAAGATTAAAAAAAATAAAACACTGGCACAATAGAAAGATAAACCTGGAATTTGAAATATATACACCTCGAAACTGAAGCAAATAAGCAATTGATAATTCAAAAAACCAAACATCATGCAAATAGAGTTGCATGCAAGCTCAATCAGTGTATATATTTCTTACCGCTTGATATACGGAGGATACGAATTATCATCGGTGTCAGTCATAACTTCATGAGAACTTTAAATTCTTCTTTTCTTTAGTATATTTTGAATGTCAACCATTATTTGGATTTGTTATTTCCTTTTTCTTCTCTTAGTTGTTTGATCAGGCTATCAGTTAGCACTTGATGCTCACAACATGTGCACAAGGGTCCGATTATATGGTAGTGAAATATGAGTAGAACTAAGGTGCTCTTAAGCTCACCAAGCCCTTTGTGAGCTTAACTCAAAAAGCTATCGGATTGACTTCAAACGACATTTCCAAACCGTTAGATGTTCAATCTATATTAAAATGTGCTTGGAGACCAAATTTTTCATTTTTTGGAATTTTTTTACTATTTATTAAGTTGGTTTGAAAACCGCTGTTTTTATTAAATTTCTAGAGCATTGAAAAACAGCGGTTTTCAAATCAGCTTAATAAATAGTAAAAAATTCCAAAAAATGAAAAATTTGGTCTCCAAGCACATTTTAATATAGATTGAACATCTAACAGTTTGAAAATGTCGTTTGAAGTCAATTCGATAGGTTTTTGAGTTAAGCTCACGGTTTGGCTTGGTGAGCTTAAGAGCACCTTAGTTGTACTCGTGAAATATATATATAGTATGCATGATTCGCCATAAGATTTAGATACAGATGGTTAACAAGTGATTTTCTATCTAACTAAAAAAATAGTTAAAAAAAATTAAAATATGTAAAATTCGATCTACAAATACATTTTTAGATGAGCTCATATTGAACTGTTTCAGATCGAATGTTTGAAACTTTGAAAATGAAAATATTGATCCATAATACGAACCAATATGCACTATGCATACTTACATATAGTCCCATAACCTCACTGTACGATGTTACTGAAGATTACGATGAAAACCAAGAAATATGCATACAATGATAATATCCAAGGTTCTAAATAGCGTTTATAGCGTCGTAGCGGGAAGACTAAAAAAAAAGCTATAGCGAATAGCGTCGCTATAGCGGAAGCTATTCCAAATAGCATTTTTTTTTTTACATTTCGTATATTCAATATTTGTACTAAATATCAACATTATCTAAAGTCTCATAGAACAATAAATAACACCAAAGTAATTAAGAAATTATAATATTCATATTGAACCCGTACAAAGTCCAAATTGCGGTTCAAAATATCCATAGTAATATCATAAACTATCGATTTTTCCTATTAAAAATATCTTAAGCATCATGATTCATGACATAATCTATTTTTTTTTTCTATTCAAATTTTAATTTCGATTTGGACTTTTTTTCTATTCAAATTTCAATTTCTATTCCCAATTTCAAATTGATTTATCTGTAGCAAGTAGCAACAAATTCAATTTCGGTTTGAGATTTTTTTTATCTTTATTTAAGACCCATATAAATTGCTTAAAAAAAAAAAACCCATATTGTATAGCGCAAATAGCGCTGTAGCGGACCGCTATAGCGGCCGTAGCGCAAATAGCGTATTTTGATGTCATAGCGTAGCGTTTGGGGTCCAAAACGCTATAGCGTGCTATTTAAAACACTGATAATATCACAGCCTTTCTCATACATAGAACTTAAATTAACTAATTGTTCGTGATGATCTTCTACCAACTTTTTCAAAGAATTTTTTTTTTTGGTGATGCTCACTCCATCAAACGCTGATGCATGCATATATAAAATGACTATATTAATTTTAACAAAATCATAATATCTATTATAATTTTGAAATTACGTTTAAGATTGTTTTTGAGTAAAAGTTAGAGGTCAAACCACCCAACTATTTAATGACATGGAGCGAGGTGAGGATGAATTTGATTGGGTTGACCTTGATGATTCCGATGAATAAATATTAATCGGTAAATCAATACATGTATGTGTTAGGTTTTCTATTTGAATTTACTTTACTATTTTATATTTGCTTCTATATTCTTGGGAGTTGATATGTCAAGATTAAGTTGGTAGGGTAGGAAAGCCGCAATTTTTTTTGTAAATTGGCTTAAGTATAGTTTTATGTCTTATTTGATTTTATGCTAATTTTTATCATTTTGTAATACTTTTATGTTTAAAAACATATATTGCAATATGACACGAGAGGCATGCAAAGGGAGATCTTATATACTGCTTTCAATTGTCACAATGCTTTGTACCTCAATTAAATAGATTAGCTTATTTCAAAAATCAAAATTTATGTTTTCATTCTAAAGTTTCAGTTTATTTCAATTAAATATTGTTTGCTGTTGTGATTTATTTTTATTCACCATTCAAAGGGAGATCTCAAAAATACATAAATGTTACTGTATCTAGGAAGTAAACATTTCCAACAATTGCCACATGGAAATAATTAGTCTAACAATAAAATATTATAAACTAAAGCAATAAAATATTTCCATGTGCATAGTGGTACAGTATTTCCATGAACTTTTACTATAAAATAATATAAACAAAATAAACAAAACATTTCCAATGATAACTCATGGAAATAATATGTCTCACTACCTTGGACTTATTTCCATACTCATAGGGTGAAAGTATTTCCATGCACCTTCAATAAAATATAATATTTAGTCTGTTTCGCGGATCATGGATCATGCAAAACTATTTCCAAAGGCGGATATGATACATTTTCATGGACAGACATGAGGTATTTTCACGCGCTACTTGTTTCATGGGCCTACCCTTGGAAATGATTTATGAATTCATAAATGGCAATTTTATTTCCATGGAACTTTACATGCATGGAAATGTCTTCCCTTCCCTTGCTAAAAACGAAAATTCTAGTAGTGATATCCACAAAGGATTGTTCCTTCGGAGTTTCGAACCTGTGACCTCTCACACGTAAAGCATTGCCTTAATTTCTTGCTAGACAAAAGTCTGGTTCTTAAAATTGTTAGAGTAAATTTTCAAAATATTTGAATAGTTAAGAAATTAATTAAAATAAATCAAATTGAAATAGAGTTATCTCATGCGAAATAATATTCTCAAGTGTATTTTGTCTCAACTGTGCAAGCCTGAAAATAATCAGCAAAAAATTTCTGTTGTGCGTCTTAATAAAGAGGTTGGAAAAAAAAAAAAACGGAATTCAAATTATAATTAATTTCGGTTACAACTAGAAAGAAACTGAAATGAATTAATTTGATATGAGAATTTTCATATTAGTCCTCAATTTTATAAATATTACAAACAAAGATTTAAACCAAATACATTAAAATGAAAAATTTTAAATTTTCAAACGGGGATTGTCACCAACATCATTGAACACCTAATTTGAGCGAGATACCGAACAACACGAGCAGCGATATAAAAGGAATTAGAGAGAAACAAAGAAACAAAAGAGAGACAATTGTAATGGGCCGAGCTACATTTTGTAAGTGTAGAAAAGTGAAGAATTTTATGTGGGCTTAAAACTGATTGAGCTATTTTATATTTCTTTAAGTTTGGTCTTTGATCCGGGACTTTAAATCTTTATATAGAAAATGGGAAGAGTTTATAAAAACGTATTCTAGGCTTCCAGCCGAATAATAATTTTTTCGGGCCAATCGTAGATGCACGGGAATCTTTAAGATTCCTATAGATTAAATCAAACGGTGCAGATTTTTCATTTTATACGGTAGGAATAGGATACCCTATAAACGGATCTTCTTATGTGAGATGAATAAAAAAATAATCAACAATATAAGTTTTCAAGTTTTCCGAATTTTATGAATATTATTTAATATTTCTCTATTTTGCATTATTTAGTCTAATATCCTTATAATTTTCTCAAATTAGGATTGGCGTAACACGAACTTTGCACTTATGGCCTTTCAAGTATAGAGTAGAGTATCAGATTAAGCAAAATGAATGAATGAAATCTCTTCTTTATAATTTTATTTATTTATTTTCTCTCTTTTAATTTCTTTTGTTAGTACTTAGTCGTTACGCAAAGGAGCTATTAGCATTTCAATTCATTGCATATGTATAAGAACCACGATCACTATGAGGGAAGCGGGAGCGTTCCGATGCCCATTGGACCAGCTCTGGTTCGATCGGTAGATCCACCGTTCATTTTTGTGTTGAGATTCATGTCATAGAGCGTTAATGAAGGACTCCATTAGCGAAATTGGACGCTCCCTTACACAAATTTCAACACAGGATCAAATGGTGGATCTTCCCATTAGAACGCCCCCGCTTCCCACTATGAGTTGTATGACCAGTGTGCACCATGACCAATCTTTGGAGAAGATGGCCATTTGACATTGCGATCCTTCAATCAATAGAGTAACATTGCCTACGGGCGTGTTTGAAGCAAAAAAAAAAAAAAAAAAAAATAGAGTAACATTAATTAGAGAAATCTGAATATGTGTTGTATTATGGGGTAAAACGCACTTCTTCTCATGTACACATGGGTGCTTTAGGGACAGTCAAGATGTTTAGTGGCTGGGTCAAAAAATTAGGGAACACAATTTTATAATTTATTGAATTTATTGAATTTTAAGTATTTTTTTTATCATTTTTTAGAGAAAAAATATATATAAAAATAGAAGTATGTTTTGGAATAAATTTCAGGATGAGGCGTAATATATATATTTTTTTAATCTTAAGTATATTGTTATATTTTTTTTTGAAAAAAAAACACAGAAATAAAAATATATTTCTGTAATCCGTTTTTTTAGAAAGAGGGGACACTGGCTTCGCCCCTTGATTTGGTAATTTTTAATTTTTAACATCATCAATAACTGCTGCATTACACAACCAATGATCATAATTATTATTGAATAAAATTATTGTCGTTATTTCGACTTTATGCATCGCACATACAATAGAATAAAAATAAAAATAAAAATAAATATTACTCGTACGCTACATGAAGCCGAAATAGCTGCATGAGATAAATATCTGAACTTAGGTTTTTAGATGAGACATTCAGAGAGAAAGGTTAGGTAACCTTTGGTAAAGTCTTGCTTAATCATATAATTTAAAGATGTTAATTTAGGAAAGTAAGTCATGAGAGTGGATAGTTGGCTAAATTAGGCACTATGTTATATTATGAGAGTGGATAGCTAAATGTTATTGTGTATTCGTTACGAGTAGAAAAAATGAATTATTTGTTCTTAGAAATCGACTAACTAAAAGACCGAACATTTTTTTAAGCATGTTATATTTTTTTTATTTTAATAATAAAATGAAAACTTTATCAATTTAAAATGAGTTTTAATGGAATAGATAAAACTGAGTAAATTTGTTAGTTTTTTTAATTTAGAAAGGTAAATATGATAATAGCGTAATTTCAAATTTTTTGAACGGCATACCACATACATGATTTTTTTTTCTTTTAATTAATTTAGGATTAAAATTTTATAAGCACTTGATACACATCACACGCACATCACACTGTTAATGTATGTTAGGAGAATTTTATGCATCATATTTGTTTGTTTCAGTACGGATAAATTTATGTACACATTTAAAAGATATATGTCACATACTATCAATTAGTTTTGGTAATTTTACTATAATAAACGGCTAAACTCAATTAAAAACGTAAACAAACATATACAAATATACTGTACATACAATCTAGATGAATTGAAGTTTAATTTTTGTTGTATCTTTTTAATAATGGTATAAATTGGTTGAACTCAAAAATCATCTTTTGTGATCATAACGAAAAATTCTGTTAGATCAATAGTTCAGCATAAATTGATTTCAAATAGGAAAGACATATGCCTCTGTTTTTTAAGAAAGATATAATATTAAATTGATTAGTCAATTTAATATTTTGTAAAGTGTTTATAGTTGATTGTACGAAGAAAATGAGGAAAAACGAAATTTAATGAAAAATATAATATTTTAATGTTTTGATAAAAAAAATTAAATTTTTAATGACTACACCGACATGAACCCCTAATCCTACTTTAGAAATTCTGTTCTTTTCCTTCAAACTACATCACCGACCGCGGCCGAAAGAGGACCAAGCACTTCATTACTCTTTGAATCTGCAATTTGGAAACTAAGATTTCTGTGCAATTGTGCATAAAGCAATAAACATTCACGTTGGGGAGTATAGATAAACCCAAATTTTGTATGTCTTTTTATCCCGAGATTTTTATTTTTACCCAAAAAAAAATATATTTTAATATAATTATCCAAGTTTTTGAAAAATTTAAATTTTTACCCAAACCGTAAGAAAAATTTACGGTTTGAATTCGGAATTCAAACCGTAAATTTTTCTTACGGTTTGAATTTTTTTTTTTTTTTTAAATAGTTTTTTTTTAAAAATCGTTTTTTTGGGACACTCATCTTTATGGTCTGTTACATGATTTTTGATATCATTTGAAAAGTTCATGCGTGCACCCTCAATTTGTACCTCAATTTTTGCTTGATGAGTTGGTGATCTGACTGGAAATGATCAAAAGTCAATTGATTAAAGTGAGCTTTCTGCAATGAAATTGGTGAAATAAAGTTGAGATATGAATAAGCTTTTTAAACCACTATGTTATGGCAACGTACTACAAATTTAATTTATTTTCTAAATTGAGCAGGGTGAAAGTATAAATATATTCAATACTATAGGACTTGAAATCTATGATTATTAAACTCATAATATTATTAAATTTTATAACTATAAAAACCCAACTGGAGAAATTCATACAAAATACAAAAATTTAGTGATGTGCTACATGCAAAATTTATTTTAATTAGAATAAATCAAGCGATAAAAACATGATGAAAAAAAATGCATAATTAAATTAATTTTAAACTTTTTTTTACCGCTTGATACTAAATTAATTTAAAAAATATATATATATATATATATATATATATATATATATATATATATATATATATATATATATTACAAGTCAAATGACTAAAGTTCATGTTTAAATTATGTACCATATAGTGGGTATCGTTATATGAGTATCATCATACTCGGGGCCTGTTCGGCCAATCACTGTGCGCGTGGGAAAAAAAAATTTACTCAATTTCGCAGAAAAAACCCCACATGCACAGTATTTTGTCAGTTCAATTCCTGTTCCTGTTCCCGTTCCCACCGACAGCCGAACAGGCCGTCCAAGCCCTACTTTGCACCTCTGGTTAACATATCAAGGCAACTTCAAAAATCATGAAAATTTGCCGGCGTCCAGTCTTGACTTCGTAGAACGAGACTGTGAAGTTCATGCAAAATCTCAAAACAGATCAGGAGATATCATCTCACAAAAATTGCTCGAAATGCTGAGGTTGTGCGTCCGAGCCCTCCTTCAGCATTTCGAGCAATTTTTGAGAGATGATATCTCGCGATCTGTTTTGAGATTTTGCATGAAACTTCACAGTCTCGTTCTACGAAGTCAAGACTGGACGTCGGCAAATTTTCATGATTTTTGAAGTTGCCTTGATATGTTAACCAGAGGTGCAAAGTAGGGCTCGGACGCACAACTTCAGCATTTCGAGCAATTTTTGTGAGATGATATCTCCCGATCTGTTTTGAGATTTTGCATGAAACTTCACAGTCTCGTTCTACGAAGTCAAGACTGGACGTCGGCAAATTTTCATGATTTTTGAAGTTGCCTTGATATGTTAACCAGAGGTGCAAAGTAGGGCTCGGACGGCCTGTTCGGCTGTCGGTGGGAACGGGAACAGGAACAGGAACAGGAACAGGAATTGAACTGACAAAATACTGTGCACGTGGGGTTTTTTCTGCGAAATCTGAGTAAATTTTTTTTTTCCCACGCGCACAGTGATTGGCCGAACAGGCCCTGAGTATGATGATACTCATATAACGATACCCACTATATGGTACATAATTTAAACATGAACTTTAGTCATTTGACTTGTAATATATATATATATTTTTTAAATTAATTTAGTATCAGGCGGTCAAAAAAAGTTTAAATTAATTTAATTATGCATTTTTTTCATCATGTTTTTATCGCTTGATTTATTCTAATTAAAATAAATTTTGCATGTAGCACATCACTAAATTTTTGTATTTTGTATGAATTTCTCCAGTTGGGTCTTTATAGTTATAAAATTTAATAATATTATGAGTTTAATAATCATAGATTTCAAGTCCTATAGTATTGAATATATTTATACTTTCACCCTGCTCAATTTAGAAAATAAATTAAATTTGTAGTACGTTGCCATAACATAGTGGTTTAAAAAGCTTATTCATATCTCAACTTTATTTCACCAATTTCATTGCAGAAAGCTCACTTTAATCAATTGACTTTTGATCATTTCCAGTCAGATCACCAACTCATCAAGCAAAAATTGAGGTACAAATTGAGGGTGCACGCATGAACTTTTCAAATGATATCAAAAATCATGTAACAGACCATAAAGATGAGTGTCCCAAAAAAACGATTTTTTTAAAAAAACTATTTAAAAAAAAAACTATTTAAAAAAAAAAAAAAATTCAAACCGTAAGAAAAATTTACGGTTTGAATTCCGAATTCAAACCGTAAATTTTTCTTACGGTTTGGGTAAAAATTTAAATTTTTCAAAAACTTGGATAATTATATTAAAATATATTTTTTTTTGGGTAAAAATAAAAATCTCGGCTTTTTATCTATGTTACGCGATCTTTCATATATGGTTCCGTACTATATCAGTATCAGTATTCGATATCCGTATTACCGTATTGTTGAATTCATATTCTTTTAAAAATTGTCATATTACTGTATCTGTATCGTACCTCTGCAACATAGTTTTTTATTAATTCATCATACAGTCGAGTTGACGCTTTACGCTTTCTTTCTTTTTAAGATCAGTGATTTTAAATGACCACTAACACTAACAAATCTATTGATAAAAAACATATTTATACCGAATCAAATAACTCTAATTTCTAATCTATAAATTTATTCTCATCAATCCACTTTACACTTTTTATTTGATTGTTACTTTCTTGTTGGACTTGAGCACAGGTAAAAGTCCAATTACTTATTTTTTAGGAGGAAAATTCATAGGCAAAAAAGCCGTGATTTTTATTAATATCCAAAGTTAATTAAAAATTAATAAATATACCCAACAACTTTGGGAAATTATAAAACTATACATACCGGCCATTTTTTGGCCGGTTTTAATTATTTTCAGTACCGGCCGAAAATGGCCGATACTAAATTTTTTTTTAGAGACAAATAGCAAAAATGCTGAAATCTAACACTAAAAATTCAATTTTTTTTTAAATAGTTGTTAGATTATTATTTTTATATATAATTAGCATATTTATACTAAAATATGCTAAATTACTTGAAATTATGTTAAATTACACTGAATTACACTAAATTACGCTAAATTACAATAATTATGTTAAATTATGCTAAAATACGGTAAATTACGTTAAATTACATATGAATAGGGATGATATCTTCATTGAGAAGACGAAAAATGACGACGAAACTTCAAACGACCATAAAACGGCGCTCAAATGTCCGATTTCAACAAATGACCACTTTTCGGAAATCTTGCGAAAATACGCATGCATCAATATCTTCTTTGTTGAATTTTGAAATTCAGAATTGCCAAAAAAACAAAGGGAAGAGCCTCAAAACTTGAGTTGAAGTTTTCGATTAAGATTTCATTTCTATTGTTCAATTTACGTAGCTCAGTAAATTAGTTATATAATAAACTTGTAGAATACTAATTTTTATTATTTGTTGAATTTTTTACTATTATTTATTATTTATGAAATATGGCACAAAATCGGCCTAATTTAGCGTAATTTACCATATTTTAGCATAATTTAACATAATTATTGTAATTTAGCATAATTTAGTGTAATTCAACGCAATTTAACATAATTTCAAGTAATTTAGCATATTTTAGTATAAATATGTTAATTATATATCAAAAAAATAATCTAACAACTATTTAAAAAAATTCGAATTTTTAGTGTTAGATTTCAGCATTTTTGCTATTTGTCTCTAAAAATAAAAATAAAAAATTTAGTACCGGCTATTTTCTGGCCGGTACCAAAAACAATTAAAACCGGCCAAAAAATGACCGGTATGGATAGTTTTATAAATTTCCAAAGTTATTGGGTATATCTATTAATTTGTAATTAACTTTGGATATTAATAAAAATGTCGGGCAAAAAAGTCTCGAGTACTTGTATGTTGTACAACTGCACATATATAAGATACACACTTAGCTCAGCTGGAGAGAATATTCACTGAAGTATTGCATCTGAACTCTGTTTTAAGATTCGTGTTAGGTTAGAAAGGACAATGCGTCAATGCAGATGTCATCTGAACTCTATTTAGCTGACTGATGTAATGGCCTACCCATTAGTATTAAATTTAATTTGAAAAATCTTTGTTCTATTTTTTTTCTTTGCCATGGAAAAGCAGGTTCAATTTCTCTTATTAGGAGGTGTAAAAAATGAATTTTTTTTTTAAGGTTAGCGGCTTCAATACCTACCAACAATTTGATTGATAAATAATATATTTACAACAAGTCAAGTAACTCTAATTTCTAGATCTACTCATTTATTCTCACGAAATACTTTAAATTACTTTAATCACCCTTAATCACCCTCTAAATTTCTAGATCTACTATTTTAATCCTACTTATATACATTCATAATCAATCTAATACCTTAATCTCCATCTCGCTCCACGACCGGATCCGCTCTTTTGACCGCCGCCGCGCTCCGACGACCGAATCTACTCACCATCGCGCTCCGATCGAGATGAGGATTCAACGCTCCGAGCTCCAACGATATCACACTCTTAGCTCCGATTGGCTCCGCTAGACTCGGCTCTCTCCCCCCTCTCTGATCATTATCCTCTCCGCTCGAAGAGGTAGAGCCGAGAGAGAGAGGAGAGGATATTGTTGTCGGAGATGAAACCTAGATTCTAGATGGAAGGAGTCGAATGGAGGGGTGAAGGGTGGAGGAGGGGGGTTGGCGGCTGCGTTCTAGGGTTGGTTTCTGTCAATCGTTTTTTTTCAAAAGAGCGAAAAAAAATGATAATTATCTACATGAAACTAGGGAATGGTTGCTTGTAAGTCTACTAAATCTTTATTAATTAGTAACAGCTAACAATTACCCTTTTGAAACTGTAAAAGTTCGCATAATTAGTCCCCCTTTCGTAGGGGTGTAAACGGTCGGATACGATACGGATCGGATAGTGATCAAACCGTATCCTTATCCGTTATAATTTTTCAAATACGGATAGTCTCGGATACGGATGCTAATCGAATATTAAACGATACAGATACGGATCGGATATTAAACGGATACGGATACGGATCAGATATTGGACGAGTACAAATACGGATATGAATATAATTCGGATAATTAAAAATAAAGTACTAATGTACATTATAATAAAGAATAACATCTAAAGATAATTTTTTATTCATAAATTATATATAATATTTTTCATAATAAGTTTGTTGGTTACAAAACATTTATCATATTACCAAAACAATAGTCACTAATTATGTCATAGTGTTAAATTGTTCATCAGAATATATATGTCAATGTAATTTAATAAATTATTGGTATGTATATGCAGTTTAATAAATTAATTTTAGAACAGAGAGTATATTTTTTGTGGTTCAGGGATATAAACGGTCGGATACAAATAGTTAAAAATCAAACCATATCATTATCCGTTATAAATTTTTGGATACGGATACGGATCGGATAATTTAAGTAATTTTCCAGATTCAAATTCGGATGAAATCGGATAATATCTGATCCGTTTACACCCCTATCCTTTCGTCAAGTCCGTATCCTCTCAGGTACCTGAGGCTATTCCGATCCGGTGTCTATGGAAACTATAAGGGTCTGTTTTGAGATTCTTGCCAGGTTAAACGAACGGTCCGGATCCATTAATTGCACCTCAAGTATTGCACTGGATGTGAATTACCTTTCGGGGCGTTTGGTTCAGTCGATTAGAGAGTGATTCCCCGGCATTGAGATGCTATTTTTGTGATTACTGCGTTTGGTTAGAAGATGAAGGGAATAGACATAGGAATCAATGATTCCCTTGTCATCGGAATACCATACTTTATGGCTATTCGGATAGCAAAAAAAAAGACGGAATTTCTTCATTCTCGCTTCACGGCAATCATGATCAGCGCTCCGTTTCTAATTTTTTTTCTCCGGTCCCTTCTTCTCCCGACTTGTCGCTCTCTTTTTTTCTCTCTCCGTACTACCCATCCCCAATTCCTCTCCTTCTCCCTATTTCTCTGCCTTCGCTCTCCAATCCCTATCGTCTCATTCTTACATCTCTCATGGTAGTTGACACAAGCGCACGTGCCAACTCAGACGAAATATCCTGAGATGTCGCTGACTTGTTGTGCGGAGATCAATTAGAGCGATTTAGTTCACTATTTCTTTCATTTATTGATTTGTTTGAATTATGTATAAATAGGGAAATAGTCTCTGGAGTCAATTTAGACAATTATCTAACAAATTCTGAGTTTTACCTAAGCTTCGACATTTCACCATTTTTGTATCCGTTCTGAGATTCTTAATTAAATTGGTTCGATTCTTGAGTTTGTTTGTTCAATTATCTTGTCTCTGATTGCACTATTGAAGGCTCCTCTTTATCAAATAGGAAACAGGTAATTAAGAAAAAAATCCCCTTTTATTTTAGTTGCAACACAAATAGGGCAGATATGTTTTCATCGTGATGAGCACTGGTTTTTATTATTCCCAAATCCAAACTTTGTTAATATTATTATTGATTTTTTGGTCTCCTTTTGCACTTTCACACTTTCGCTGGGGACAAAGGGAGACAAAGGGATACCAGTTAATTTATGTATAATTGGTACTAGGTTGAATGCTCCCAAATGCTTATATTTTAGACCAGTGTAGCTTTTGTAAGGTACAAATTGGACTAGTATAGAAATTTAGATCAGAATGGACTGTACAAGCTTTCTTAAGATGTAGCTTACTTGATGTGATCTGAATTTTTGTACCAGTCCATTATGCACTAACATGGTACAACCTTGTACCAGTCAATTTTGTATCCGCTTTGTACAGTCTTGTACCAATGCTTTTTATGTGTGCTGGTACGAATTTAATCTTGCAATGATTTAGTCAATTGTGTTTTATGTTTTTACTTTGTGGTAGATAATTTTAGTTTTGTTTTTATGTCCTGGTTTCTAGGAAGTAATGTACTGGCAGCTAGTTTTTATGTACTGATAAACTTTTTGTTTTAAATATATTGTAAACAGTTATTAAACACAATTAATGTTGCATCTCAAATTACATAAAGTTGCTTAAGAGCAAGAGATACAAGAGTATAGAGGTTTATTTGGGATGAATTGTACTCGTAATAAAATATTTGAAATATTGATTTACTTTTATGTGTTTATTCTCTTTTGATTTCGATCCGAATCTGATTAAAATGAATAGAACAAATTTTGAAAAACATATCTATTTAAATTATGAATGTTTATAAAATTAATAATTTTATGTTCAATTCAAATCCTACACGAATCCAAACGTATAATGAGAATGTTGTATTTATGCAAATTAAATAAGTTTTTTGGACAAAATTTAGTTACTAATTTAGAAGTATTGAAGAATTGTCATTGCAATAGTCATGTGTAAACTAAATATGATAATAACATATTATATAAAATATTGAAGCGATAGTCATACACAAACTAAATATGATAATGACACATTCTCTGAAAAAATATTCTTTAACATTACATTATCTAAAATCCTTAATTTCTCTGAAATATTCCTTGGCACGAAACAAACGCCCCCTTCAATCCTTAATTTCTCTGAAATATTCCGTAGCACGAACCAAACGCCCCCTTCATTCGTCCTTTGAATCTTCGCCATAGCGAAATAAACACAGAAAGATTCGTTACTTAATAGTAACCCTCACCATCAATGCACAGCTCTCTTTTCAAAAGGCAGAGAATAATGCGCACGAACCAAAACCTCTCCTCTCTCCCCTCCCTCCTACTTACCATCTCTCTCTCTGTCGCATCTGTTGATTCTGCTTTCAGTTTGCCATGGACGAAGGAGGGACGAGCTCGTCTTCAATTCAGCCAAAGGACCCCAGAAAGATCGCCAGGAAGTAAGCAATTAGTCATCGCTTCTCTCTCTATCTCATTCCAAAGACTCTACGACCTTTTCTTTTCACTAATTCAGGTACCAGATCGATTTGTGCAAGAAGGCTATGAAGGAAAATGTAATCGTCTACCTCGGCACTGGATGTGGTAAAACCCATATAGCCGTGCTCTTGATGTACGAACTAGGTGACCTCATAAGAAAACCTAGTAAAGAGGTGTGCGTATTTCTGGCGCCAACAGTGCCTCTTGTCAGACAGGTACAAGCATTTACGGCTCATTTTTGTTTTTCTGATTTAAGTATGCTATTTTTTTTAGCTCAGGACTAGAACTATGGGACGAGGGATCATTATTCAAGCTCTTAAGTGGTGTGGTTTGTCTTTGGAAAATATTTAAATGACCCCTGAATCTCTCCCAATTTTGCCTGGAGGTGGCAAAAGCCGCAAAACAATTGGAGCAAAGTCTGCTTTTGGCCCCTCAACTATTGCACTTGATTCAGTTAGGCCCTTGTACTTTTTTTGGGTCCAATCAACCCTTTGAACTTGAAATTATTGCATTTGATTCAGTCAAGCACCCTTTCTGTTAAATAAGCTGATACGGCTGTGACATCCGCACCATGTAATCCAAATGACACCATGTCAGCATTGGGCCACCAATAAATGCCACATAAGCACCCCATATGTGGCATGCCATCACCAGCATGTAGTATGTCAGCGTCATTGATTTTAGTTGAAAAGATGCTTGATTGAACCAAGTACACTAACTTTGGGGAACAAATATATCAAAAGATGCTCAGGGACTTGACTGAACTGAGTTTGTAGTTCAAGGGAAAAAACAAACTTTTGTAGGAACTGTTTATGCATTTTCCTTTTATCTGATGGATATGGGGAAATATGCCATTTATTTGCCCTTGAAACTAGAAAATATAATAATATCAAAGGTCCTGGCAAACCGATTCAAACTGTATTTCGCCGGTCTCATCAGCAAACATCAAAGATAATATTATTTTATATTTGCCAATTTGTATTTTGGGGACAAAATACTGAGTGAGTTGAGAGGCACCCATGACTACCTACAAGTTGAGGTTGTGCGCTATTGAAAGAGCAATTTTGAAATAAAACTGAATTTGTTTGTACAAGTACTCCTTGAAATTGTATGCTTCCTGAAAATGTTTTATACAAATATGCACTTCAAATACTACATTCAACCTTTTGTAGCCACTGCATGCTATTTCCGTGGTTATTGATCTGTGTTTGTAATTACATAATCTATGTTGTAATACATCTTTTTATTAAACTGGCACTAATTTTGTTGTATTTCAGCAAGCTCTGGTAATAGAGAACTCTACCGATTTTAAAGTTAGGTGCCATCATGGAAATCGCAAAGGACTCAAAGACCATGGTGACTGGAATTTGGAGATTGAGCATACCGAGGTAAATAGCTCTTTATAAATTTTAACCTCAATTTACTGAAATATTAGTTCTTTTAAATTTTTCTTTCCCCTCATTCCTATCTAAAATTTAACTTCAATTGGCTGTTATCGAGAGCAGCTGACATGGCCTGGTTCTTACCAGTACTGATTCCTGCCTGTATGACACCCTGTTTGTTGTAGAAACAAATACATGAAATCAAGTACAATTGTCCAGCCGATACTGTGCACCTTTATAGGCTTAAGACCATGGAAGAACTTCAAAGCCCTTGGAGCAAGATATAATAATTCATGGCTCATTAGTTATACTTAGTACATATGAAAGGGTTGACATTTGGATATTTCTGTATATAATTTCTGAGACAGGTTCTTGTGATGACACCACAAATCTTTCTACACATTTTGCGGCATTGTTTTCTCAAGATGGATTTGATCTCACTTCTGATTTTTGACGAGTGCCACCATGCCCAAGCCCAAACGAGGCATCCTTATGCCCAAATTATGAAGGTACTTACAAGTCTTTATAAAGCACCTTTTAATTCTTTGATGTAATGGAAACACCCTGAATCAAGAAAAATTACTGTCCTACCCCTGTCCCTGATATTGGCATTTATAACTTGTTTTTCATGTTTAAGGACTTCTATAACAGTGACAAGCCAAACCTAATTTCATATTAGTTGTAAGAAATTTTTAAACAAGCTCTTTATATCTATATTTATATATATTGTGAATCACCCAGATTATGGAAATTATTCCAGCCCTGCCTGTAAGGTCAATTTTACTTAATAGAGAAAAAAGTAAAAAAAAAAAAAAAAAAATTGTTCTTGCAGGAGTTCTATAGGAGTGATGCCCCTAAACGGCCCCGTATATTTGGCATGACGGCTTCTCCCATCATTGGTAAAGGTAATTCAAATTCTAAAACCTAATGATTGGAAGTCGCACGTTTCGCACTTCAGATGTGTGATGCCAGCTGTTCATTGTAATCTAAACCTAATAATCTAGTATGGTATGCAATTTTTGGAAATTTTCAAAATAGTTGCCATGTCATGCAGACATGGATCGTTTTGTCTGATCAAAATAATTATGTCCACTTTTTGTCGCATTTGACTATTACTTTGTTACAATCTTTTTCGAATAGCTTACCGGTTAGATCTTTGACAGGTGGATCCAATGTGTTAAACTACACCAAATGCATAAATAGTCTTGAGCAATTACTAGATGCAAAGGTTTGACTATACTTCTAGTATTATGAATTTCTGTTTTTCCTCTTTTAGTACTGAATTTTTAAAAATATTTCATTGAATGCTTCGGTATTACAATTCGAAGGTTTATTCAGTAGATGATAACTTGGAATTGGATAGTATAGCTGCCTCTCCTGATGTGGAAGTTTACTTTTATGGCCCTAAAAGTTTCTGCAATTCACGCCTCCCTATTAAGTACATTGAAAAGCTCGACAACCTAAAAATTGAGGTATTTTTTTTTTTCCTGTACTATTGAGATTCTTCTCTGATTGTTTCTTTTAGGTTGTTTTCACGCATACTTATAATGCTCCTGATGCAAACAGTGCTCAGCCACACTAGGTGGGAATCTTGGTGACATGAATGAATATCAAAAGAAGATGAAGTCCTTGTCGAAATTGCATGAAAATTTGGTTTTCTGTTTGGAACATATTGGGCTCTATGGCGCTTTGCAGGTAAGTTTTTATCTTTCATCTTTTTGTCAAATTTATTAATTGGAATGTTTTTATCACTTCATGTTATCTCTTTATTCCATTGTTGGTGTGAGATGTACTTAGTCATGACATTATTTAACCAGTTGCTGTTCTTTTAAATTTGATAAAAAATACTGTGAGAAGTTCAAATGTCGGTTGAATGGTCCTCGTATCTTGAATAAAGTTATCACAGAGGGAAAAAGTCGGAATAAGTAATTCTACTAAGAGAGTTGTTAGTAATATTAGTTAAATTTGGTTCTTAAACTTTAAACTTCAGTCAGATTAAAGAGGAACAAATTTTTCATAGGCTGCCAGAATTCTACTGGCAAGTGATAAAGGCGACCTTGGTGAATATGAGTCTGACACTTCTAACGGAGAGTGCTTTTTCAGAAGTTCATATTTGAACGGAGCAGTGTCTATTCTAAGTCATAATTTAGTTGACGGTATGTTTTTCGCACATTTTTTGTTTTCAATCTTTTACTTATTTTACACCTTCCTTCTTGTCTTTTATTTATTTATTTTCTTGCTTATTTAAAGCTTTATAATCAACTTGGGTTTAAATAATTATTGAATACTAATGGTACTTGCGTTTCTTAAATATCATGATGTGACTTTTCTGTGTTTTATGAATTCTTTGCATTATTTTTTTACATCTCTAAGATGCCAATAGTGTGGATTCTCTTGCTCCAGAGACCTTTGAAGAGCCTTTGTTCTCACAAAAATTGTTATGCCTAATTGAGATTCTCTCTAAATACAGGTATCTGTTGATCAATTTTTTCCTTTATATATATTCTTTTATGCATTCCCAAATAATATTTTCCAATTTAGGCTAACTTCATAACACCATATTCCCCAATCTTAAGTTTTAATCAGGATGCCAGTTCAAAAGTGCTTTTTTCTGTACATTATTTACTAATGCATTTGTTTTATGATATTTAATACCTGGACTCTTTTATTTGACAGAATATAATAATTAATGAACCTTCTAATTACTATTTTTTTATTAAGTCGCATGCTCTAAGGTCCCCATTAATAATATATTGAGGCTAGATAAGATCCCAAATGAAAGTTGCAAACGACAGGAAATTTATGCAAGTCAAACACAAACTGGATGAAAGATATTTGATTACGCAGATTGCTTGGTTGATGATTGCAACAATTACTACTCAAACAGGATATTTAATTGCATTGCTTGTGTAATTTAATAGAACACAATAATAAATGAGACTTCCATTACTACTTTCAATTAGATGGCCTTCATCAGAATCCCCGTTGTTAATATTTTTAGGCCTGATAAGGACGCAAAAGAAAATTTGCGAATTATCATAAATTAATACATGTCAAACAAGGTTTACATTATTTATTATTAAAATCTGGTAAAACTGTGACAGATGCTCATAACAGTTTGGCGAAGTCTGATTATCCTACTTTTGGAGTTTTTACTAATTTCTGACTTTCAAGAGAAACAACAAGAAGATTAAGCTGTCTTTGCAATTAAAAATGTACTGCTAGATACTGGTCAGGCCCGTACACCAGATCCAGTGGGATTGCTCTATGTGAGAAATTGGTTGAAGATGAAAGCCAATTATTAAAAAGAATCCCAATTCATAGGAATTGCAGTCTGCAAGATTATAACATTGTTTTGTTAAAATGCTTGTAATGGGGTCATTTGGAAATAGCTGAGGGTAATATTGAGTTATCTTTAATGACATTTTATTCATTTTTCTCATACTTAGTTAAATGACTGCCTTTCAACAGGATGCAAGAGATGACCAAATGCATAATATTTGTGAAGAGGATAATAGTGGCGCGATCTCTTGCATATATTCTGGATAACCTTAGCAACCTCAATTTTTGGAAATGCGAGTTTCTTGTGGGGTGTAACTCAGGCTCAAAAACCATGTCAAGACAGAAGATGAATGCTGTTACTGAGAGATTTTGCAATGGCGAGGTGATTAAATAATAAGTAATGTTAATGACTGCTTAGCATGCTCTTAGACAATAAATGCAGTCTTTGGCATTAAATATGCCTCGTCATAGTGACAATTCCTTGTGAAAAGGATTAAGGCTTTCTTTACTGACTAGTATTCAACTTCTAGAAACAACAAAAATTGACAGGTGTAAATCACTTAAAGTTTCAATAGGTAGTGTTGTCATTAATGGGGATGTTAAACAAATAATTTATACCTTTACCGACTGATATAGTAATCTCAGACAAACATGGAAACCTTCCCATAGTGCCTCTCCTTTCCTCTTCCTATTCTGTTTATATTGGCTTGTTTTCTGTTTAGCTGCAAAATAGTTGAGAAAAACCAAGTTTTGCATTTGCAGGTGAATTTACTTGTGGCAACCAGTGTTGCTGAAGAAGGGCTTGATATTCAGACTTGCTGTCTAGTAGTTCGATTCGACTTACCTGAATCAGTCACTAGCTTCATACAGTCAAGAGGCCGGGCCCGCATGATGGAATCAAAGTACATCTTTCTCTTGGAGAAGTAGGTTTTTTTTTTTTTTTAGTTCTTCTGTATTTCATATCAAGTTAATTCATTTTACGAGCTACTATTGAACTCCTCTGTCTGTTCATCATCTTTTTTGGCTATTTTAGTGTTTTCAATATTTTTTCCCTGGGATTGGTACCTTTTTCCGAGTTTTTTTTAATTAAGAAGGTGTGTCAGCCTATACAAACAGCTATGTGGAAGAGAGCAAGGCCAGTCCAGAGGTTTATCTAACGAGGCTAAATGAGAAAATGAATAAAAATATAATTAAAATAAGTAAATGGAAATATTTAACTAAGAAACAAGCTTTCCCACCATCAAAAGTTTGCTGCAAGATACTGGTAAAGCCAGTGCATCAGATCCATTTGGAATGCAGGATTGCTCTATATAAAAACTCTGAAGGATTTGTTGAAGACAAAAGTAGATTAAAAAAAATCCCAAATAAGGGGAATTGAACTTTACCAATCTACCTCACACATTTTCGTGGAAATGCTTTGTGATAGATCATTTGAAAAATAGCCTAATAATGAGGGTAGTTGTCAAGGGGTACCGGAAATTTCATGGAAATTCTTTGTACAGATCATTGGAAAATAGTTTGTTGTCAAGGGGTACTAGTTAATTACCACATTTTTTTAATTGTTACTTTTTTAAACCAGGGGGAATCAGCATGATGAGAAACTAATAGAAGACTTTAAGTCGGCAGAAATTATGATGAATAGTGAGATTGGCTTCAGGTCATCAGAGGACACATTTGATACCTTAGAAGAGACAGTTTATAGGGTAGATAGTACCGGGGCCTCCATTAGTACTGGTTGTAGCATCTCTCTCCTTTATCGGTACTGTGGTAACCTACCTCGAGATATGTAAGTCTATCACTCTAACTCCAAATAAGCTGGAAAAATTGAACCCTGAATTTCCATCATAAAGCATGAAACTGTGTACTGTAGGCCGTTATTGGGGCTCGCCAAAAAAAGAGAGGAAAAGAAATAGAAAAGGAAAAGAACAAAAAATGGACGCAACCAATTGAGATTGTATAAATAGGGTGGAGTGGAGAAAGGGGGAAAAATATAGGTTGCAGTAGATCTTGTATTGATCTCAAAATTTACAGCTGTATTAGTCCCTGTCTATTCAAAATTAATTTTCTTGTCAATTGCAGTTAAAGATTTCTGATTCTGTCTCAGCCTAGCTATCATATTCATTCAACCTAACTATTATGTTATGCTTGCATCATTTTCAACAAACCTGTTTTCTTCTTGAGTTCTAATTTGATTTCTCTATCACCAAGCTGTACCAGGTAAACGAACCCCAAATTAGGAACTAAAAGAAAAAGAAAGATCCCTAATTTGAACCTGATCAGTGAAGCCCTCTGGGCAGATTGGATTAATCCCGTAGGTTTATGTAAAAAATTGGCACAACTATGTAAACTCTGGTCACCAAATTACACTGCCGTAATTAAAACATTGCGTTGTGCGGAATAAGAATCTCTGTATATTTTGATCTTTTATATCTCTTGTTCCTTGGCAGATACTTCACACCTTCACCAAATTTCTGTTACATGGATGACGAAAGTGGCATCATATGCCGAGTTGTGCTTCCTCCAAACGCGGCTCTACGTCAGGTTGACAGCATACCATGTTTATCAAAGGACATGGCCAGAAGGAATGCATGTTTGAAGGCCTGTCAGATGCTTCATAATCTGGGTGCTCTGACAGATTATCTCTTGCCTGATGTGGTCTCCAAAAGGAGAGGATTGACCATGCATTCTTCAGAATCGAAGAGCCATGAAGGTATGTTTTCACCTTAACAGCTAGTTAGCAATGCTACTCTTGTTTTGCATTGTTTTAATTTTGATAAGAATTGACATATGCACAGCGTCAGGTTAGGTCATTTTGGGTTCAGCTCAGTTCTGAATTCGATTGCTCTGGGCTTAAAGCCTTGGTCATTCCATTCCGTTCATCCTCAAGTTATGATTGCTTCTTGGGTACTGGCATTTCAGGTTCTGGTATTATGGGCAAGTTGTTTGGGTTTGGTTTTTGCATTAGTCAGGTTGGGAATTTGGGTCATTATGGGCTATTGAGCCAAACTGAATTGCTTTTGGATTTGCAGTTCTCTTTTGTCGGTTATAAGTTGGCTGGGGTATCATGTAAGGTGGATTGGTTGGGGTTACAGGCTAGTCAGGTTTTGATGGTTGCGTGGGTCTGGGTCTACTGGGTTCTGGTTGGCTAGGTTGCATTTTGATCGGTTTCTGGTCAGTTTAGGTTTCATGTATGTCATTGCATTTTAATTAAAGAAAAGAAAAAGAAATCAGATAGGTTGGCGGGTTTTTTAGACTTAATTAATCATATTAGTAATTAGTATGGGCTAGCCTGGTTCACCCTACCTTTTCAGTTGAAATTATGGCTGAGAGAAACACCCTTCTGACTACTTGTCAGGATGGTTGGTTTTGGTAGTTTTTGGGACCTCACCACATGAGTTGCCTCGTTACACTTATAGCCCTAATATGAACACAACCTAAAAATAACAACTAGGGGTGAAATCATGTAAAAAATTTACAAAAAAAGAAAGAAAGAAAGAATTTGAAGCTGTGTACCGGCCTTGATCATACCAGTACACTTAGGTTTGTTACCAGTGCATGGTACAATAGCAATATCAAGAAAAGAGAAAAACCTACAAGAAGGAACATTATGCAGCGAGAGAGAGGCAATTTGGGGGCGACCGATGGAGAGGAAAGAAGAGAAAAGGGAGAAATAGTTGGGGGCAGGATGGTCACGAGTGATGAGCAGCGAAAATTAAAAGAGAGCGCCTCTGCAACTGGGACCCAGACATTTAAGATGAAACCGGAGCCGTTGAAGGGTCCAGCTAATGATGAAGGGGCCCCGCATTGTCAGAAACGGAGAAGAACTGGAAACGAGACCGAAAAATAGAAGGGGCGTAGTGGTTTCAGTTAGTTAGGAGAGATTTCAGCTGATGTGGCTGCTGACGTGTTGAGTGTAGAATAGTTAGGAGAGATTAGTTGGTCATTTTAATTCATTTATTTTGAAAATTTATTGCCTATATAAAGCGATTGTATCAGCGGAACCAATTTCATGAAAAGTATTATGAATAGAATCAATTTCGCTTCATTCTTTCTCAAGCTTTGTTCTTTCGTACTCTAAATTTCCATCAAATTGCTTTCTATCTTTGAGTGATTCGATTCAATTTGATCATACCTGATCTGAGACCTATTCTCATTGCACACTAGAAGGAAACAGATCAATGTGAAATCATCATACAGAAGGCATAGAATAACTAACCAATCTTAATTGTTCACATGGTATAGATGAAAATCTCAGAGAAGAGCTCCACGAGATGCGGCTTCCTGCCCTCTTGAAAGAATCCTGGTTGTCAAGCACCGACAAAAAAGTCAACATGCATTCCTATTACATCAGATTCTTACCGAAACCAGATGACAGAAACTACAGGATGTTTGGTCTTTTTCTCATGAGCCGGCTCCCGGAGGAAGCTGAGTCACTGGAAGTCGATTTACACCTGACTCATTGCCGCATTGTGAAAACAGGTCTCAACTGGCTTGGCTTGGTATCATTTGACAAAGAAGAGGTATAGATTGCACATTCGCACTAATGTTCAAATTCCAAAATACCTTATATTTCTGTTTCTTTAAGCTGAAGGTCAATTATGAGGTTCCATATCTGGTGCTTTTCTTGCCTCAGAAAGCAGTGCCCTGCTCTAGCAATTAGGAGTGACTGATCTAAAACAGACAAGGCAGATCCCGTCTAAGCCTACACTAAATGCCCCCTATAAGAATTCAGTATGTTCGATCTGTGCCATCCGTTTTAGACTGGATGATCCAGACTAGAAAAACAGGGCCCTGCTTTCCGATGCAAGAAAAGCAGACTGATCCAAGAAGTTACAAAACTTCTTCCCATCACCACATGCAAACAGTCATTGGAAAAAGCAAAAATAATCTGATCAATATCTGATATTGTAATTTTGCAGAAATAGACTTTTTGTATTTTCTTGGGTATTATATGCTCTTTTTCTTGTTTCTGTAGATGAAGATCGCTCAAAATTTCCAAGAAATGTTTCTCAAAATAGTCCTCGACCGAGTTGAATTCTCTTCTGGCCAAATTGCCCTTGGAAAAGACGCATCCAGTATTCAGCACAACAACTCGCTGTCTTATCTTTTGCTTCCTCTAAAACAGTACAACTGCAGCAATAATAACAACAAGTTGGTGGTTGATTGGGCCACTATGAGACACTGTTTATTATCCCCAATTTTTGGAAATGCAAATAGTCTCTTTTGGAGGAACCGAATTACAAATGGAAATTCTCTAAAGATGAAAGATGGAGAGTATAAAAAGCATGATGTAGTGGGTAGTTTGATTTATACGCCGCATAATGGAAGATTCTTCTTTGTGGATGATATTTTATATGAACTTAATGCAACAAGTCAACTTGAAAGCTCTACTTATGCGGAACATTTTAAAGAAAGGTAAGTAAACCTTAAAAAAAATATTTTTCCTTTGTAGATGAATACATGCCTATTTTTCCCATTAATATATATCAATTGGTAATAGAGTACTTTCCAGATTAGATGCTTAGGGGTAGAGTTGTAATTAGCAAGTGGTAATGATGTAATTAGAGACAATAAGAGTTAGTTAGTGACATTATCGTAATTAGGTCATTGCTATATATAGATGTAATGCCTCAGCTGTAAATCAATCAATTATGAAATAAAGGAATTATTTCTCAAAATCTATCTTCTATCTTTCCCTTTATGGTATTAGAGCCATGATGGAATTTGATCCAATTCTTGATTTTCTCTCCCATCCTTCCCAAATCTCCTCTCCTCAAGCTCACATGAAAATCAATTTGTGATGCTAACTCTTCCCATTTCTACTAAGCCTGATCGGGATAATTACCTGTCCTGGCAGTCTCAGGTTGTTCCCCTTCTCCATGCTTATGGTCTTTACCAATTTCTTGAGTCTCAGCCACTTACCTCGACAATCATCGAAGATGGCGCCGTGAAGATCAATCCGGACTACTTACCTTGGCACTGACAAGATCAGATGCTCCTTGGTTGGCTTCGTTCCTCGCTGACTCGCGAAATTCTTGCTCAGGTTGTCTTCGCCCAAACCTCGGCTGAGCTGTGGCACACTCTTCAGCGTTCTTTCTTCGGCTTCGTCCAGGGCTCGCCTGTCCGAGCTTCGCCGCAATCTCCAGACCACGATCAAGGGTGGGTCTTCTTGCCTGGAATACATCACAAAGCTTCGATCTGTGGCCGATGAACTTGCCTTTATCGGTGAACCCGTTTCCGATGCTGACTTTCAAATGTATCTCTTGCAGGGACTTGGTTCGGAGTTTGATCCTTTTGTCGTGGCTATTCAAACGTCGCCTTATTGTTCCATTGCCGATCTCACTATTCTCTATAGCCACGAGAATCTTCTTCTTTCTCGCCAATCGGTGGCCTTTACTCTTCCATCGTCTCAAAATCCTGTAGCAATGTATACTTCTAAATCGGGTCCGAACCAAAGAAATTCAAGATCCAATAAGAATGGTTTCTGCCCACGTGGTGCTTCAGCACAACAGCGCCCTCCAGTTCACTCCAGTCCTTCTGGATATGCTCCCAGGCCCAATAGTTCTTATAGGCCTCCTATTCTTCATTCCAGGCCTTCTTCTTCTACAGGGCTGAATCCAGACAAGGAGGCTATTTGCCAGATTTGCTACAAAAGAGGCCACCAGTCCAGAATCTGCTGGTACCGATCTGATTTTGTTAACTATCCTGAGCAAGTCTAGCCAGCTTTTCAGGCACATTTGACACAACCCGCTCCGTTTCAAGCAAATAATGCTCAAACCAATCCATTCTCTTCGGGGTTCGAGTGGTATCTCGATTCGGGTGTGACTCATCATGTCACCAATGACTTGAACAACCTATCCTCCTTGCTATACGAGGGTGTCGACAAGCTCCACATTGGTAATGGTGCGGGTATGCCTATTAGCTATATTGGCTCCTCTACCTTGCATTTTTCGAATTATACAATCTCTTTACATGATGTTCTCTTTGTGCCTTCTTTTGCGAAAAACCTTGTGAGCCTATCCAAATTATTACAAGACAATTCGATTCTTATGGAATTTTTCTTTAATGTTTGTCTTGTTAAGGACCGCCTCACTATGAAGACTCTTCTTCAAGTCAAGGTTGACCATGGCCTCTACAATTTACCCCTCCCAATAAAGCCACAAGCACACTTTGGTGAACGAGCATCCATCGACATTTGGCATGCTCGTTTGGGCCATCCCTCTTCCATCACTACTAAAAAAATTTTACATTCTCATTCACTATCTTGTATTAGGAATAAGATGTCTTTATGTCATGATTGTTTAGTGGCTAAGGCGCATCGTTTGCCTTTTATTTCTAGTACTTCTACTTCTTCCTTTCCTCTTGAGATTGTATATTCGGATGTGTGGGGTCCCGCACCTTTAAAATCAAGGAACGGATTTCGTTATTACATTGTGTTCATTGATGATTTCTCTCGTTATTCTTGGATTTATTTTTTGTACTCGAAGGATGAGGTGTTACATGTGTTTCCCTCTTTCAAGAATCAAGTTGAAAATTTGCTTGAACGCACGATTAAAATACTAAGAACGGATGGTGGTACCGAATACAAGCCAATTGCATGTTCATTTCCCTCGATTCTTCATCAAACGACATGCCTTCATACTACACAACAAAACGGAGTTTCCGAGAGAACACCGTCATGTGGTCGAACTAGCCCTTGCTAACATGGCTCATGCCTCCATTCTCGAATGTTTTTGGGATGACATCTTTGCTAGTGTGGTGTATCGCATAAACCGACAACCTCCTTCCAATCATTCCTCTTCTCCCTTTCTTAAGCTCTTCAATAAACCACCCGACTATCTCTTTTTGCGGGTTTTAGGGTGCTTGTGCTTTCCATACACAAGACCTTACAATGATCACAAGCTTCAACCTCGCTCTAAACCTTGTGTCTTTCTTGGTTATTCATTTTCTCAAAAGAGTTACAAATGTTTACACCTTGAATCTAATAAAATCTATGTCTAGACATGTTATTTTTGATGAAACACAGTTTTCCTTTGCGAATAATTCCAATGGAGCTGCCTCGAGTGCATATTCTCCCTCTATTTCTGCGAATTGGCTACCCTTGCTGTCTCCCTTGCTGGTAGCCGTGCCTTACACCACACTAGCCACCCCTCAGTTGCCACATAGGATCCTGTATTACCCTCTCAGCCCAAAGCTCTTATTTGTTCTTTATCCAGCGATGCCCTTTAGACTTCGGGTGCTTCCACTCCTGCAGCGGATCCCTCCTCTCCTTTGAATTCCGCTCTTCTCCAGAAAAGTTCGGGTTCTTCAGCTGTTGTAGCGGATCCCTCCTCTACTATGGATTCTGTGCCTCTCTTTCTAATTTCGGGTCCTTCAGTTGCTGCAGCGGATCCCTCCTCTACAGCTATAGAAGCCTTAGCTCTGAAATTGGGTACTTCCAAGGGTGCAGCGGATCACTCAGTCCCTATACTTACATACTCTAGACGCGCCAAAATTCCCATATCCAACAGAGAGCAGGCTGGTTTGCTTCAAACTCCAGTTTTGGCCAAACCTCAACCTAGTATCCCACCTTCTACACATCCTATGATCACCAGGAGCCGCAAACCTCCTTCCCACAACAACCAAGTTGCTCTCTTGACCGAAACTTTTGTTGAAATCGAGCCCAAGACCTATAACCAAGCCAAGCACCATTCTCATTGGATTGATGCTATGAAGAAAGAACACAACGCTCTTCTTGCCAATCAAACTTGGGTTCTTGTTCCTCCATCTTCCGATCAACATGTGGTCGGTTGTAAATGGGTGTTTAAAATCAAGAGGCATGCGGATGGTTCTCTTGAACGATACAAAGCTAAACTGTTGCTAAAGGGTTTCATCAAGAAGGTGTCGATTATTTCGAAACCTTTAGCCCGGTTGTTCGTCTCACTACTATTCGCCTTGTGCTATCTATTGCCGTCTCATATGGTTGGGATATTCGACAACTTGATGTGCAAAATGCCTTCTTTCATGGTGATCTTCAAGAAACCATTTTCATGCAACAACCGCCGGGATTCATCAACTTGGCCAAACCAAACTATGTGTGTTGCCTCTCTAAAGCCATCTATGGTTTGAAGCAAAGTCCTCATGCGTGGTTTAATGTCCTCACCAAGGCCCTTCTCAATCAAGGATTCAAAGCCTCTCGTTATGATCCTTCCCTCTTCGTCTACTCCTCTCATGGGACCATTCTCATTATCCTCATCTATGTGGACGATATCATTGTGACCGGGTCTAGTCTTGCTCTCATTCAATCTCTCATTTCCTCTCTCCAAAAACAATTTGCCCTTAAAGATCTTGGTTCTCTCTATTTCTTCCTTGGCATTGAGGTCAATTGCACCGCTTCGGGTATGCATCTCTCTCAACCCAAATATCTCAAAGAGGTTCTCAATCAAGCAAACATGCTCAATGCCAATCCTCTTCCCTCTCCTATGGTTCCCAATACTTCTCTCTCTCGCTTTGATGGTGACCCTTTTGATGATCTGCACCTCTATCACTCTATTGTGGGTGCTCTCCAATACGTAACTCTCACGTGTCCCGATATTTGCATTTTCGGTCAACAAAGTGTCCCAATTCATGCACTCTCCATCTACCGCCCATTGGGCAGCGGTTAAGAGGATTCTTCGGTATCTTAAGGGCACTCTCTTACATGGCATTGTTCTCAAACCGACCTCTTTTTTCACCCTCCATGCCTATAGCGACGCGGATTGGGCCGGTTCTATCGATGATCGCAAGTCAACAACGGGGTTTTGTGTTTACTTGGGTCCTAATCTCATCTCATGGGGATCCAAGAAGCAGCCCACGGTGGCTCGGTCTAGCACCGAAGTTGAGTACAAGGCCTTAGCAGTGACTAGCTCGGAATTGATTTGGCTACAATACCTCCTAGCCGAACTTCATGTTGAGACAGCTTCTTCTCCATTTCTGTGGTGTGACAATATTGGGGCTTCCTTTTTGGCTTCCAATCCGATGGTCAACACATAGATAAAGCACGTGGAGCTCGATTATCACTTCGTACGAGAAAGGGTCGCTAACAAATCTCTATTGATTCGGTTTCTCTCCTCTAAGGATCAAATTGCGGATGTGTTCACCAAGCCACTTGCTTCGCCTCGCTTCCTTCAACTCTCAGCCAAACTCACTGTGTGTGCATCGGATTGCGGGGGGAGTAATAGAGTACTTTCCAGATTAGATGCTTAGGGGTAGAGTTGTAATTAGCAAGTGGTAATGATGTAATTAGAGACAATAAGAGTTAGTTAGTGGTATTATCGTAATTAGGTCATTGCTTATATATAGATGTAATGCCTCAGCTGTAAATCAATCAATTATGAAATAAAGGAATTATTTCTCAAAATATATCTTCTATCTTTCCCTTTAATTGGTCTGTAGGACTTTTTTTTTCTGTTTGTTTCTTACTACTTTTATTTAACTTGGGCCTATGTGATGACAGAAATATGTGTAAGTTAGCAAATACATATAATATATAGAGATTTGCCTTTTTCTGGTTTTTTTTTTGGTAGGGAGCTGGTCATTATGATGATTTTTTTATCTTTATTAATCAGGTTTAAAATTGAGCTATCACATCCAGAGCAACCGTTATTGAAGGTCAAGCAGCTTTTCAATGTGCACAATTTGCTACTCAATAGAAACAAAGATAAGAAAGGTGTGTTTCACATTTCCCAATTTGGTACATATTCAAAGAATTGCATGACTTGCTTGTTCAGCGGTTTTCAAATTTTAGTTGTTTTTTTGGTTTTGAAGCAAATTGAGATATATATGCTTGAATTGCGGGTTGATCAAGGCAAACTTGAACTAAGTAGAGGCCCAATTGGGCTAAACTGGGAAAAATATTTAAACCAGCAGATTTATTTTGGAGGCCCAATTGAGCTATCACGTGCCGTCGCAGCCCCCGCTCAGCAGTTTTATTTTGGAGGGTTAATTACTTAGTTACGATAAAGTTGGTGACACCTAATTGCACGGTTGAAGCTTATCGAGAGTTAATTCAGACTTATTTTGGGCTAATCAATTAGTGACTGACTTTTCAAACATATTTAGAGGCAAGAGAACTAACTGAGCACTTTGTGGAGCTACCACCTGAGCTGTGTTGTGTGAAGATTCTCGGCTTTTCTAAGGAGATAGGGAGCTCGTTGTCACTCTTGCCGTCTTTTATGCACCGTTTAGAGAACCTTCTTGTAGCTATCGAGCTCAAGCATTTAATGCTCTCCTCCTTTGCAGAAGCTTCTCTTGTCAGAGCAGAATGCGTATGCATCTCCAACCTCTCTTCTTCTTGATTTGTTTGGATTGGCTACAAAAGTTGAGAACCTTATGCCAAATTTTGTATGGTACTTGCATAGAGTTTTGGGGCCTGCGAGGTTTGGCACCATGCCAGTGTGGTCCTGGTTTCTCTTATAACAGGCCTTGGATGTTTATCTAAGCATTTATTTAACCCAGTTTTGCCACAATCGTGCTATTTGAAAATAGTTAAGCCCTCTCCAAATTTAAGCCTCTCATTACCCTCTTTTATGCAACTAAACCTCAATTAAGCCTCCATTTAACTTGTCTTGTTGCTTATCATCATGAATTGCCTGAACTGACTGCATTGAGCCTCACATTTATCGCAAAGCATAAAAATGACCCCACATTTGGCCTTAATTTATTTCAGATGTCCCAAATTTACAATCCAAAATAAAAACACTCTTAAAAAGAAGTGTTCACTCAGCAGATACATTAAATTATGAAATGTAAACATGGAATGTTGATTAGAAGTTTTAAAGGAATGAAATATACGGTACAATGATAAGAAATAAAGTACAATTAAAGAGCTTTTAGAATAGTAAGGTTTAAATAATTTTACCTGGATAGGTAATCGAGGCATTTAGTAGATTAAGTTTCTCACCCATACCAAGCAATTGAGGGAATTTACCTAAAATTGTTCAAAGGCTAGTTAATGTCTGCTCGGTACAAAATACAAATAGAATTTCGTAATTGTGCCATTTAGCAAGGCCAAACAAACAGTTAGTTCTATTATTATTGTTGTTGACCAGGTCAAATCATTAAAGGATAACCATCCGAGTATACTCTGGTATTAGCTAATCAAGTCTCAAGTGAAATCTAATTAACAGATTAGGTTACTTACAAATTAGTGAATTTTAAGAGAAGCTTTTTGCTTCTTTTAGTCTTTAAAAGTTATTTGTTCCAACAGATACTGGAGGCACTGACGACCGAGAAATGCATGGAGAGGCTATCATTAGAGAGGTTTGAAGTACTAGGTGATGCATTTTTGAAATACGTAGTAAGCCGACACAGCTTTATTTCTTTTGAAGGGTTAGATGAGGGTAAATTGACCTGGAGACGGTCATGCATTGTGAATAACTTGAATTTGTATGTCCTTGCTATAAAGAAAGATTTACAGGTACACAGTTAAAATCAGTTTTATGTATTTTTTTCATGTCTTATACTATATTTTGTATACATTTTTAATAGAATTTTTGTCTTTTCATTAATACCAGATTTTCATAAGGGAGCCATTTGAACCATCTCAATTCTTTGCATTAGGTCATCCATGCACCAAATTCTGCACCAAGGACAACGAGTTGATATTGCACCCAAGAAAATCTAAAACTCATTCCAATTCCAGTTCTGAAAATCTTGAGCTGGCCACTGGTGGAAGGTGCACTCGGGCCCACCGCTGGCTCCATGGAAAGACAATTGCTGACATGGTGGAGGCCCTTGTGGGTGTTTTCCTGGTTGAAAGCGGTTTCAAGGCCGCCTTTGCATTTTTAAGATGGATTGGAATTGAAATTGATTTCAAGATCTCTGATTACGAAAAGGCTTGCAACCTGAGTTATAATAATTTATCACTTGTGGAGAGTATGAATATTGATGCATTGGAGGAAACCATTGGGCATGAGTTTAGGTTTAAAGGATTGCTAATGGAAGCGCTCATACACCCATCTTATAACAAGCACTCAGGTGGATGCTATCAGGTGGGTTGTCTCATGCGTCCCTATGTCTGGTAATACAAACCTTTATCTCCAGGTCGTGTACGAAGCTGAGCTGGTATGAGATTATTTTTGTGCCTGGATTTAATTGAATTTGTGTTATTTTGGGGTTTTATTGGTGAATTGGGGTAATTATGAATTTCATTTAGAATGTTACAGTACTAGCATTATCCTAAATTAGTCTGGTCAAAGAGCGTAATTTGAATAAAAGACCGGATTAGATATTATTTATATATAATTCATTCATTTTTCAACTCAGAGATTGGAGTTTCTAGGCGATGCTGTGTTGGAGTACCTAATCACCTCCTACATCTACTCGGTGTACCCTGATCTGAAACCTGGTCAAATGACGGATCTGAGATCCATAGCTGTTAACAACACATCACTTGCTCATGTGGCAGTCAGGCAGGCCCTGCACAAGCACCTCGTCAAAGATTCAAATGGCCTCACCACTGCTGTTAACAAATTTGAGCAATATGTTGCTTTATCGGATCCTGAAAAGGAATTTGCAGAGGAACCCGCATGCCCTAAGGTTACCCTTTTTTGTAGAAATTTTATTGTCATAAAAATAAAAGAAGTCTTTCGTACCACATATACCCAGCATCCCCTATTTGTTTTAAATAGAAGTAAGCTCTTTCCTCTTCATCATTATTTGAAATGTGAAACTGAGGGAGGAGGATACTTCTGTAAGTATTTCGAAAGAAGTATGCAGGGAGGGGTATAGAGGATGTACTCTTCATGTGTCACAGGGTACACATGATATTTTGCATACTTCAAATAGCAGACTGGAACCTCTCCCAATTTATAGTTGGTGCCTCACTAACCCTCAATTCAACCCAATCTGTTGTCGATTTGAACCTAGCCAGGTCTTAAATAGAGCACCTTACCTACCTGTAAAGACCCCCTCTGTTACAACACCGTTATTAATCAGTAGAAACCTTTCTTATATAAAAAGAACATGTAGATTGAAAAAATGATGATTAAATAAATGAGAATAAAGAGAGAGTCCATTCTACATGTTAATATCGACAACAATGAAATTTATAGTAAGAGGAAAATCCGTCGATTTTTTATCATGAGGGTTCAATTAGGGATCTAAAAAAGTCACGGCGTGACCAGATATGTCATGGCACGGCTCATGTGCTGGTCACGTGCCGTAACCATTCACGCGACGTGACCATCTTCTTAAAATTTGGCACGGCACAACACGTCACGCGAAAGATCTGGTCATGGCACTACACGTGGTTATGTGTAATTAGGACCGTTAGATCTTTCGATCGAATGGTGAATCTTGAATAAACTAACTTAAATTATGAAAAAGATAGTTAAAGAATGACCAAACGTGACCATGTGTGGTCACGGCGTGACTAATGTGCGGTGACCGTCCTTCCAAATTTGGTGACGGCGTGACTAGTCACGGCACGTCTCGTATTTAGAACCCTAGGTTCAAGTCTCTCTATCCCCAATAAAAAGCCCATTTGATTTTCGAAATATTTCCTTTATTTTGATTTTGATGAAATTTTTTCATAAAATAAAATTCACCATCTTTCCTTTTTAATTCATTCAAAGATCATTGACTGTCCTAACAATCCAGGTACTAGGTGATGTGGTTGAATCATGTGTTGGGGCTGTGCTTCTTGACACGGGGTTGGACCTCAAACAGGTTTGGAGCCTGATGCTGGATCTGTTAGCACCTGCTCTGAGCTTCTCTGACATGCAGATAAGCTCATTAAGGGAATTACGTGAGCTGTGCCAGTCAAGTAATTTTGAACTGAGGCTACCAGATCCAGTAAAAACACTTGAGGTGTATAACGTAAATGTGGAAGTTTGTATACCAGGGAATTATTTGACTTTTAAAGCTACAAATCGTAGCTCTAAAGCTGCCCGAAAAATGGCAGCTCAAAAAGCTCTCCTGAAATTAAAGGTACTTAATTTATTCAGTTATTCATTGTTGGGTTGGTCCTTTTACTGCAACTTGTATTCTTCCTGGCTTTTGGGCTTCAGTTAGTGCTAATATTTGCCCCTTTCCTTTTACTTTACTTTAGATACTTGTTCAACCTTTATTCAATTTATTCTTTTTCTTTTAAATGACATTTTTTATTTAAAATTTTTTTTTCCTTTGTTGTATTATACCCATGCTGCAAAATAAAAGTTTAAAATTAATTAATCCTATGTCATACTTAAACATATATTTTTTCATATTAACAATAATGAATGTGTTTTACCTTACCACTAGAATTAATACTGCTGTATTTTCTGATAGAACAAAATTACCAGTTATAACTTAACCTAACTTACCATTGTACCATTTTTTTTACTTGTAATTGCAAATTACTGAAAATTACCACTAATTGCAAGTTATTGAAAACCTCTCTGCTTTTCTAACTGGATTTAACCAGGCATTAGGACACAAGCACAAGAGCAAAACCTTAGAGGAGATATTGCGTACCACTCCAAAACAGAAAGCAAAGCTAATAGGATTTGATGAGGAACCTCTTGTTATAGAAACCTACTCATCTCCTATCACTGACGAATTTGCTAAATTAAGCATCAAAGAGGTCAAACCTGATGTCAAGTTCATATCTACTTCAGAAAACGGAGATTGCTGTAGTGCACTTCTTGGATCGGCAGTTGAAGGTAAAGCGGATTTTAATCTTAAAAACGGGTTGACAGGAGATAGGGTTGCTGTTGTGGGAAGGGGAGAGTTGAATGGTGCATCTAACATACATATCAATACTGGCAATCATGAAGGTATGCTACATTCTTGTGCTTTACTATATATATATAATATATGAACTTCATTTTTTCTATTTATAATTGTGCTTGTGCTGGATATTTATTTGGATAAATTAATCAATTATTGTAATTTTTTCTTATGTTCTGCCATTTCTTAACAAAGTGGACAGTTTAAGCTTATACCTTGTATCATATATAAATTTGTTTTATATCAACTATGATTTCACATCCATTTTAATATACTAATCTTATAGAAAACATAGATATTGACCTTAATTAATTTGTTGTTGTTTTCTTTTTATTCCAAAAAAGAAACAGGTCTAATAACATGCAAAACATCAAGGTCACAGCTGTTTGAGATCTGTGCAGCTTGTTATTGGAACAAACCTATCTTTGAATGTTGCAAAAGAGAAGGCCCTGATCACCAACCATTGTATTCTCTTTTACCTTTCTCTAAGAACTATAATGTACAAGCAGGTACAACCATTAGTTGCACGAGTGAACAAGCAAAAAATGGAGTCTTTGCAGTTGAGTCAGTTTAAAGGAAAATCAATTGCATGGATGCTTTTGCAAAACAACTTATAAACGACTGACTTTTGCATAAGAAACTTAAAATAGTTGTTACGACATCTAATCTAAACCGCTTGATCCTACATATTTTGGTCAAAAATCAGAGAAAACTGAGCCAACCTTCTCTAGTTGTTCATGAAGTGCCTTTTCTGCTTATTAATGATTTTGTTTATTTATTAATAATATTATTTTCTAAAATTTGTGTAGGTTCACTTTCAAAGTTACTGTACAACTGCAAGGAGCTAAGCCTACTTGCATAGAGAGCGTTGGTTATCCAAAAGCACAAAAGAAAGCGGCTGAAGAGAGTGCTGCTGAAGGTGCAGTTTGGTGCCTCAAGCATCTTGGTTACACGCTGAACTCCAAACCTAGAATATAGAGCTGTGTATCTGAAAAAAGTACATAGAAAAAAACAAAGTAACTTTTATATCATATTTAATTTACAATAGTGTAAAACATAAGTTTTTAACCCCGATTGGGTTTCATTTCTAGTCTACTCTCACTTGTTTGAGACTAAAGGCTTGGTTGTTGTTGTTGTAAAACATAAGTTTTTACATAATAAATTATTTTTTAACAAAATATATATATTGTGAATTGAATATTCATATTCACTAAAATTGCTGACACTGAAACTTATTTGTATCCGTATCTATATCTGTTTTAACATTTCAAAATAATATATGTATATGTATATGTATATGTAAAAAGTCGGATGTGGATTGGATAAGACGACATAATGTATAATGATATTTCGACAAAAACTTCGGTTGTGCTCCCTAAAGAGGTAAATGGGGAGGAAGAGAAAGGGGAAGAGTATCAATATGTGTAAAAGATTTCCTTTATTTTATGGTTTGAGATTTACTCTTGGTCGCTTTGAGATTTGGGTTACCAAGGGGCAATATTATTTGGGCTTTGAGATTTGTGCAAAGTTAAAAGAATGGTCCGGATCCACTAATTCTAAAGGACTCCCTTTTAGGGCACCGGGAGGATGTGAATTCAGAGAAAGAAGAGAAATGAGTCTTTCTCCATATTTATTTCTTCAAATATTATTGCAAAAAAAAAAAATACCAGAACCCTATACATTTGTACCCGAGTCTTAAAACTGATCAAATATCCCCATACATTTCCTAATGTTGCGAATACCTCCTTCCATCTAATGTTTTATTAAAAAATTTGAAAATTTTGACATACTCGCTTCTTTTTTAATAACGTAAACTTTTAATTTGTCTAAAATCGAGTCTCTTAAAGAAATTGAACCTAATCAAAATTTACGAAACAGACTAGTATAAGAAGCAAATAATTTAAACTTAATATTAATATTAATATTTAATGGACGGTCCGGATTCAAACTCAATTTTTGTATTACCTAATATGATACAAATGGGGCCAACATAGTGCGTTTCTTATTGGATCCGCATGTCATTGTTCACACCCGCAGCAAACCGGCTTGGGAATCTCTTTCCCTGCTTGGACAAGAAGAAAGTAATACACCGTCGCTGTATAAGCCCCCTCTCTCTTTCTCTTTAGCTCTCTCATCTCCCCCGAATCAGCTTAACTCTCTCGCAACTATGTCGGTAAGTTTACCATGCCTCCATTCAAAATCCTAACCCTAATCCTAAGTATCTAATCCCGTTTCACCTCTCTCGATAGTTTACTCCATGTAAACACCAAATTATTCTTCTTACTCACGATTTTCTGATATTTCATGCTAGATCTTCGAGTACAATGGAAGCGCCTTGGTGGCCATGGTGGGAAAGAATTGTTTCGCTATTGCAAGCGATCGACGCCTAGGCGTGCAGCTTCAGACCGTTGCTACTGATTTCCAAAGGGTTTTTAAGATCCACGATCGGTTGTATATCGGTCTATCTGGCCTCGCAACTGATGCCCAGACAATGTAAATTTTTTCTCCTTTTGTCAATTTCAATTGGAATGCTGGTTTTTCTGAGGCTAGTTTTAATGTTTTTTTCTTATCTTAATTGTTTTTTCAGGCATCAAAAGCTCGTGTTTAGGCACAAACTTTACCAGCTAAGGGAGGAGAGGGACATGAAACCTCAGACCTTTGCAAGTCTGGTTTCAGCTTTGCTTTATGAGAAAAGGTTCAGTTGTTGATTCTTTAGTACTAATTTTGGAATCGTATTCAAGTTCATCATATCTAATTAAATAGCTGCTCTTAAAAAGAAGGTTTTATAAATGCTTTAAGTTGTATATAATTTAGTCGAGAATTACATAAATCATGTTTGTGGCAACTGCCCAGTCTGATTTTGTGTCTGTACTTGTCTGAATTTCATTTTTCCAGTTTTATCTGTTTATTTATTTTGTAAGTTTTGTTATGTTCTTTTGTGCTCAACTGCAAACCGACAGTGAGTGTTAATTGAGTATTATTGTCCTATTTTTTTGGGATAAATATGAGATAAATTTGGATTAAGTTTTGGCTTGATTTGGAGCTTGTTAACTGCAATTAGCTGAAGAACGGGATAGTATGAAGTTTCGCTTTGCATGCCTTGTGTTTAACTGACTCTTAATTTGTATATTTAATATTATAAATTGTAGATTTGGGCCTTACTTTTGCCAACCTGTAATTGCTGGATTAGGAGACAATGACGAGCCATTCATATGCACTATGGATTGCCTCGGTGCCAAGTATGTAATGCTTATCTATATATTTGCTTAAACTATTTACTGGCAGCTGCCATTCATAGTACTATAGATTTAAACAAAGGTAGAGGCAATTTCGTTTTTTTTTCCTTGCTAAAAGGACAGTAGAGTTGCATATGCTAATTTTCCACCAAAAGTAGCTCTGGGTTTAATTGCTTTCCCTAAAGATAAAAATTTGCAAATAAATGAAAATTTATATGTCATTATCGTTAACTAAAAGTTAATATTTTGTGTAGGGAGCTAGCAAAAGACTTTGTTGTTTCTGGTACTGCTTCAGAGTCTCTATATGGTGCCTGTGAATCGATGTATAAGCCTGACATGGTTAGAAATTCATTCCTTGTATTATGTTCTGACTTATTAGTTATAAACAGTGTCTTTATCCATGCCTTATATAACTGATTATGGGCTGTTTGGTATTAAGGTGCTCTATTTGAGGGTTTAATTTAGGCTAAATTAGCAGTTAATGTCATGAGTTGAGGTTGAGTGGTTTAATTAGAAGCACAATTAGACAATCTATGTGGTCTGGTTGCATATTTTAGGATATTGGTGCACAGCAGTACTTGTTTGTACTGTTATTAGGTGGTCCTGTAATTCAAAAGGTGTAGAAGCATAATTGCCAAATATCTCCCTTTCCCCAGAAGTGCATAAAATTTCAAATGTGCAAGATATTCTCTATTGAATACTTAAATAGTGATGGATAGGAAAATTGTACTAAATACTGAATTGTTGACCATTGAAATTAAATCATTGACATTCCATAGCATCATGTCATTCTAATAATATCTCTTTTAGGAACCTGAGGAATTATTTGAGACAGTATCACAAGCTCTGTTGTCGTCAATCGACCGTGACTGCTTGAGTGGTTGGGGTGGCTATGTTCTTATTGTGTATGTCACTTTACTAATTTGGTCTTCATTTTTTGTATTTTTACTTTCTTGAAAACTTCAAACTGGTGGAGATATTTTTGGTGGTTTTGTAGGGCATGTATGATATTTTGACGATTTGTAGGGACATATAAGAAATTTCTCTTGTTTTTCATAACTCATTTTTGTTCTTTGTTATTGTAGTACGCCGACCGAAGTGCAAGAGAAGATTTTGAAAGGGAGGATGGATTAGAATCTTACGTCTGGACATCTACATGTTTTAATGCTTGCTTATGTTTGGTCAAGTTATTTGTTACCTCCTAAGTTGTAGTCTCAGACAAATATACATTAGTTTAGAATGTTTGTGTCTTCGGTTCTCTTGGATTCATCTATTTTTATCATTGGTTCTAATGTTTTGTGTCTTTTAGCTAAATTAATGTTGAATTTTCCTATGTTGGTTCTAAACATCTAATGTTTTCTGTTTTGTACGGGCCTCGTTTTCGTGGCTGTCAAGACATTTTGTAACTTGGACACATTTGTGATTGTACCTGTACTCACTGTTGTTGTACCACTATACTATGGTACTGGGTTTAGGTTATAACTAGAGTTCGCATCTTAAGATTGCAAGTGAACTTTTAATTTTGGGGCTCGTTTGGCAAAACCATCGGAACAGCAGAATAGCATGCTGTTTTGATTGAAATTGTTGTCGAACACAAATTAAAGATTCATAATAGTACTAGAATAGGCTAATCCGTTTTTCTAGCAAATAGGTCGAATAACTGATTAGTGGTGTTTAAAATAGCAATTAATATTGTTTTATATTATATTGCATTATTTAGTTATTACAGTTATTAGTATTTAATATTATTTTATTATATGAGTGAGGTTATGGTACTTTCTAGTTCACATATCGGGTCTGTGCTGTGGATTATATCTTCCAATCAGTTGATTTGAACTAAACTCCATATGAAAATGTACTTGCTGATAAAATTCTACATTTTTTAGAATTTTTTTACTATTTTTTTAGATAGATTGAAAATCACTATTTTTGAAATGTTTAGAATCTTTAGATTAGCTGATTTTCTACTTTAAAAAAATGTATTTTTTTTTTTAAATGTAAAATTTGGACTATATTTTCAATAATTATGTTGAATGGATTGACTTTTGAACTTTAAGAAAAAAAAATTGAATTCATAGTTTCCGGACGATTGGATCTATATGCGCATTGCAAAGTACAATAGCCTCACTCTTATTATATTATATCACAATTATAATTATTTACAAAATCATTATTATTCATAATAGTTATTGTGATTTTTTTATCTTAGACATAGCTATTGCAATTCTCATTATTTTTATTATATTAGTGCATTATTATCATTATCATTATTTATTATAGTGTTATCATTTTGAACTATTATCCTATTCGTATTATATTATCAAAATTATTTTCATTATTATATTGAAAGTAGTTATTTGTTTATTTATGATTAATATTATTTTATTTATTTTAATCTATGCTTCTTCCATTACATGTGGTAAAATGTAAGTTTAATCTATCCAGTTTTGATCAAACTCTTGAGTTACTTCTGAGGATCCAGACTCCCGCACATTAGGAGCAATGTTATCAAAATCGGACCGGACATCGATCCGATAAAGCTCTGGATCAACAGTTTACCGGTCGGACTGGTGGATCAATCGGTTCAACAGTTGATTTTAAAATATATATATATATATATATATAGGGTCCGGCTAATTTGCTGCCGGCAGCATTTTAGCCGGAGGTGCTGCCGCCCAAACCGCTGATTTGTGATGTCCAAACAACAAATTCAAACCGTTAGATGTTTAATCTATATTATAATCTACTTGGAGACCAAATTTTACATTTTTTGGAATTTTTTTACTATTTTTAAAGCTGGGTTGAAAACCGCTGTTTTTAACGCTGCAGAAATTTACTGAAAACAGCGGTTTTCAACCCAGCTTTAAAAATAGTAAAAAAATTCCAAAAAATGTAAAATTTGGTCTCCAAGTAGATTAAAATATAGATTAAACATCTAACGGTTTGAATTTGTTGTTTGGACATCACAAAACAGCGGTTTGGGCGGCAGCACCTCCGGCTAAAATGCTGCCGGCAGCAAATTAGCCGGACCCTATATATATATATATATATATATATATATATAGTGCTGGGCTTAGCTAAGCCATGGTGTAAAACGACTTGATGAAAACTCACACACATATATTGATTTATAGTTGATATTTAATAGATATGAAAGTTATATAAAAAATAATCATGTTATTACATAATTTTGATGAAAATTCACACACATATATTGATTAATATACTGTATAACTGAATTATATTTAAAAGAAAAAAAATAAGAAACATATAGAACCCAATTACAAAATAAAACTTGTTAAGAGAAATTAATTTTCGTATTCCCTACATTTTATCAATGAAAATTGTATATAAAAACATCATAATTTTACATAATATCTGTGAATATATTTGTGCATATTAAATGATGTACTACCATATCCAATTTATAAATAAATATATACAAAAAATAATAACCAAAGAAATAATTAAGCTACAATTTAGAAAATTTTGTACACTGGTTTTAAATTGCATAATGATGAAAAAGCTAATTAAATCCTCAAACAAGACCTAGGTACCTCCATATATATATATATATATATAAAGAGAGAGAGAGAGAGAGAGAGAGAGAGAGAATGGTTAATATACAAACGTTTGTTTCTGGACTCGGGAACAAACGATTCGGTTCTCTGATTTTTAAAGTTCAAACAGTCGATCCAAACCGTTAGATATTTAATCTATATTAAAATGTGCTTGGAGACCAAATTTTACATTTTTTAGAATTTTTTTACTATTTATTAAGCTGATTTGAAGGTCGCTGTTTTTCAATGGTGCAGAATTTTAATAAAATCAGCGATTTTCAAACCATCTTAATAAATAGTAAAAAAATTCTAAAAAATGTAAAATTTGGTCTCCAAGCACATTTTAATATAGATTAAATATCTAATGGTTTGGATCGACTGTTTGAACTTTGAAAATCGGAGAACCGAATCGTTTGTTCCTGAGTCCAAGAACAAATGTTTGTATATTAGCCATTCTCTCTCTCTCTCTCTCTCTCTCTATATATATATATATATAGAGAGAGAGAGAGAGAGGCTAATATCAAAACGTTTGCACCAAGGTCCTCGTGCAACCAAGTTGTTTTCGAATTTTCAAAGTCCAAACAGTCGATCCAAATCATTAGATGTGATCTCTATATTAAAATCTGCTTGGAAACCAAATTTTACATTTTTTAGAACTTTTTTTACTATTTATTAAGCCACTTTGAAAATTGCTGATCACATGGTCCAGGATTTGGTTGCACTGTTTGTACTGTTCACCCGGATCAGTAATTTTCAAAGTGGCTTAATAAATAGTAAAAAAATTTAAAAAAAATGTAAAATTTGGTCTCCAAGCAGATTTTAATATAGATTGAACATCTAACGGTTTGGATCGACTGTTTGGACTTTGAAAATCCGAAAACGACTTGGTTGCACGAGGACCTTGGTGCAAATGTTTTGATATCAGCCACACTCTCTCTATACACACACACACACACACACATATATGAGGCAAAGCTCAAACTGAATTAAAGCAAGATCCATTGAACTTGGTTTCGTGTTTGCTATGTTGCTAATTAGTCGATTGGTTTGATTTGGACATTCATCGAACACTTTGAGAGCATTTTCAATTCTTCAAAATACCCAAAGTTATACATTAATCAAATCAAGTTTCAAATACTACGCACAAACACAATGCACCGATCGATCGATGAGATTACCAACAGCTTAATCCCTATAATAACTTTGAAAAAAACATCCCTTGACATCCACTGTCAAATTTCTCAAAAAAAAAGTTTGTAAATAAATAAATAAATAGGAACGAAGGTTGAACAGCTCATGAGGCGTATCTGAAACTACATGTAGTGAGAGAAATAATCGAGCACAATGAAGAAAATAGTAGAAGCAATAATAAAAGAAAATTGGTACCAAAACTGTTCCTACATGATAGCAATGCAAGATAAAAAATTCAGCGAGCACCCCAATAGAGCAACAAAAATCAACCAGCACAAAAATAGGAGATTAGAAAGAAGCACCGACGCGAATCACCAGCATCGAAGAAGGGAAGCAATATGAGTTAGTACGAATAACCCATGATGGAAGAGACGGTAAGAAAAGAAACAAAAGAATGAAGCGAATTGGACTTGCGTAAAACCGGGTTTTTTTTACTGCACGATCTACAGTTCTTATGAAAAATCAATCGGTCAAATCGGTTTTGACCGGTCCAGTAACACAAACAGTTCTTTTAACACAGGTATCCAGTCCGATTTTTTTTCATTTAAACCTCCGGTCCGATCCGGTTCTGATAGCACTGAATTAGGAGGAGAAGGTGTCTACTGTCTACATGCTGCCTGGCATTCAATCAGAGAGTGGCGTGTATCCAAACTGGAGAACTGGAAGCGATATGGATCGTTAGATCATTGGGCAACAGTGATGGTTTTCTTTTTTCCTTTTATTTTTTGCATAACCTCTGTTGCTCTTCATGTACGGCGACGCGACGTACTTGTGCATGGATGCGTCAAGTATCGTGGGTCGGTTCAGTTTTTTTGGTTTGCAGAAAATAAAAAAATCGAATCAAACAGTACTAACATAACAAGTTAGAATCTTTCTCAATCAAATGGAGCCAGTTAAACTGAAAAACCGAACTGGTTTATCTGAATTTTATTGGTTCGGTTAAAACCAAATAAATCGAATTGACCGGATGGACACTCCTACCTATGTGGGATCGTCTCCTCTTTTAGATCGGTCTAGAAGATATTATATAGTATGAAAATTTGGTAGCAGCGGATTGTGATTAATTTTTTATTTTTTTATTTCCATGCTTCGGTTGCTGGTCCCTCGGCATTTTTCTTACTGGAAAGAACTCTAAATATGGCAGAATTTTAAAATTTGGACATACATATATTGTTGGTAATTTTAATTTATGTAAAGTTTGGAGTTATAATACTCGTATTGTTTTCCTAAGTAGAATAAGTTCAATATTTAATATTATTTATGGCCATTTTCATTATTATATATTCTGAATAAAACCCAGTAAATTGTCTTTGTTGTATAGTAAAAGAAATGATCTATAGAAGTATTTGTTCTTTAGATTTGGGATTTTTAACATGTTGCTTTCACTTTGGTTCCGATTATTACCCTAAAAAATATTACTGTTAGTAATGCTCGCCCATTTCTGACTGATGATAAAACTGAAAATATTTAAGAAATTGAAATATTTAAGGACCGAAATGCTACATTTATAATTTTAATTATCAAAACAATAATTAAGTAATACTCAAAGGATTATTTGTGTAATTTACTCTCTCTTTTTTTCAAAAAATTGTTTTCAGAATCTTCTGGTATAAACAATAATTAAGTAATACTCAAAAGTCCATTCGATGTGTGGGAAGGAGGAATCGAAAAAATTATGAAAAATACTTTTTTAAATCAATGTTTCTTTCTCCGGTATAAACTTGACGAAAAATACAAGAAAAAAGATAACCTACTTGCCTCTTTTTTTTCATTTTCAGACAAATTAAACAGTATTAATCCGGAAAAAATTGCAATTTTCCACCTTTTTTTTTACTTTATTTTCTAGCGCATCAAATAGGCATATGTTTCACATTATATTAAATCCAATTCCTTATTGAATATGTTTTACAAATTTAAAATAGAATTTAATGCCACTATTGATAATCCATAGAATCATGAACATCATCTAAAGCCACAATTTGTTATCTCTAGCTATGACATCAGATTGCAAAAAAACATCGAAAATAATGATTTTTTTTTTTAATTCTTCTCTATAGCAAAGTTGGCTGGCCTGGGGGTTTTAGATGCAATTTTCACACCTTGATCTCACTGAACAAAGGGAATTAGGAGATATTCGGCATAAAACAGCTGCAAATTATAAAATGAATTGATAGAGCATCACTTTTGAAAAGCATAATCAGTTACCTCTTCTTAACTTTGGGGAAAAAAAAACAGAAATTACTCCTTATTTTATTTCATTATATTTTATTACATTTTCATGTTTTGATGAAAATGAGATAGAAAAAAAAATTTACCTTCCAAATAAACATGTAAAATGATGTTATAGAACTTTTGTTTTCTATATCCAGACATCGGGCTCGAATTAATAGAACAGATGCAAGTATTCCATGACCAATAACCTACAATGAAATCGACAAATAAGAAAAAAAAAATGACCATAAACAATATTTAAGTGAAGTTATTCTATTGAGATAAATTTCATACTTCTAACTTCGATTTCAAATATCGTATTAAGAGTAATTTTACTCACTGTTACAATTCTTCGATATATGTCCGAAGAAGCAACTCCTACCAGTATTGCAATACTATATGCTGTTAAGAGTAGCCCGATGCAAAGCCAAAATACCTACTTAGACATACATTTTGTGTAAAGCCAAAAAAAACAAATGATCATGAGGGGTCTCACAAGTATTTCGTTAAATATGAATATGAATAATATTTTTCTTTTGAAGGAATTGATTTTATCGTACATACCCTCTTTTGCCCCAACCGAACACTAAAAGATTGTATGCCGAAATGTTTATCTCCATTGACATCTGGAATATCCTACAAGAGTTTCAAAAATGTTGAACTACATGGGCTAGAAATATTGATGAGTATATATCATATGGGGCCAAAAGATTTTTTTTTTTTACCACAAACTGTCACATAAGCACCTTGGTATTTATAATTTTAGATCCGGACTCCAAACAAACAAACCATTGTCCAATTGAATTACTCTAATTTACAAGCAATCAGTTGATGTAAAACAGTGTAAGACTCAGAATTTTTTGAGAAAAAAAATAAGGGTCAAGCCCTCATTTCATTAATCGGTAGAGTTACATGAGACATATATCTCAAATGAAAGATAAAGATACAATTGGCTCAATATATTTGAGCCTGAGGAAGGAAATATGAAAGTAAAAAAGCAAGTAATAAAGGCAAAAGTGGAAAAGTAGAAAAGATAAAGGGTGCATCAGTAAACCGTGCCATATTTGCAACAGCATGAGCATGCCAGTATCATCCTACTGGTGCGATGGCACTACCGGTCTATGTTAATCTGTGCCCTCCCAACTGCGTGGATATATTCCACTGATCCCGCACCTGCTGCATGAGCATCTCATTGCTCTTTGAATTGTCGGTGAAGACTCTTGCGCATCTCTCTCGCCAAATAACGAATTGTGTAATCTGCAGTAGTGATCTTTCTTCTTTGCTGAATTCCGCGCTGAGCAATGCCTTCCTTGCTCTCCGAGTTGGCAGTTTCATGTTCATAGTTATAGATAGTTGACGGTATATTTCTCTTGTCACTATGCATTCCTCAAAGAGATGTGGTACTGTTTCTACTTGTGCTTTGCACATAGTGCATCTGTTAACCATGACCCATCCTCGTTTCATTAGGTTATCTACTGTCAGTATCTTGTTTAGTGTCATTAACCATGAAAAAACCTGCATTCTAGGCGGTGCCCCAGTTTTCCAGACCTTGGCCACCTCAGCTTTGATAGTTGGAGCATGCTTGTAGGCCTGGTAGTATGAGCTGACACTGAATTGCCCAGATGAAGTCCATTTCCAGTGTGCCTCGTCTGAATTGTTGGTGATGGTTATAGCTTGCTGGTTCAACTTATGGCTTAGTTGCATGAATTGTTCTGTTGCTTCCTGAGATAGCACTTCTCTAAACAAATCCCTTGTATCTGTTGTTCTCATCATTTGTGCTATTGATATATCCTGATTAATAGCATATGTGTATAGTATTTGAAATTCGGATTTGAGCTTCCCAACTCCCCAATTATGATCCCAAAACAGAATTGAGTCGCCCTTTCCCACAATTCTTAACATTGAACCATCCATGAATTGGTATACATCTTTTAAAGTATTATTGAAAAAATATGATTTGGGTACCGGATATAGAGTATGATTTGTCTGATGAAAGATTGTCTTCCACAATCTTTTTTCCGGATTTGCCCATTGCCAGTACCATTTTGCTAGCATTGCATTATTAAAAACAGTTAGGTCCATGATCCCCAAGCCTCCCAGTTTCTTTGGTTTGCAAATCATTTCCCATTTGGCTAAGTTGAGCTTTTTTCTTTGTTGTGTGACACCATGCCATAAGAAGTGTCGTCTGGTTTTGTCTATGTCATTTATGACCCAAGCTGGGAGCTTGAGGCACGACATATAGTATGATGGCAGCGCTGAAAGAACAGCATTTAGTAGTGTCAACCTGCCGGCAATTGACAGGTTTATGGCTGCCCAACCTTGTAATCTAGTGCTGAACCTTTGTAAGAGGGGTAGGTAAGCAGTTTTGGGTAGTTTTGTGTTTGATAGGGGGAGGCCAAGGTATATAAATGGGAATTGACCTAGTCTACATCCCATTGCTAGAGCTAGTTCTTGTCCCATTTCCTGAGGCGTGCCGGTTGTCACCAGTTCTGACTTATTCAAATTTACTGCTAACCCTGAGATGTTTTCAAAAGCCGTCAGGACTATCTTTAGTATCTGTATCTGACGCATCTCTGGTTTCATAAAAAATAATGTGTCATCCGCATAAAGTAGACACGGAGACATACTTGAAAACGGCATTCTAATAGCTCCTGTTGTTTTTAGCTTGGAAACCCATCTATTAATAAAGTCCATAGCGATTATAAACAGGAATGGTGACAGCGGGTCTCCTTGTCGCACTCCCCGCTTAAGTGTTATTTTTTTCCCTATTAGCCCATTTACCAGTATTTGTGAAGTACCTTTTAGTACCGAATTCTCAATCCAAAATAGCCAGTTGCTTGGAAATTGGAGATTTCTAAGTACCTCAATCAAGTACTCCCAACTTATCGTATCGAATGCCTTGTGCACGTCCGCTTTGAATATTGCTAAAGGAATTTTATTCCTTTGTGAGTGTTGAATTGCTTGTTGAGCGTATATGAACCCTTCAGTTATCTGTCTATTCTTGATGAAACCTGTTTGTTCTGCGCTAACTAATCGAGGGATGTGTTGCTGTACCCGATTTGCTAGAATTTTAGAGAAAATTCTCTGGATCCCATGGATTAGGCTAATAGGTCTATAATCTTGTGGATGCATGGCAGTTGCTTTTTTCGGAATAAGAATGATGTGAGATGTGTTTAATGGATGAAGTGAGCTTCTCGTTGATGTAATATTGAGTAAAACCGCATGTATATCTCTAATCAATATGTGCTGAAATTTCTTGTAAAATTCACCCGTAAAACCATCGGGGCCGGGACTTTTGTTCTTTGGCCATGTTTGTATGACTTGCTGCACCTCTTGGACTGTTATCGGGTCTTGGAGAGCCTGTAAAGTGTGCTGGTCCTGACCGTACAGATTTTCCCAGAAAATTGGAGGTGTCGGTTGTGAAGATTTACCCATCAGCCCCTTATAGAATTCAAAAAATGCCGCTGCCTTGGCTTGCTGGTCCGAAAATTGCTGCCCATTCCATTTTATTTGCATAATAGTGTTGCTTCTTTTAGAGCTTGATGCCACTGCATGGAAGTATCTTGTATTTTTGTCGCCTTGTAGGTCCCATCTTAGTTTCGCCCTTTGCCTCCATATGTCTTCTTCTAAAATTGCTAGATCCGTGTATCTTTTCTTTATTTGGCAATTTACAAACTTCTCTAGGGCAGTGACACTTCTTGCTTCTTTAGTTTTGTCTATCCACCCAAGGAAGTCCCTGCACACCTTTATTTGTATTTTAATTGAACCCACCTTCTCTGCTGCCCAAAGTTTGATAACTTTTTGTAGTGCTTGGAGTTTAGCATGTAATTGGTCTGGTGTGCTTGCCTCCCCTTGCGATTCCCACTGTTGTGCAACTACTTCATCTAATTGTTGAAATTTGAGCCAACAATTCTCGAATCTGAATAGGTTAGTTTTTTGGAACTGTGTTTGTGCGGTGTATAAGATTGGGCAGTGATCTGAGGATGAGTTGGGTAGTGACTGTTGTTGGGAGTTGGGAAATTTGTTATTCCAATCTAACGAGATTAGGAATCTATCTAATTGGGCCATGGATGGGTTGTCTCTTTCACTAGACCAAGTGAACTTTCTTCCTTGTAGTGTGATGTTCAGCAGATCTAAGTCTGATACTAATTTTGCGAATGCTTGTGTCCCTCTCCAATCCGAGTTAGGGTTATTTCTCTCTTCTTGTCTCATTGTTACATTAAAATCACCACTTAAGATCCAAGGTGTATTGTTGGTTGGCTTAATGTCGGATAATTCTTCAAAAAAAGTTGATCTGTTTGCTCTAACGGATGGACCGTACACTCCCGTAAACAGGAAGGTAGATGAGTCTTCTTGGCTCTTGAGCAATAATGATAATGAGTATGTTCTTACTGTTGAGTTTACAAGTGAGAATTTTCTGGTGTCCCATGCTATAAGAATACCACCCCGAGTGCCTTCCGCATCTCGAGTTTCAAAATTAGCCAATTTCCTTCCACACAACTCTTTTGCCTTTCGGTTAGTCATAATCGAAATTTTTGTCTCTTGCAAGCATACTATATCCGGATTTTCCAAAATAATAGTTTGCCTAATTGCTAGCCTCTTTTCCCTTTGGTTGGCCCCTCGTATATTCCACGAGATAAATTTGTAAGAAGTCTTATAATTCATTAAACATTTTAGAGACTCTGTGTGTGCCAAAGTTCACTTTGGCAATGTAATACTGTGACCCATTTAGAAGCATATAACATCTCAAAGAAGCCATAACATAAAGGGAATAACTTAGTTTCATTATCACTGAATTGAGGTCTTTACATCTTGCCACTTGCAAGCACCCATAGACCCTCAATTGCAACAAAAGATTAATAGCCTCCGCTCTTACCTTTCTACTGTTATGGCACTTGCTCCATACAGCAAAGGAAGACATGGAAATTACATTTATAGCTACTACTACTAATAAAAAGGAAGTTCCTAACAACACTGTAGTGATAATCCGGGCACTACTCCCTTTCTGATACAATAAGTCGCTAATCATGAGGCCAAAATGCGACTACACTTGCATTTCACATGGTAGCGGACTTCAGACATTACCCTGATCCTGAGTCGCTGACTCAGTGCCGACCAACCTGCTCAGTTCCTTCTCCATTTTCTCATCTACCTTGATGCCAGCAGCAGCAACAACTAGCTCCGCTTGTATCTTGGACAGCGGGTCCAGGTTCTGGAGGTAGGTGAACTCCGGCTGGTTGTATTGCTTCCTATTCTGATTGCTCTTACTTGGTGTTGCGAGCTGCTGATTCTCCTTGAGTCGGCGGGCTTTGTCTACCGCAGTAATGTACGGGCCTCGGTTCTTCTCTGACAGGCGGGGGCTACGCCTAATCGGATCCTCATTGCTGCTCCTTTCACTTTGCACCAGAGAGGGGTCATTTCCAAAGTCAGGAGCCAAGAGCTCATTTGCGCCTTGTTGGAGAAGGAGTGTTCCTGTTGGTAACCCTGTAGGCCCGAACTCAGTGTCAGGAGTTGGGCCGTTCTCAAAGCCAGGAGGTGGGCCCGAGAATTCCTCTTCATCTTGGGTAAGAAAAGCCATTTCTGTTGGGGCTTCCTTAGGCCCCGACTCAGTGTCAGGAGTTGGGCCGTTCTCAAAGCCAGGAGGTGGACCCGAGAATTCTTCTTCACCTTGGGTAAGAAATACCATTTCTGCTGGGGTTTCCTTAGGCCCCGAAAATTCAGCACCTTGTGTAGGCCCGGTTTTGTTAAGCCCCACTGAATCTGCTTGATTTATAGGCCCGATGGATTTGGGCCCGTTTTGTAGACCAACAAAGATTTGAATTTCCTGGTTGAGGGGATACAGCTGTTCCTGTAGTGCGCTTTTAATGCACCCCCTGCTATTCTCTTTTATTCCCTGCAGCACATTAAATATCCCCTGCAAAATGCCTATCAAGTTTGAATATGCACCTAGAATGTCTCTGAGGCATGACAATTCTAGGTACGGCTGAAGCCTGAATTTGGAGATGTTCTGTGTTCCCCAGGTCACAAGTACAACTCCAAGCTCCTTTGGGTTATATGTGAATACTATCTCTGCTGCCTTTGATGTGGCCATAGCCATGGTGCTTGCCACCTTTGACTTCTTCTTCATCACTTCAACCCACTGCTTTTTCTTGACTTGAGCTTTTCTTTGCTCCATGTACTTTGACCGGGTTCTGGGTTTCCAAATGGTTTTGTATTTGACCCGCATTGGTTTTTTCCCTTTGAGGTCCCTTTTTTTCCTCATATTGAGATTCTCCTTTACCTCAACGCCCCTTGCCCAGTTCGAAACCCCACCTGAATCATTGCTGTTTCGTGATTCTTCAGATATGTCAGTGGGTGGAGATGGCCTACGGCGGTGAGCTTCTTGGTATGGCGTGTACCGTAGCCGCGACGGTCTGGTCTGATTTGGTGGCACTGGTGGTGGAAAATAGCCGTCATGGCCTAATCTCCAACCTAGCAGTTGAACTCGAACTCTCTTCGAGAAATCCCCAATTCTAACTCGCAGGAATCTTGGTATGTTACTGGGATGCTTAGTATCAATTTGGAGTGTGATATGCTCAAACTGACCCGAGTGCAGGCCATATGGCATAGCATACCTCATCTTACCGACTCTTGCAACCACTTTGGTCAATTTTTCATCGTTCCACAGCTGGTATGGCAGCTCGATCAGTTTGATCCAAGCCTCATATGCATTCGGTGTGAAGGACATGCCCGAGGTGCGGGTCCATTTGGTGAGGGCTAATCTTACCCTTCCTGGTAAGATTTCGTATGGTGCCTGGCGGATTACCGCCCGTAGCGTCTGTTCGTTGATGCATACCAGCAAGAACTCTGTATCGTCTATCTTGAAGACTCTGTAGTGTTCAGGTAAGCCTCCATGTGTTTGTGCCAGTTTTTGTTTGAACGCCCATGGAAGCTCAGGATTCGACTGTCCCCCTTCAATGGAGACATATGCTGCACTCTCGAGAAATTCATTGCTAGGGTCGAGAATGGGTATTGATGTGAGATACACATCCTCTTCCTCAGGCCTCTCTTCCCAAAAGTCCTCTATTAGTTCCATTTGTGGTTTTCCTTTCACAGAATCAGCAAAAGTTCTGTATGTTTTCCTCTGCTGCTCTGTTTTGTGTGTGTTTGGTTTTGAAGTGCCATCTGATTTTATAGAGATTTTACACATAGAGGAGTAATGGCCAGATTTGTTGCATTTAAAACACTTCGGCGGATCTCTGCACTGTACTTTGTGGTGACCTATTGCTAAGCACCTAAAGCATCTGTTCTCTCTGAAGGCCTTGTTAATGGCTGGGTGTACTTGTGGAGGATATCTCTTAGGTGTTGGGTGAGAAGTCTTGTCTCTTAACTTCCTGTTCCTCCTAGATATTACCTGCTGCCATCCGCCATTAAGGTGGGCTTCATTGGTGGGTGGAGGATTGAAGTTCGCTCTCTGCTGCTGGAATCGCCCTGGATTCACTCTTGCCTCGGTCCTTGCGCTCATGTTTTTCCCTTCTCAATCTCTTTGCTTAACAATTCGACCTTATTGTAAGACTCAGAATTATTCAAAGAAGACCAATAATAGGCAAAAAGATTACACAGAACTTATTTGTTCCTCCTGCCTCTTGACCACCATAACCAATTTGGTTTGTTGGCAATCACAGATCATTTTATTACATGGAGCAAGATAAACTATCAATAGTTGTGATCTAATTTACCTTGAATAGAGCTATAACAACTGCGAAGAAACACATGAAAGCTGTTGCAAATATCACTGATTTTGTAAAGGACAAAGGTCTTTGTAACACATATACCTGCTTGGTACGTCATAAAAAATAATAGGAGTGTCACCAAAAAGTTAAAAATTAGATAATTAGCATATTGAAGAATGACAGTTTAATACCTGCATATGTGCATAGAATGCTAATTGAACTAAGAGAGCCCTTACACAGAGGATACATGAGGCCGCAAGAAATGCATGCCTTTTCCATCTAAATAATGGATGCTGAGAAGAACAAATAAAAAAAAATACTATGAAAAAACTAATATAATATTATTAATAGTAGAAGGGTAATTGGATAATTACGTACATCGATCGAATATGCACTTCCAAGAAGGAAGCTGATGACCAATGCACCGAGTAGAGGTGGTGATCCAGACTTGACTCCCAAATAAAAGCTCTAATTAATTAAACAAAAAAATTGATCACAAATTGCAAATAATAATGACATAAATTTGAAATTAAATGATAATAATATTTCAGTGCAATAGAATACCATGATTAAGAAGAAGATAACCAATGTAACTCCTGTTGCAATATTTAGCTCCCCTGAAGCCAGTGGTAAACTAGGCTTATTTACCTAAATGGAAATTAAATCAGATCATACTCACATTGCATTCTACATCTAGAGAGACAAATATCAAAGAAGAAACTTACCTTGTCGATTTCAATGTCATATATTTGGTTTAGCCCAACTACATAGATGTTCATGAATACAGCTGGTATTAAAGCCTATAAAGTAAGTTAAAAAACAAAATAAATATGATATCCTGTAGAAGTTTGTTACTGATGAAAAATTAAATGTACCCCAAAACATGGGTTAAAACATCTGATCCAAGTAAAATTTTTGTAGAAAATAATTAATCTTTGGTAGTGTACCTTAAGAAGTCCGATAAAAAATAATGGGGAAATATCAGCTACTGTCTTCACTGGAAGTAGTGACACAGATGTCACACCTATAACCTGGCAAATCAAAATTGAATATAAATATGTTTTCTACCAGAAAAGGGGAAAATCATATTCCTCTATTGATAATTAACCAGACTTTTTAAACCTTAAGTATTAATTGGAACTTACAGTGCCGAAAATTGTGTGAGGCCGACAAAACTCGTAGAATGATTTCAAGTACTTAATTGTCGTTATAAGAAACCCAGCTGAGCCATTGGATTTCAAGTAATATGCACTTGAATGGTCATAATTATCAGACTTGCACCTTATTTCTCGGCATGTAAAACGGCTACATGGTGATCTTGTGAAGCCAACATAGCCATTTGTTGAAATCAATTTGAACGATCTGTAACTAAATAATACGAGTGTTCCTAAGCAGAGGCAGAAGAAGGTATAGGGAAAGGATGCTAAGCACCCCCTATAAATTGAAATTTTGCATTTTATCCTTTAATATTTTTATTTTTTGCAAAAATTATAACTAGTAGCCCTCCTCGTAAAATAAAATTACATGACCCTTATTCATCCAACCCCTCCAATCTCAATTTTCTGGTTCCACCCCTGTTCCTAGGTACTGTTTCAAGAACCAAAGCAAACTAAGTCATATAATTTTGCTATCTTGCCTATGATTAAGTAGTAATTTATGAATTTAGATTTTAGCTTATGTTTACAGAAATTGTGAAGAATTTCTTCATATACAAATGTTAGATTGTTGTGCAATTGCAATTAGGGACAGTGAAACAAAGGACAACACTTGCAAGCAATTCTAACCGCATGCAAGTTAGGTCGTTGGAAACTATTGAAACAGAGCTTGGGTTAAAAAAAACAAAATTTTGGCCATATTTAACAACAAATTATTGAAAAAGAAAAGAAAGCTGGTTTGACTTTACCAGTAATTAACAAAACCTTGCCAGAAAAAACACTTGTTCAAGTGTCATGTCTAGTTACAAAATATTTTCTGTTTATAAAAAAAATCACTTTAATGAAAAATTATTTTCGTTTTGATTTCTTTCTCCTCACCTTATGCAATGGAAAGCGGAAGCTCTAGCCACAATCGCTTGGCCTGAAAAATTGAATAATTTTCACATGCAAGTTCTAAAATTTAGGTAAAAAGAAAACTAGATCAAAAGAAAATTAATTAGGAAAAAGATAGGAGATGAGACTTACCAATAAAAAGGTCATCGCGAACCAGTTCCCTTTTTCTTTGATCATCTGAAATAGAAAAGATAATATTAAACCAATCTACCAATTCATGCAAAAATAAATTAAATCAAGCAAGATTTTTAACACAGTCATGCATGGACCTTGCCTATAAAGCAAATACCTCTTTTAAGATGTGTTGGTGGAATCGTTTGCACCTTGAGCATTTCGGATCAAAATAAAATTGTGAAAGTAAAATAAAAGAAAAGATACAGAAGCAAGAGGAGGAAAGGAATGCTAGCATTTATCAGTGACTCTTAATTGTACAAGGGGAGGGGTTTATGAAATTACACACAGTTTGTGGTCCATTTCCTCTTCGGTTCCTGAACACTGGAGACGTCCATTTTTATCAAATCAAGCTAGTTTAGAAAAATGATTCAGATTAAATCTATCGGAATATGTTCTATGCTCCTGCATCTAGCTGAATTAACATACAACAGTAGACTGGTATGATTAGACTGCGGATCCGTACCTACAACGACCTCTCCATTATATAAAAATGGAGAGGACTTGACGAGTCTGTTCCGCATTTTGCATGGCTAAAGAATGCCAAGTATCAACAAAATTACAATGCAGAGAGGCGCCTGGCGTCCGATCTCTACTCTCTTGTTTCATATTTGCTGTTGTGTTGCTTGTAACAATCTGCTGACAAGTGGGCCCCAGCACTATGTATTTCCTGCTGTGTTGCCTGTTACAATATCTGGAATCCGAATCCACTTCATATATGTCCTACTGTACCGTTACAGTTTTTTACCAAGGCAATAAATTCGCGTACCTTTTTGTTTGAATGTTTACTTCCTATTACTTCTCGAGACTAAAGTTGGGGGCTTGGGGCCGGAGCTAGTGTATTGCAAACGGGACGGGCCGCTCCGGTCTGGTCCGGACCCGGTCGGGCCATGGTTCTCCCGGGTCCACGGGTCTACACAGTTCGGGTCTGGCGGGTCCAACTTGAAATAGTTGGTCCAAACCAGTGCTAGGACCATGGTCCAATTGACTACGGTCCGGTCCGGTCCGTTCGGGTCAATGGGTCTATTTTTTTTTTAAAAAGGTTAAATTGTTAAAAAAAACCAATTTATCACGGTTTTGACCATGGTCTGGTCCGGTTTTGCTCCGGTTCAGCACGGTTTTGATCACGGGTTAGCATTTAGCACGGTTTAGTACGGTTTTGACCACGGATTATCACGTGTTTAGTTTGGTTTATCACGGTTTAGGCACGGTCTGGTCCGGGTTTAGTCCGGTTATGGTCCGGTCCGGTCCACGAGTTTAGAACCGCCCGGGTCTAGTGGAAAAAACACACCAAAATCCATGCTAAGACCCTCTTTATCCTCAGTCCGGGCCGGTCCTGGTTGGTAAAGGGTCGGTTCCATAGATGGTCCGGTCCAGTCCTGGACCGGCCGGTTTTTTTCAAAACACTAGCTGGAGCCGGGCTAATGCCTAATAGCGAGCTCATTTTTTTTCCCCTTCCTCCTAATTGGTTCACTATACATGCAAGTGCGAATTTATTAAAGGATTAATACCATAAAGACTCTTTTATACTATGAGTTTTTAATGCCACAAATAAAAAGTAATCTCAAAATATTAATCTTACCCAAAACTATTAATTTTAGATGAGAAATGACCAAACGTACTGCTCTAGAATGTACAGTGTGGTTATTTAAGAATTAGTATTTTTCTAATTTAAAAAATATAATAATTTATATAATAAAGGTAATAATATTATAGCCGAAAACATAAATATTTAATTTATATTATGTATGTTTTCAAATTCATTTTGTATGCTTTAATTTATTTTCACAGAAAAAATATATAACATGGACAACCAAATTTTAGATATTTAATTTATTTTTTGAAAATTATAATAGAAAATAATATTACGTAAATTGAATCAATATTAAAACTATATATTAGTAAAATTCATACAGAAATGAATAAGAATAAAATTATTGGGGGCATATAGTTACTTTATATTCAAAATTATTAATCGAAGTAAGATTAAGACTTAGGAGGTAATTATTACAAATTGAGAAGTTATGGAATTTGGGAGGGTGCCATATAATTATCACCTTCATTAAATTCATAGATATGAAGTAGTTCGTAGTAATTGATTGGTATATAATTATGTAGATATATTTGGAACAAGTCCAACCTTGTAGCATATTCATTCAAAAGAAAAAGGATCGGTTAACTTATTTTTTTACGTATGATGACAATATTTTATTGCATTGATATTCGTATCGGAATATATAATATACATATCTCTATTAAGAAACTATAAGAATTAAAAAAAATTCAAGAGTTAAACACAGATTCAAATACCGTGTAGTTCATGTTTTGATGCTGCAAAATCCAATATTATTTTTGTCTAAGCGGGCTGTTATTGGGCCTTCATGCTTCATTACTTTATCATCTTGGCATCTGGCCCATGGTAAAATTAATGGACTCTCAATTTCATTCGAACTTGTGGCAATTGCGCAATCTCTTCTTGCTCTATCCACAGAAACGAGCCTCTCTATGAACTTTTGAGGCCAATTTCTTCGCTCATAGCTGAACCACTCTCAGATAAGATTGAAAATTAAAGCATAAATTTAAAGAAGATCAGAAGAAAAGAAGGAAGTGAGAAATATACTAATAATGAATTTATCAATGTGTTTCAGTAGGTTATCCCTTTCTCTCCCACCTCCTCATCTCTGCTCCCATGGCGGTCGTATTTCCCGTCCTTTTCCTGCTCCAACGGCTCTTCATTTGGAGAAGATCGCCAGCCACTCCAATTCCTTCGCTGGTTCTTCTCTTTCGCTGGGAAAGAATCTTTCTCTGTTCTCTATGCCCACGCAAAAGCACTCAAAGCTCACAGTTTTCGCCGCCAAGAAAAAGAAATACAAAATGAAGACTCACAAGGTATCTTATCTACATTACTAATTTTACTCATTCATTGCTAATCTAAGTGCAAGGTGACTTTAAGAGGTACAACTTTGCTTGCTCTAGAAGAATTCCTCTTACTGATTGGGGGAAATCGTTGCCTCGTTCCAAATTAGATAATACATAGCCTTTTATTTTATTTTATTTTTTTAAAAGACGTTGATTTGTTTAATATTTGCAAAAATAAAATTACATTTTGCTCGTTGCCTACAAAATTGGTTATTTATACTCAAAACTGCTAGAGCATACAATTGTTATTACAATTGAAGCGATTGTGAAAACATTGAGCCAATTGATAAGTGTATCACAGCTATCAGCTATCACATTCAGAAAGACTATTGATGAATATATAGAGCTCTTTTATCAAAGTATCATCTGTAGGATAAGAAAACTAAATTAAGTGACCAGAAATTGGACAGTACTATTGGGACCAAAATATAAATTAACAAAATGATGTTCCTTGTAATTTTACTGTTTACTATTTTTATCTCCTTGTCTATACTTAAAGCCAAACTTACTTTTTATTGCTTCTGATTTTTTTTTTTTGTAGTAACCCAAGGTAGGTTACCTGCTATCATTACTTTCGAAAGCATTGGCTTCTGATGTTACTGTTAGAAAAAAAAAATTCTGTTACTGTTATTTGCCAACCTCTGATTATATTGTGGTACCTCCTTATATTTATGCACGCACACAATGTTGGTTTCTTTATCATTTTTATGGTTGGTAATGGATATCATATTAAACGGTATGCAAGGAGAACTCCCATTTTATTGCTTTTGATGGTCAACCAAACTTTTGGCAGCTAAATACTAGATAGCACCAGTGTTTACAGTAATGTTTTGGATACATTGTATTTACTGTAATTTTTTTATAATTTCAGTCTTCAGCAAAGAGGTTTCGGGTGACTGGTACGGGAAAAATAGTGAGACGGCGTGCTGGTAAACAACACTTGTTGGCAAAAAAGAATACCAAAAGGAAGAATCGCCTCTCCAAAATGGTACATATTTTATTTCTTCACTTTTTGGGTGCTTATTCAATTCTTTCTTAATCAGCATTTTCTAAAATCATAAGCTGGCTTATATGTAGTGGTTTTTAACCATGTGATTAATTCTGTCATAAAATGTGGGTATTTTGTGCTTATCAAAGTATAACTGTATAACTAATGAGTACCAAGCTGTATTTGTATGGTATAAGATCAGGATGATACCGATCCTCTTAAGCTAAGCTTGCTTTCTCTGTCCGAATTTAGTTCTGTGTTTTCTTTAGCCTCAATTAGACTGATAAAAAAGAAGGCTTGAATTTTGAACTATATTCATTTATTAGTATGTACTTTATCGAATTGTGAAAGTTCTAGAAATGTAAGTATAGTAAATCCCTAAATAATAAAAGTTAATAATTCTTCTGAGCATATCTTTTGTTCTTTCCTAACAGGTACAAGTGCACAAAAGTGACTATGACAATATAACAGGTGCACTGCCGTACCTCAAGGTCAACCGAAAGGCAAAATGACATTTCTGCTCTTGACTTTTCTCTTTTCTCTTTGTTTTTTGGCACACATTAGCCATGCAAGCTCTCTCTTGTACTTAATTTCCCCTAGCAATGTTTTTCAGTATACTCTGCTCGATCAATTTCTTTTCAATATTTTTATTGTCTAATGGTTATTACATATAAAAGTATTCTCATGTTGGTATATAATGCCTATCAATTGTCTCTAACAATGCTCTAATCACTATTGATTCATATAAGATGTTAAAATTAGACCATGAAGTAAGAATGATTAAAAGTTTCTAGTTGACACCGACCTGGCTGTAAGTTTGGTTTGTCGATCCATTGGTTGTACCAGTAGATCATCCATTAGTAGCTGGTTTAGTAATATTGGCTGAATGACGTTTTCAATTATTTCTTTTGATTGAACTCATTATTTTCTTTGTTTTACCAGGTTCAATTGGCAAGTCCTTTGCTTTTAGCCTTTTACAGCTCTATGCTGTAAATAAGAACTAGTAAAATATAATCTTATGAAAATATGTACACTAGAAAAAGCACACTATCATTAAAGATCATCCAATATACAATCTGACAGTGATATATTACTTCAGTTTTCATTTGCCTGATCCCAAAACTTTTTCACACTTTTTGTTGAATCTCTCTCTGCGGAGTGATTACAATAGTTACAATTGGTTTCTATATTGCCGTGTGCATGTTCATTAGCCATATTTGGGCTTGCAGATTTTTAGCCCGTAATGAGAGACCCATCCACTTCTTAGAATTGCAAAACAGCCCAATTTAAAATAGCGGTCTAATCGGCCTAATAAAATTATTCTGTTCTTTCACAATAGTTAACTACAAAATTTAAGATGGTTCACACAGATTTAAGCTAAGATAAATATTTTCATTGGTATAATTATAGCACGCATCTTTTATTTTGTCAATATAAAATATGCAGTCACATTTTGATATGATTTTGTAAGATCGCATTCTACATTGTAGGAGAAATTCATTGCTTTATGTTATGTATATATTGGTCTTTTTTATAATGGAAGACTACAAATAATAAAATGGTTCAAAAAAAAGGTTAACATTATTCTTTCTACCATTATAAAACACATATGTTAGATTGTTAACTACGAATCATGTTGCCACAAAGTATTTTGAGATTTGTGTATAGAAAACAACAGCTTTTGAGATTTGTGCATTCCAAAAAATAGAGGGATGGATTTAGAATTACAGGATCCTGTGATTCTCACAGCAGATTTATTTCCAATTTAGACAATTATCTAACACAATACAATAGTTCACCATTTCTTGATTTGTTTCGTACAACGGAGCATTGGATCCTAAGCTAATACAATAATTCACCCCTCCACCCCCAAAAAAATAAATAAAGGAAACAAAACCAACTGGTATTTTGGGCCGCAAAAAAGAAAATGATCTATTGATAAACACGGAGGCAGAGGTATCATGCTTGGTATATAAAATCATAGCGTCACCTAGAAGTCTAGAACTCAACCAAGATTCTAAATATCACTCATCTCCTTAATTTCTATTCCTCTCAATTTCTCTTTCCACAGTAAGAAAATGTCGGACAACATGACCGACAAGAAGGTCACGCTCAAGAGCAGCGACGGAACGGAGTTCGTGGTGTCTGAAACAGTGGCGAAGCAATCTACAACGATCTGTGGCTTTATAGAAGCCCGCTCCCCCATAGACCCCATAGACCCCAAGGACGACCCCATCCCCATACCCAATGTCAATGCACAGATCCTTAAAATGGTGATCAAGTATTGCGAGAAGTGTGTCGAGGCAGCAGATGAGGCGGAGACTGAGACTATCGAGGAAGGTAGCAGCACCACACAGGCTTCCTCAAGGATTTCTGACAAGGAGCTTAGGATCTGGGACGAGCAATTTGGAGGTGTCAATTTGAAGACGCTCCTCAGCCTTCTCAATGCAGCTAACTATCTGCACATCCAGGGCCTGCTGGAAGTGACATGCAAAAAGGTGGTCGGCAAGATGGAGGGGATGAGGGTGGAGGAGATTTGTCAGGCCTTCAACATCACAAACGACTACACAGCCGAGGAGGAAGAGAAGATTCGACAGAAACACCACAGGGCTTTTTGAGTGATGAAAATTATTAACTCTCCTGCTTTGATTTGGTTCATCAAGATTGTGTCTTTAAATAGTTGATGTCATATATAGCTAGTGTGATTCTACTCTTTTAGTTAATGTCACAAGTTCAAGATTGTGTGATTCTACTCTTTTGGTTCATCAAGATTGTGTCTTTGACAAGGAATTTTGTATTAAGATTTAGTGGGTTTTTTTTTTCTTGGATTCAAGATTGAGTTGTAATAAGTTCTGTGAATAAGAAAAGAAATGTTCTTCCAAGTTCCTATTAGAAGTTTCAGACTTCATTTCTTAAGTTAATTATAAATATATAAATTACAAAATGTCGCACCTAATTTGGGTCCATAATCCTAGAGCTCAAATTTTCATGCACTACCCAGGTGTGATTGGTTCGCTTAATTTCATTCGGACAAGATAATCATTTTTAAAAAAAAAATAGAATCCAATAGATTGGTTGTGGAAAAATATGTCTGGAATTTTGTTTATATTATTTGAAACATAAGTAGATATAGTTGAGTAATTTGATCTAAAATAATTTGGTTTGTAATAAAACTTTACATTAGTCTTCAAAGCCCATATCAAAATGATATATGGATCTTTGAAATGGATATCCGGTTTTAAATTAAAACCAGATCCTAGAAATTATCCGAATCAAACACCCGTAACCACTTTTGAATTGAAATTTATATCTGTATCCGTAACTGTAAAACAAATATACATGTTTCCATATCCGACAAATGTTCAAATATGAATCCGAATATAGACGGATAATTAATATTTGATCCATCTAGACTTCTAAGCACAGTGTTGTAGAAAATAATAATTTAATAAGGACCTTCATAAATTTGGCTTTTTGAGACAATATTCTGATAACAAAAATAAGCATTGAAGATAAAGTTGCATTGATTTTCATTGATTATAGAGATTTTTAATATTTTTCTACGTTTTATTGATTCAATCTAAAAGGCATCAAAATAATATTGATATGATCAGAAATTTATTTAAATTGGACTTGTTTCGCTCATAAGGACGCTAAGATAGATTTAGCTTAATCTATAATAAATTAAAAGTGAGCATATATAAAGAGTGAGACTATGGTACTTTGCAAAGTATATATCAGTCTCTATTTACGGTTTTAAAGTTCAAATAGTCAATTTAAATCATTCAACATGATATCCATATGAAAATTTAGTTGGAAACACAATTTTATATTTGTATATATATATTTTTTAGTATTTTGTTAGATAGGTAGAAAATTATTTATTTCGGATGGTCTATAATCTTTAGATAAGATTATTTTACCTATCTAACAAAATACTAAAAAATATATAAAAAATATAAAATTTGGTTTCCAAGTATATTTACATATAAAGATCATGTTTGAGTGGTTCAGATCGACTCTTTGGACTGTGAAAACAGAAAAATAAATTCATAGCACAAACCAACCTGCGCATTGCAAAGTACCATAGCCTCACTCCATATGTAAATTCAAAGCTTTAGAATCATTATATATTGAGATTTTTTACAATAATAAATTAAGTGGGAGTGAATACGCAAAAGTGCAGAATAAATTATATCAATCTTGAACTTCTCCTTCATAATTTGCAAGCTACAATGATTATAAATTGTTCCAATTAAAATGAATAATTTCGACTACTAAGTACTATATGACATAATTTGAAAAATTAAACAGTCTAGAACATGATAGTGGGAGTCAATATGAGAAGCCCACAATCAGAGGCCGATGTAGTAAGGCAGTATAGGGGTCAATTGATTTTCATTTTTTAATTTTTTTTGTATTAATATATAATTTTGTATATAATTTACAGTAAAATATTATGAAATGGAATTGGTGTATTAAATTTATTTTAATTTTGTATATAAATTTTTTTGTATATAAATTTGTATAAATTTTTTTGTATATAATTTGTATAAATTTTTTTGTATATAAATTTGTATAAATTTTTTTGTATATAAATTTGTATAAATTTTTTTGTATGAAATGGAATTGATGTATTAAGTTTTGTATATAAATTTTTTTAATTTTTTTTATATTAATGTATAATTTTGTATAATCTACAGTAAAATGTTGTGAAGCTGGAATTTCTAAAATGACTTGGATGGAGATAAATACCATTTGGCTTCTCATTATTAATGGCATTAGTAGTTTGTCAATGGATCAGAAAAAACAATTGCTTAAAAACTGTTTAATAACGTTTTCTAGATTCAAAGTAGGATTTGTTTATTTTACTATTTTGGATTATAAAAATTGGTAACTAACGTGTATAGTTCTCCCTGTCTGAAGAAATCTGTGGTGTGTTAACCCGATATGGCTTAGACGATGTAGGCCCCACCATAGAATGATTAAATGGAATCTGTATTTCCAAGATACTTATCAATAGAGTGGGAAAAATGGCACAGCAGAGCCGGCTCCGTCACAAAACGGAGCGGTTACAGCACGGAACAGCATAGCACGCGTGTCAATTACGTGTCGTGACTCGCGTGTCCCATGCCGTGTTCATTTTTTGAAACTTTGGCATGGCACAGCACGGCACGTAGTCACGCGAGTCACGTGTAATTAGGACCATTAGATATTGATTTAATGGTGGATCTTGAATAAACTAACCTAAATTATGATTAAATGGTCACGCGAATCACGTATAGTCACGGCACATTAGGCACGGCATGACTCATGTGGCGTGATCACCCCTTGATATTTTGATCACGGCACGGCATGGCACATGAAAAATTAACTTGATCACGGCACGGCACGTTTTTTCTACTCTACTTATCATTTGTAGATGTTCTTCCATTTTGAATAATTGCTTGAGTAAACTTGCAAACAAATGGGAACTTTTTTCATCCCTGTTTTTTCCTTCTTTTATCTTGTTATTACAGATGGGAAGTTAACAGTCAGGAGATAAAGACCATGAGTCCACATGGATTAATGGCGATGAGAATGACGTAATTGCCATAAATTTCAGCCATTTGGCACCAAATAACAGAGTATTGAAAGCAACTCTTAGAATTATTGCGCTTGTGCTTTTATTCATCTTTTTTTTTTCTTTTCGAGAAATTTCACGGCCTTAAATTAAATAAGGTCTCATGCGTGTAATATTTGCTCTTGCCCCATTCAATAGTCTGAGGTCTGAACGCAATACTAACTTATAATCTCTCTTTCTTTAGGGAAATAAAAGAAAAAAAAATAAGAAACAGGCTGACTTCACTGATTAATTTAGTTACGAGTTACAACAAAAATAGTAGAATCTCTTATCTTGTATTAAATACGTAGATGTGTTGATTCGTCAACGACGCGTTTAAAAGATAAAATTTTGAATTGAACATTAGTCTCTGATCAAATAATCTGTCTTTTTATTTTATTTAATGCATATTTTTATTTTATTTTTCAATTTATTTAGACACATTCTCGCCAATACCTCTCCATTGCTCTTTATCTCACAGAATCTACGCTTCCTTCTCTTTCCCCATTATTTTCAAAAATTTGCTTAAAGGCCCTTATTTGATTGTCATATACTCGATTTTCTAATTGGTTCTGATTTCTTTTCATTTTTTAAATATAATTTAATAAACTTTTGAATTAATTGATAATTGATTCGTCATGTCTTCATTTCTTTATTGATTTGATAATTCTTCTTTTTATACTTATGTATGTACAAATATTTGGTTTCCTTGTCTTTAATTTTTTAAAAAGCAATCAACTCTATCATGTATACTTTTATGTACATAAGCACTAAATACATTTACAATTTGCACTATGACTTTCTGTCACGATTAACCAAAAGAAGAGAAGTGAGGAAAAAACATCACACATGTGAGATAATTAACAAAGTACCTATATAGTACAAATTACACATTAAATTTAACAAAGTATTCATTAAATTACAAACATGTAATCAAAATATATTTTCAATTTCCATAGTAACGCGTGAGCTCTTAACTAGTATCATCAAACGTGGGGACAAGACATAGAAGAAACCAAAGGAACAAGCATGGAACGGATTATTTTAAGGAGATGAGTAATTCATGGACTGATTCTGACCTAATCAAAGAATAAAATATAATTAATTGTACGCACACAAAACACATTAGCCTTTGCAAATATAGTGGGGCTAGTGTCGTCATATTCGCGTCAATTTTTTTTATTTTAGGATATATATTCTGATAAGAACAAATTCGAATACAAATAAGAATTGAATATTAGATAATTAAAGATACAGCTAATATATATTGAATAAAATATGGTTTCAAATACGAGCATAATTTGTAAATAAAAATAAGATTATCATATTTTTATAAAATGATATAAACATAATATATACATTCATAAAAATTAACTACATAATATTTCATAATAGATTTATAAGTTAAAATTACTTATTAATAAACAAAATTAATCACTGGTTTTTTTATTATATTATAAATGCAAATGCATTAAGAAATCATAAATCTAAATAAAAGATGAAGCATAAGTAGATATAGTTGAGAAATTGATCTAAATTAATTTGTTCATAATGAAACTTTACATTTTTTCAAAATAGAACTTAAAATGATATATGGATCTTTGAAACGGATATCCATATTTAAAAAAAAAATAGATCCAGATAATTAATCCAAATTTGTATCCATGTCCACTTTCAAATTGAAAATCGTATTCGTATCTATATCCGTAAAAAGTTGTCCAATTTCATATTGAACAAATATCCGGATACAAAAATTAGTAAATTACTATTCAAGAAAAGGTTATTAAAATTAAATATTATATATATCAGAGCTATTTTTTTAATTTCATTCCGACAACGAAAATTAGTATTCGAGAAAAGGTTGCATTGATTTTATTGATAGAGAAGTTCTATATTTTTCTATATATCTTATTGGTTTAATCTAAAAGGTATCAAAATAATATAGATTTGATCGAAAATATATTAAATTGGACTTGTTTTTCTAATAGAGATGAAACAAATAGATTTAAAATAGATTTAACTTGATCTAAAATTTAGAAGTGTGCATATATAAATTCAAAAAATTAGAATCATTATTGAGATTTGGCGGGAGTCAGTATCTATCTTGAAATTCTCCTTAATGCCCACAACATGATTTATAACCGTTCAAATTAAAATTGACAAGTTTGACTACTAAAACCTATATGACAAAATTTGAAAATTCAGAGTTTCAAGCCCCTCTCATGACAGTAAGAGTTACCTTGTGATTGGAATCAACCCTACCTCTCCAAAATGAGAGAAGAATTCTCGTTTTCACGAATTACCGTGATCAAAAGACAAGTACGAAGAAGAAACGATTCGATTCGACGCGATTTGAACAGTCTGAATTGACGCTGGGGAATCACGTGAAAATAGATGAGATTTGACGAGAATTGGTTTACGGAAACAAAAAAGACAAAAATAACCTCGTCTTCTGCGTTCTCCGTGCTTTCGTCGTGCTCTCTCAAATAAATAGTGTTTCTCCGTGCTTTCGTCGTTCTTCTCTGCTTCATCGCTCTTCTTCGTGCTTTATTTTTGTTTCTTTTTTGTATGATTTGCTTTACTTATGTTGTTGCAGAGAACTTATCTTTTGTTATTTACAGTCAAACCCAACTATTAGGTAAATGGCATCTCTCGTAAATTAAGTTAACTTTAAGGCTTTTTCTTCATTGTTTGATACAAATTGAATTATCTTCCTTCTTTGTTTCGATCAGGAAAATTTAATTCACAATCATATCTTTTCTTTTCTATTCTAATGAAATGAACTGAATTTCTTACTCTAATTTGTTCCGATCATAATCTTAATGTGTTAGAAATAATGAATCGTAAAATAAATTTAAGATCGGAATTGCTATAATGGAAAACAACTTGATCTTGGAGGTAAAGGAGGTCTTTTACATCTCGTTCTTCTAAATCTTCTTGTAGTTTGTCTAGTATGTTATATTCGTGTCAAGTCTTCGGAAACACTAGTTGAAGACACAACACAACAATATATCAAGTGTGTCCTACTTATTCACAACTGAATGTAGACTTATCACCAGGGACGAAGCCAGACTTTCGAACTATGGATGTCAAAAATATATGGGGGTCAATCATATACAATTTTTCTATGAAGAATAGGGGTCAATTTTATAATATCAAGTCATTTCACTCTAAATTATATAAAAAATCATATCTAAATAAAAAAAAATTAAAAAAAATGAGGATCAATTGACCCCTATTCTCCCTTAGTACCTCCGCCCCTGCTTATCACTGTATATATAAAATATGAAGATACTGCTTTGAAGGGCTACATCTCTTCAACAGACAGTGCATGTGTCTCGCATAATAGTTTTCATATCTAATTAGTTACAACATGTGAAGTCCACAATGAAAAATGTGTTGAATTGGTATGTCGAACGTTTTTTAGACATTTTCTATGCTAGTAGAATATAGCAAATTATTTTTTCATTTATCATTCGTTCATATATAGTTTATTTCACGGAACACTATAAAATTTTTGGTGTTAAAAATAAAGATATTTTTTAGACGTTTGATTGTAAATAAATGAATCGACAAAAACAATTGTAGAGAAACAGTGTTAAAAGTTTTGATTCTCAACTACTTTTACGAAATATATTGACAATATTTTCTTTATTATACAGATTTGACAATTTTGATTTAATTTGACTTCTATTAAAATCGGTCAGCTTTGACAAAACTTGAACCACTCTTTGATTCGTCTCAATATGATCTCTGTCGATCTAAACTTTTTCGGTTAAACTGTCTATGTAAATTGGCGCATATCTGGAATTTTTTTTATAACCATAATTAAAATTTTGTTTTTTACGAAACCAATATGATTATTTTTTTTTTACAAAAACCATAAGAACCGAAATGCCATTTCGGTCCGGTCCCCTTTTTGGATTTTCTGTGGTACTTTTTCACAAGTTTTCATATGAGCTGCCGCAGAAAATCCCAAAAGGAGACCGGACCGAAATATCATTTCAGTCTGGAATAAAAAAAAATTTCGGACCAAAATGGCATTTCGGATCCTATGGTTTTTGTAAAAAAAAAAGTAATTATGTTGGGTAAAAATATTTTTTTTAATTATGGTTTATAAAAAAAATTCGCATATCTGCTCAGGAGAAGACTTCCGTACAATCGAAGCCATTTTTTTTAAAAGAAACTTCGATTAGCGAGGACATCAAAAGGGCCCCAACGAGCAGTGTTGAGAATAAAATACGAGATTAACCTAACCTTGCTTTAAGTGGGGCATTTAGGTAGAGTTTGACTATTGACCTTTTAAAAAACAAAAATTGCACCGGGGACACAGTATGTTCCCTTCCGAATTTACAATATGTTTCAAGATGATAACAATTGTTGCAAACTAAGAAATTATTCTTTAGAGAAAAATAAAAAGAAATAGGTTGATAATTCATTAGTATTTTTCTTTATATCAATTATTTTTCAGGTACCAAAACTCATTAAAAATATATACGAAAGTAGCATTATTAGATTTCCAATTTTGTTAAATTCTTGACTAACTGCCTAAATAAGTAAATAACCATTTGTAATGCTTCACAGTTCGACAAAGTTTTTTGAAAAGTAAGTTCATCATGAGCAATTTTTTTTTAATGACTGCCTATGAACATTATAATTAAGAAGAAAGTGTAGGTGCATAATGGCTGGTAAAATTAAACTTCAGCTTTGTGTTAAAAAATATGAAAAAAATAAATGAAAAGATGACACACTTGTAATTGTGATAACAGCTGGAACAGAGGAAGACATAATTTTCTTTTCAGTGACATGTCATCAGCATTAACTTTTTGAATATTTTTTTTATCACTTGAGAGTTGAGAATTGAAATCCTCTCATTAAAAGGAGAAACGAGTAGTAAAACTATTTTAATATGGTGTTTGATGAATGTCAAAATGCAAGGATTATTTTTTTAGTTTGCACATTATGTTTTGATAATTTGAGAAAACAAAAGTTGCCTTTTTTTTCCCCTTAAAAAGTTCGGCACAAGAATCATTTTTTAAATTAAAATTCTGTGCCATCTGATGTTAATCAGACGGATGAAAAACATGCAATTAGAATGTCCTGTCACATGAAGTCTACATAGAGATGGACTAGGGCTACTAATGAGCCGAGCTGGCTTACGAGCCGAGCTGGCTTACGAGCCAATGAGTTGGACAGCTCAATAAATTATATTGAGTCAGGCCCAAAACTAAATAAAGCCTGCCTCAGCTCGGCTCATATTTTATCACTCAAATAGAGCTGAATCCGAGCTGAGCCGAGCCGGCTCATGAGCCCATCGAATCGAGTCTCCTCCTCTTTCATTCTGTCGCATCTCCTCATTTAAATTTGCTCAGACAAATAAATTAAATAAAAGGCCAAATTATATTATTTACTGACTATTATATTTTTTTTATAACTAAGCAGGAAATTTTGTAGTCTAAAATATAAATGCGCCTCGGAAAATATATCTTGAGGATTACTTTCAGAAGTAAAAAAAATATGTGTTCTGTTTATTCTTGTACTAAAGCTGTACATGATATACTTACCTGTAAAATTTGGTTCTTACGTGGATGAGAATTATTAATTATTTTCTCCATGCACCACCGTCATATAATTAATGTAGTCCTTTTACATATTTTTTTTTACTTCTTAAAGTAATCCTCAAAATATATTTTATTGAACTATTTAAAAAAATTAAAAAAACAGAACACCTATTTTATTGAGAACGAAACGAGCCGCGAGCCGGGCCGAGCCAAGCCAAGTATTTACATGGGCCGAGCCGAGCTTTTTCTTTCAAAATCAAACCAAGTTAGAGCCGAGCCGTTATGCTTCTCTCATTGAGTCCGAGCCGAGTCTGAGCCGAATCAAGCTCATTAGCAGCCCTTCTGATGGACCAATCAACCATGTGACAATAGGTCTCGGCGGCGGTTGATTCCCTGTGGCAGTTTGAGACAAATAGGTCGTATTGCTTGGTTCATTGAGATTACCAAAAATTTTAAATATAGCACATATCCAAAAAAAATAAACCAAAACGGCACCGTTTGACCGGAATTCCAAATTTAGCACGACCGCAGATCAGCTGAGCGGCCCCTGAAATGGGGCCGCATATTGGCTGAGCGGCCCCCCTTTTTTTTAATTACGAAAAATGTTATTTTTTTTTGTGATTGTGTTATAAAAATAATTGTATTTGTGTTGTAGTTTGAAATGTTGTTTAAATTTATGTATTTTGTTGCAAGTTATTTTAGAAATGTCGTTCGTTTGAAATATTTTATATATGTCGTGTGGTTCAAATATTTTTTTTGTACGAGAAGATAGTGATATAATGAACAAAATAAATAAATAACCAAAACAAATAACAAACTAACAAAAAAAATAAGAGACATAATATAACAAATAAGTCCAGTATCTGACATAGTCTACGAATATAATTAAAACTAAATAAACATCCAGTCCATTGGTACGGCTCTCAGCCTACGAATATAATTAACTACCTCGTGCATCTCGAGCAGCTCTGTTCTGTCTTTCCATTGTATCTCGGCCGGCTGATATCTCTCCATTATAACTATATTCCGACCTTAATTCATACATAAACCTGTGCCTAAAAGCCTAAAAGTGTGAACAATTCATTTAAATATCAATAGATTGTGGTACTGCTATGCTTTGTTTGTTGATTTGCAGAAAACGGACGAAAAACAAGGAAGATTCTGCCTTTGACACATTTTCACACGGTCCGTGCACATTCTTGTGCGGACCGTGCACTAACCGCCCGAGCAATCAAAGAGTTCACATGAAGAGGCTAAATCTCTGTAACTTAAACGCACAGGCACACGGTCCGTGCAGAATCTTGTGCGGACCGTGCACAGAAAATCCGGAAGTCCAGTCTGGCGATGGAAAGAAAGGCCAGCTGGGAAGGTCGAATAGGAAGGCTTGCGCGATTTGGAGGCATTAAAAGGGGAGATTATTCTAGACCTAGGGACGGCTGGCTCTTGGAAGAACTCTTGGCTTGGAGAAGAAGTTTGGCAACGAATCTTCGTCTCTTTCTTCGAGTTTTGTCATGAACTTCATTATTATTATTTGTTTTTACTTTTCAATCATGCTTGAGTAGACTTTTATTGTTTCTAGGGTTATGATGTAGTCGAATGCTTTGTTTTATTTGCTAGTTACTTGGAATTTGTGTTGAATCTTGTGCTTGCTTGCTTGTGTAGTATTTTATTGCTTAGTAGAATTCGTTTGAATTGAATTGTTAATCCGCTAGATGAAAGGCCTCATCTAAATGGAATATAAATAACCTTGATATTCACTCGACCAAACTAAGTATTTGAGATAGGTTTACGATCCGAGAGGTGAAACCAAGTAGTAGCCGAGAGGTGAACTTTTCCTCGTATCGAGAGATCGAGGATATCTTTAGTAAACCAACAAGTGACTTAGGATTATTAAACCAACAAGCGAAAGTTGAGGTTTGAGAACCCTAGGAGGGCAGAAATTGAATCCCGCACCGGGTAATTAAGCCAACATGCGAGAGTTGAGGTCTAGGTACTTTGGGTTCGGTCAATAGAACCCTGCACAGGAAAATCAACACAGAAACCAGTAGCTGCTGTATTAACTCGAGGGCCACACGGACCGTGTACGAGAGTACACGGCCCGTGTACATTACACACGGCCCGTGCATGAAAGTGCACGGACCGGGCACCTTGAGACTTGGCTGAGATGAAATCAGAAACCCTAGGAACTCCTTTTTAATTAATTAAACCCAAATCCAACTTTACTTTACTACTTTTAATTACTGTTATTTGAACTGTTAGGAAACGTAATACACCAAATCAACCTTTGCAGACTTCTAGAATCTCAGTAGTCTAAGTAAAGTCCAGTAATTATCAAACCGTCCCTGTGATCGATACCCGACAATATACTACTCGATAGGACTGTGCACTTGCAGTCTGAACCGAAGGTGTATTTAAGGTTAAAAGGTACAGTTTACTGTACTGAAACTTTGTGCATTACCTTTTGGTGGCAACACCGGCTTGGTGTCCTCTTCTCCTATGATGTAGTACGTCCATCCACATCGGAATCCTGTTGTGTTTTCTTCTGCCCAAAGCAATATTTTTATCTTCTGGAACAAGTACAGGGCCCTCGTTTGTAGGCCATTCCGACTGATTTTCATAGACATGCCATTCAGCACTCCATGTGTTGATCAGTGTCCGGATGTGGTAGTAGTGACTAACAAAGCAGCCAGGGTCGATGCCTCGGAGACGACACACAGACACAACATGAGAACACGGTATTCTGTCCAATTGAGGCTTTTGGCATGTGCATTCCACCGTGTGATCATCCCTGATGTGAACCGTGTATTTGAAATTAGCCTTGGTAAACCGGCCAGAATCGTCAGGTATGTAAGAGTGAACTCTCTCTTGTGTAGAGGTTACCTCGAACTCGTTGTTGTGGCCAAACCCCCCAAGCGTCTTCATAGTATTGGACCTCTCGAACTGGTGGTTAATAAGCTAAGAAAAATTAAAAAATAATGAAGAAGTCAGATCTTTTTAACAAAGTTACTAAAAAATTATGAAGAAAAAACTATAAATAAAAGTACCTCATGCACACGACACGAGAACTGTTGACCAAGACTGGCTTCATTTAGCGCTTTGGCCCTCCTTTGCGCAAACCATGTGAGACATTTGTAAAATGTGTCTTCAATTATTGCTGCCACCGGTAACCTACGAGATGACCTGAAAACATTATTTAGCGACTCGGAACCGTTTGTAGTCATAATTCCCCAACGGTAACCGACGTCCAGTGCTTGGAATATCTTCCATGGTTTCGGACACTCGTTCTCATCTTGATCCAAATACTTACCCACACCGTCCAGCCAATTGAGAGCGCGGTCACATACATCCCCCATTGCTTGCATTCCTTGCTCGTATCTCCTCATCTTTCTCTTAGCCACACATATCCTAAAAAACTTGATTGCCGCCTCACTACAACCGTTCTTCTTCATGTTCTCGGCTATGTGAGTAGCACAAAGACGGTGAACACATTGATCCTCATCCTCATCGTTCCACCCCAAATCATCTTGTCTGAACACCTTCTTTATACCTTTGCCCCTATCAGTTATTACACACATGAATCTGGAGCGAATTACATTGCGGCGCAACCATTTCATGAACCACGCACAATCTTCGAAACTCTTTGATTCTACCAGTGAAAAAGCCAACGGGAGAAGCTGGTTTTCTGCATCGTACCCGGTTGCAATCAACGACTTGCCTGTATTAAAATAATCAAATTAAGTAAAGATAAAAAATCAAATTAAGTAAAGATAAAAAAAATCAAATTAAGTAAAGATAAAAAAAAATAGTTACCTTTTAACGGCCTGACAGAAAACATGCATCAACGGTGATGACTGGTTTGATGTGTTGAAAAGCTGCAATGCACGGTCCAAATGCCCAAGCCGCCCTATGGAAATACCTCCATGGTCCTGGTTCACCGGTGGGAAATGAGGTCACCTCAAACAATGTTTCTGTCAATAAATTAAAAAAATAAGTTCAATTGTTGATTTTATTACAATGACGTAAAAAAATAAGTGCCAATTTAGTACCTGGGTTCTTTCTCTTGATTGTCTCCAACAACGGAACTATAAGAGAGTACGACCCCTCCCAACTACCAAACTGGCGGGCAATTGCCAACTCACGGCCACGCCACAGTTTGTTGTACGCCGGTATCTGACCGTTGTATCTTTCAGCAACAGCGATCCTTACTGTGTTGATACTCAAATCAACGTCGTTCCTCATGTGAGCCGATATGCAATCGGCAACCATACTAGCCGACAACTGTGCATGATCAATTCTTGTCGCATCCGCGTGACATGAATGTTGTGTTGGGCACTTCGAAATACGCCATTGTGTACCGTAACCAGTGGCCTTTGCGAGTATGTACCAGCCACACCTACTGTCACTGCACTTGAACCTCATTCTGGTGGTATTACTGTGCGTATTCCTTATCTCTTTGTTGCAAACTATGTAAAACCTGGCAATTGCGCTCTTCATGGCCTCTTTTGAGTCATATATTTGACCCTCAGACAGTTCATTCTCAAACACTTCCCTCCTTCCAAACAAACTCGGATTTGCGGGCTGAAACCCTGATGTGTCATTGAAAGCCGATGTTGCACCAGAAGGTAATGCACAAAGTTTCAGTACAGTAAACTGTACCTTTTAAACCTTAAATACACCTTCGGTTCAGACTGCAAGTGCACAGTCCTATCGAGTAGTATATTGTCGGGTATCGATCACAGGGACGGGTTGATAATTACCGGACTTAGCTTAGATTACAGAGATTCTAGAAGTATGCAAAGGTTGATTTGAGGTATTACGTTTCCTAACAGTTCAAATAACAGTAATTAAAGACAATAAAGTAAAGTTTGATTTGGGTTTAATTAATTAAAAAGGAGTTCCTAGGGTTTCTGATTTCATCTCAGCCAAGTCTCAAGGTGCCCGGTCCGTGCACTTTCATGCACGGGCCGTGTGTAATGTACACGGGCTGTGTACTCTCGTACACGGTCCGTGTGGCCCTCGAGTTAATACAGCAGCTACTGGTTTCTGTGTTGATTTTCCTGTGCAGGGTTCTATTGACCGAACCCAAAGTACCTAGACCTCAACTCTCGCATGTTGGCTTAATTACTCGGCGCGGGATTCAATTTCTGCCCTCCTAGGGTTCTCAAACCTCAACTTTCGCTTGTTGGTTTAATAATCCTAAGTCACTTGTTGGTTTACTAAAGATATCCTCGATCTCTCGATACGAGGAAAAGTTCACCTCTCGGCTACTACTTGGTTTCACCTCTCGGATCGTAAACCTATCTCAAATACTTAGTTTGGTCGAGTGAATATCAAGGTTATTTATATTCCATTTAGATGAGGCCTTTCATCTAGCGGATTAACAATTCAATTCAAACGAATTCTACTAAGCAATAAAATACTACACAATCAAGCAAGCACAAGATTCAACACAAATTCCAAGTAACTAGCAAATAAAACAAAGCATTCGACTACATCATAACCCTAGAAACAATAAAAGTCTACTCAAGCATGATTGAAAAGCAAAAACAAATAATAATAATAAAGTTCATGACAAAACTCGAAGAAAGAGATGAAGATTCGTTGCCAAACTTCTTCTCCAAGCCAAGAGTTCTTCCAAGAGCCAGCCGTCCCTAGGTCTGGAATAATCTCCTCCTTTTAATGCCCAAAATCGCGTATTAAAACCTTTCCATTTCGACCTCCCCAGCTGGCATCTCTTTCCATCGCCAGTCTGGGTTTCCGGATTTTCTGTGTACGGTCCGCACAGAAATCTGCACGGACCGTGTGCCTGTGCTAGCATCTTGCGTGAAACTCTCTGTCCGATCGGGCAGTTAGTGCACGGTCCGCACAAGAATGTGCACGGACCGTGTAAAAATGTTCTTTGGCTCAGATTGTAGATCTTCTCGCAAGCTTTCCGAAAAGTGGTCATACACTCAAAACGGAGTTACGAGTCAAAATCTATGACCGTTTTAATTTCAGATGCTGAAATTTCAGCATCATATACAGGTCGTGTGGATGGTGTCCTGGTCGTGTCTGTGGTCGGGCAGAGGGTTGTACGGTCCGCATCAGAAGGTACACGGACCGTATATAAACCTTTGAATTCCATATTCTTCCTCGGTTTCGCCCGTTTTCTGCAAAGTAAGAACAAATGCGCAGCAGTACCACATTCTATAGATATTCAATGAAATAAACACGATTTGACAGTTTTAGGCACAGGTTTTGGTACAAAGTTTGGTCAGAATATAGATAAGAAAGCGAGATATCAAATTCCCCCAAGCTGAAATCTTGCTTGTCCTCAAGCAAAAATCCCAACTTAGGCATTGGGCCGGTTCTTGGATTTACCTAAATGCAAGTTAAATCCTTAAATGCGAAAAATTTGCATGAGCTTGCTATTGTTAAGAACCCCGAGAATCCTTTTGGATACAACTTGGACTTTCCTTGATCAATTTTGATTCACCCCACAGATTGACTAATCAAATTTCATATTCTGAGATGCTTTAATATTTGCAAAAACTAATTACTCGAATTGATCAATCTTTCATTCTTACATTGAAACTATGCCCTCGTTTGTGGTGATTTTTTTTTCTTTTTGCCCCCCCAAGCTTGAAACAAGCTTAGGTTAGAAAGTCGTGGACTTCGTGTGTTGATATATGCAAAAGTTTTTGAAAGTTTTCGAGCTCAAAGGCATCCCGTCGGATTGTGCCAGTACTCTTTTTTATAAATTTGGGAGACGAGCTCAAAGGCATCCCGTAGGATTTATTGCCAGTACTCTTATTTTCTCCACCTTTTCCTTTGTTTCATTTTTTCCTTTTATTCATTTGCATATATCATGAATACACACATCCAAAGGTATTCTTTCATACCAATGGATATCCCAATCTTTCTATTATTTAAAATCCCCAATTCCTTAATTTAAAAGGCACAGTTCAGTTTCAAAATGTTTTTTCGATACAATTCGACTTTCATTCTTTCAAATGCTCAAAATATCCCATCATATGCAATTCTTTGATCAATTATGGGATTATTTCCAATTTCTCAAAGTTATCCAAATCATAACCAAAAAATTTCAAACAAGTTCTTAATTCTAGCAATCACACAAATTTATCACTTAAAAATACAATTTTTTTTTTTTGAAAAATAAACATGACCTAAATGCAGATACAATTTTCTTCTATTCAACCCCCCCAAGCTTGAATGAAGCATTGCCCTCAATGCTTGAATTCACACAAGAAAGAGTAAATAGAAGAAAACATGAAAACTTACTAGATGTGGAGCGAAGGGTGAGGCGGGTCGGGTGGTTCTTTGTGGAACCACGACCATCTGTCCTTCTTGAAGCACCATGGGAGAGAATGCACAGACCAGGCTGCTTGTGCACGGCCAGTGTGCTGGTATGCACGGTCCGTGTGCCTTGGAGAGGTCTGATGCATGTGTGTGTCTTGGTTCGTGCCTGTCAGCTTCCCGATCAAGTACCCGATCACAGTTTGCTGAGCTTTCAAATCCTCCAAAAATCTAAGGTTGCGATCCAGGTCGAGACCTGCATTTAAAATCACAGGGCAAGATTTATTTGGGTCTAGGAACTCGTACCTGAGGTTAGCTAGAAGAGGTTTAAGTTCAGGAGTGGGCTGTTCTGTCTGGGCTGATGCACGGTCCGTGTGAGACGTGTGCGGTCCGTGTTCTATCCCCGTGTGAGCTTTGTGCGCCCCGTATGCTTCCTCATCCTCCAGCTCCTCTGACTGTGGTGTACGGTCCGTGTAAGTTACATTCGGTCCGTGTGTCAGTTCCTCCAGATTGGCAGACTTTGCTTCTGCTGCACACATCTTCTCTTTGGCAGCTCTCTTTACCTGCAAATCAGCCAAATAATCAGGATAATTTTTAAATGAGCTACCATATTCCTTACGAGATTGTTCCTTTGCCAATTGATCAACCACATCGATCGCGCAGCATGTTTCTGGTTCATCTGGGTACTTCATAGATCGGTTGAGATTAAACTTCACACTTTCATCTCCAATCCGCAGAGTCAGAGTCCCATTTTCCACGTCGATGAGTGTTCGAGCGGTTTTTAAAAATGGCCTTCCCAGAATGATGGGGATTTCCTTGTCCTCCTCCATCTCCATCACCACGAAATCAACTGGAACATAAAACTTGCCGACCAGAACCGGTACGTCTTCTACTATGCCAAGTGGTAGCCTGACAGAGGAATCAGCAAGCTGCAGAGTCATGTGTGTGGGTTTGAGCTCGCCTACTCCCATGCGCTCAAAAATGGTGCGTGGCATGAGACTCACGCTGGCCCCTAAGTCACATAGGGCTCGCTTGATGGTGGCTTTCCCGATTTTGCAAGGAATGGAGAATTTACCAGGGTCTTCCAATTTGGGCGGGAGTTTGCTACTCAAGATTGCGCTGCACTGCTCTGTGAGTTTCACCTTCTCATGTCCCCCCAAGCTTCGCTTGTTGATGAGGATGTCTTTGAGAAACTTGGCATAGGTTGGCACTTGGGTCAAGGCATCAGTGAAGGGGATCGTGATGTGCAGCTGCTTGAGCACTTGAATGAACTTGGCAAATTGCTCGTTGAGTCTGGACTCGGCTAGCCTCTGGGGGAAGGGAACAGGTGGCCGGTAGGGTGGGGGTTTCTCGGCCCCCTTCTTTCTCTGACCTTCAGCTTCCTTCTGTACGGCCCGTGTGCCATCTGCACGGTCCGTGCGCTCGGTGGTTTTAGTGTTTACTGCTGGCCATGTGGACTCTGCACGGGCGGGGTGTTCTTCAACAGGTGGAGTGTGCACGGGCCGTGTGAAATCTGTACGGTCCGTGTTCTTGGCAGGAGAATTAGAGGTGATGTCCGGTCGTGTGAGTTCGACACGGTCAGGGTTCTGTACGGCCCGTGTGGGATTTGCACGGTCCGTGTACTTGGCAGTCGGGCCAGTGGGCATGGTTGGTCCCTGATAGTGAGTCCCGCTTCGCAATGTGATTGCTTTAACCTCCCCTCTAGGATTAACCTCTGGTTGGCTGGGTAGCCTTCCAGGTGGTGTTTGGCTTGGAGTAGCTTGGTGACTCATTTGCTCAATCAACTTGTACTGAGCAGTTATTTGAGCATTCATTGTTTGCATTTGCTCGAACATCATCTGGTTCATCTTCCCTTGCTCATGCATGAAGTCACTCACAGCGGGAGCGATATATGGCTTGGGAGGACCGGATTGAAATGATCGGTTGTTCGAGTCAGGAAAAGAAACATTGTGGTAGAAACCTCGGTTGTTGTTGCTGCTTGAGGGATTGTTGAATTGTGGTCTCAGAAAATGGGATGATTCATTGTTGAGATAGTTTATCTGTTCAGGTTCTTCATCCCTTTGGGCCAATGGGCACTGTTCATAAGAATGCCCCTTGTCTCCACACATGACACATGGTTGTGGTAGATGTTGGCCAACAGACTTCACGCTTATCTTATCGAAAGCCTTCTGCATAGCATCCAGCTTGGCGGTTAGGGCTGTGATCTGATCGACTTCGAATCGGCCGCCTCCTCCAGGTCTGGAATTGTCGCGGCCGGACCACTGTTGGTTCTGAGCCATGTTGTCGATCAGGTCCATGGCTTCAAGAGGTTCCCTTGACATTAATGCTCCACCTGCAACAGCATCAACAGATGTACGAGTGCTTTCAGTTAAACCATCATAAAAAGTTTGGATCAACAACCAGTCAGGAATACCATGGTGTGGACAAGAATATTGTAACTCCCTAAACCTTTCCCAGGCCTCGTTCAGGGGTTCATCAGACCTTTGCCTAAAGCTGGTTAGCTGGGTTCTTACCTTGGCCGTTCTTTTATGAGGGAAGAATCTAGTCAGAAACAATTTAGACAGTTCCCTCCAGTTGGTAACAGAATCCCTTGGTAATGACCCTAACCATTTCTTGGCCTTGTCCCTAAGAGTAAAAGGAAACAGTGCAAGTCTAGTGTAATCAGTTGTTAAGCCATTGGTTTTGATGGTTGTGCAACATTCAAGAAAGGTTTGGAGATGGGCATGTGGATCCTCATGATCCAAACCGTGGAAGGTGTTCTGCTGCACTATGTTGACAACTCCCGGATTGAAGTTCGGTTGTTGTCCCACAATTCGCGGCAGTCTGATGGCCCCCCTCACGTCTCCAGCTCTTGGCACATTAAATTCTCGCAAAGTCCTTGGGACAAAGTCAGCCATGTCATCATCAGAGTCGTGAACATCATTCCCGTTCTCCTCTGCTTCGTCTCCGTTGTTACTCATGTCTCCTCTGCTTGGGTTTTCAGAGTGCACGGACTGTGTGTCTTCTGTACGGGCCGTGTGCAGAGGTGGTGGTGCAGGAACAGCTGTGTTCTGGATTTGGGTTGGATCTGGAGGAGTTTCTGTGTTCGAGGTTTGTGCTCTGCTCCTCAGATTGTAGTCACCTTTGGGTGGTAGTACGTGTTCCAGCTTGATCCTGTGGTGAGAGAAAAATAAAAGAAAAAGGTAAAATCTAGAATTTAGCAAAATAAGCAAAATCCAAAATTTTCAATGCCGTCCCCGGCAACGGCGCCAAAAACTTGTTGCACCAGAAGGTAATGCACAAAGTTTCAGTACAGTAAACTGTACCTTTTAAACCTTAAATACACCTTCGGTTCAGACTGCAAGTGCACAGTCCTATCGAGTAGTATATTGTCGGGTATCGATCACAGGGACGGGTTGATAATTACCGGACTTAGCTTAGATTACAGAGATTCTAGAAGTCTGCAAAGGTTGATTTGGGGTATTACGTTTCCTAACAGTTCAAATAACAGTAATTAAAGACAATAAAGTAAAGTTTGATTTGGGTTTAATTAATTAAAAAGGAGTTCCTAGGGTTTCTGATTTCATCTCAGCCAAGTCTCAAGGTGCCCGGTCCGTGCACTTTCATGCACGGGCCGTGTGTAATGTACACGGGCCGTGTACTCTCGTACACGGTCCGTGTGGCCCTCGAGTTAATACAGCAGCTACTGGTTTCTGTGTTGATTTTCCTGTGCAGGGTTCTATTGACCGAACCCAAAGTACCTAGACCTCAACTCTCGCATGTTGGCTTAATTACTCGGTGCGGGATTCAATTTCTGCCCTCCTAGGGTTCTCAAACCTCAACTTTCGCTTGTTGGTTTAATAATCCTAAGTCACTTGTTGGTTTACTAAAGATATCCTCGATCTCTCGATACGAGGAAAAGTTCACCTCTCGGCTACTACTTGGTTTCACCTCTCGGATCGTAAACCTATCTCAAATACTTAGTTTGGTCGAGTGAATATCAAGGTTATTTATATTCCATTTAGATGAGGCCTTTCATCTAGCGGATTAACAATTCAATTCAAACGAATTCTACTAAGCAATAAAATACTACACAATCAAGCAAGCACAAGATTCAACACAAATTCCAAGTAACTAGCAAATAAAACAAAGCATTCGACTACATCATAACCCTAGAAACAATAAAAGTCTACTCAAGCATGATTGAAAAGCAAAAACAAATAATAATAATAAAGTTCATGACAAAACTCGAAGAAAGAGATGAAGATTCGTTGCCAAACTTCTTCTCCAAGCCAAGAGTTCTTCCAAAAGCCAGCCGTCCCTAGGTCTGGAATAATCTCCTCCTTTTAATGCCCAAAATCGCGTATTAAAACCTTTCCATTTCGACCTCCCCAGCTGGCATCTCTTTCCATCGCCAGTCTGGGTTTCCGGATTTTCTGTGTACGGTCCGCACAGAAATCTGCACGGACCGTGTGCCTGTGCTAGCATCTTGCGTGAAACTCTCTGTCCGATTGGGCAGTTAGTGCACGGTCCACACAAGAATGTGCACGGACCGTGTAAAAATGTTCTTTGGCTCAGATTGTAGATCTTCTCGCAAGCTTTCCGAAAAGTGGTCATACACTCAAAACGGAGTTACGAGTCAAAATCTATGACCGTTTTAATTTCATATGCTGAAATTTCAGCATCATATACAGGTCGTGTGGATGGTGTCCTGGTCGTGTCTGTGGTCGGGCAGAGGGTTGTACGGTCCGCATCAGAAGGTACACGGACCGTATATAAACCTTTGAATTCCATATTCTTCCTCGGTTTCGCCCGTTTTCTGCAAAGTAAGAACAAATGCGCAGCAGTACCACATTCTATAGATATTCAATGAAATAAACACGATTTGACAGTTTTAGGCACAGGTTTTGGTACAAAGTTTGGTTCGAATATAGATAAGAAAGCGAGATATCAGCCGAACACGGGTGCTGAAACCCGCGATCCATTATCCGAAAACCGCTATCCATTACGAAAGTCCTCGGCCGTCCAAGCACAGGCCCGGTATCTTCCTCGTCACTATGATCGCCCGTACCCTCAGGATTTTCATCACCCCAATTTTTCTCTGCCTCTTGTAATTATGAATCCTCTGATTCAGCACTTTCATCTGGATCACAAGATTGACCCCAATGAGCGCTCCGACTAGATGAAGGCTGGTCGGTCCGGGTGGGGGCCCGACGGGAGGGCCGACTACTGGACGGTCGATCTCTCTGAACTGGGGCTCGACTACTGGACGGTTGGTCAATTTGGACAGGGGACGGACTAGAGCCGGATGAGTTACCCCGACCCCGACCCTGAATTAACCTCATAGCTGGGTTGGTACGCCGGACTCTAGTAACCTCCACATATAGGTCAATTATCTTGTATGTACCTCCAGAAAAACTCATAGTTTGGTTGTACAATACCTGCCAGACTCCCTCATTCTGGATTGGAAAGAGTTGGAACCAGGTTTGTGCTGAACTAGTCGGCATACTAATCTTGGCCTCAATTTTAAGGTCATACTGGCCCTGATCCAATCCCAAGTTCTGACATATACTCGATTTAAGCCCCACATAATCAGTACCCGGTAAAACCGGAATCACAGTAACAGGTCCGATACTATAATAAACCCCATTAGGACCTGTTAGAACATCACCACCAGTATAAATTGATACCATAAGAGCCATTTTGAATCCAATACACAAGAAACCTAAAATTAAAAATTAACTAAATTAATTATTAATCTACTGAAAATTAAAAAAAATGAAAAAAAAAAGAGAAAAAAACTTACAGGAGAAGAAGCTCTTGTCCAGGAGAGAGAGGGGATCAGAGTGTGAAATGACTCTCTCTCCTGGATCGGAATAAGAAGGGAGGGGGCCGCTCAGCCAATATGCGGCCCCATTTCAGGGGCCGCTCAGCTGATCTGCGGTCCCCAGTAAATGGGGCCGCTCAGCTGATCTGCGGCCGTGCTAAATTTGGAATTCCGGCCAAACGGTGCCGTTTTGGTTTATTTTTTTTGAATCTGTGCTATATTTAAAAATTTCGGTTGAGATTATCTCTACTCTAATAGTAATCGCTACACGGTTAGATATTGTGTTACGCATCAGAAAAAAAAAAAGGAAAATCGGTTCCATCTAACGAAGTGGATCGCACGACATAAAAACGGAATTCACATCCTCAGAGATATCTCATATTTTGCATGACTTTCTGAAAACTTTTAAACGTTCAAATACATTATGCACGAATCTCAATGCTCAAATAATACTGGCCCCCGCGCTATCCTCGAATAGGCACCTGAGTACCTGACACGTCGGTCAAGCAAAATATGAGATATCTCAGAGGAAACGCACTCATAAAAAGTTAAAAACAAACCAAATCGCATTTAGTCGTCCCATTGGCTGGAGGTCGCGAATGGTGGGCCAGCTATATGCGCAGATTCTTGCGCCTTCTTTCTGTGCAGACCTAGAGAAGAAAATTTGTCACGGCGTGATCAGTCACGTCACGTACACGTCACGTTCACGTCACGTTACGTCACGTCACGTGTGTCGATTACGTGACGTGACTCACGTGTTGCGTGACGTGACTATTCGCGTGACGTGACTGTATTTAATAAAAATTATACGTCACGTCACGTGATCACGTCACGTCACGTCACGTTATAAAACATATTTTGAGGACAAACTCTAGTAGTCCATATTCCTATTAGCACTATTAGGCTATGTTTATGTAGTATATTCATAGTATATTCAGACTTTTCTTTTGTGGCTGTTTGTAAAAACTATGTTTCTTAATGAAACGGGCTTAAATATCTTTTATCCAAAAAATTTGGCAATTTTTAGAATATTATTTACTAGTTAATTTTTGCAACATTATTTACTTATTTTACAAATTTTACAATTTTCATATTTTTTGATATATTTTTTCTGAATTTTCAACAATTTAAATTAAAATATAAAAAAAGTTCAATGTGGTGACTAATTTATGTCACGTCATATCACGCGTCACGTTATATCACGTCACGTGTAGTCACGGCGTGACTACGCGTGACGTGATCGTCTGTCACTATTTTGATCACGTCACGTCACGTCACGTGAAAAAAAAACATTAATCACGTCACGTGACCAAATCACGGCGTGTTTGTGATAAGCATAAATTATATACACATTTGATCTAGTTTTTATCATGGAATAACTATAATTATCATGTATTTTGAATATAAAATGAATTAATTACACTTATAATCAAGTTACTGCGTTTGCTCGGCTTAAATTTGCATAAAATGAAGAAAAATGAAGAAAAAATGTCCAGTGCGGACGCACAGATTGCGATACGGCCGCACTGAGTAATTAGAAGGATTTCTGAACATGCGCCAATTTGAAAAAGGTATAATGAGGTTTTCATCAAAATCCGTGCGGACGCACGGATATTGATGCGGACGCGTTCTGGTCGCACAGGAAAAGTCCGAGCCTAGTGCGGACGCAGTGAGAACCAGTGCGGATGCACTCTGGCCGCACTTAAAACGCATTGAAATTTCAGCTTCCGACACACAGTTCGTATTTTGGCCATAACTTGATCATACGAACTCCGATTTGGGTGAATCAAAGTTTGACGGGATCGGGACAACAAGATCTACAACTTCAATGAAGGAACAATATCCAAATTCGGAATGTAGAATTCCGTGTGGACGCACTAAGGTCGCATTCAGCCTAAAAATCGAGTTTTCTATTTCCGGCGCTTCTAAAAACGACCCAGGAGTGAAATATGGAAAGTAGGGACGTGGGAAAACTTGTGGAGCAAGTATCTAATGACTCCCCATGTCCATTTGCTCCAGAATTAACAAGTACTTCTCCTCTAAAAAGAGCACCCACTAACTCCACATTCTAGCCTCTAAATTGGGCATGATCTCTTGCTATAAAAGGGCTAGAACTTTCCCTTCCAAATCATCCACTATCCATCCATCCAACAACACATCTCATACTCTCTACACACAATTCTGAGCAATATTTTCTGAAGAAGGTGAAGCTTTCAAGCAAGGAGAAGAAGGGTTTCTTGAGCAAGATTCGGCAAGATTGAGGTTCTAGATTCAAAGGGTGTAATTATTCTTTATTTCATTTCCTCTTGTTATTTGCCAAACTTTGCAATGTTTCTCTCCAAGAGGGAGTAGTTCTCTCTCTAGGGGTTTAGGTCAATATGCATGAACTTGTTTAATTCTATTTTATTCGATTATTTGCTTTTATTATGATTGTTTTATCGGATTTGATTGTTAATTTCTGGGATTTTAATAATTTGTGTTAAATACAATTAGTACTTGAATTGTAGCATCTCGTTTTGGTTTCAAAAGAACCAAAATTGACTAGGATCAATAGGATAGTACCAAATTATGAATGCAAATACCTTAGGTTTAGATTAAGATTTTAACCAATTTAATCTAAGCCGGAACTACAGAAATTAAGGTTAGGGTTTTGGTGAAGAACTTAAACGAGAAGTCAAACCCTAATTAGGACATCTCAAATCGAATCGGATATTGGTATCATGAACTTAATTGAGAAGTACCAATATTTGAGGAGAGGAGAGACTAACAAGAGCTTATGGTCTAGGTAGCTAGGGTGAAGAACCTAAAAAGTGAAGTCCGAATTACTTAGACACGTTATTAATTCATGAAGGTGACTCTTAATAACATATTAGGTTAGAAACCTCATCAAATCATACATGAATTTAAGCAAATACCGAATAAATAGAATTAGCAAGGGATTGTAGACCAAAGATCCCTAGATTCTCTAAACCTTGAAAACAAACCGACATTTCTTTCTTTTAATTTTACTTTTAATTGTTTAAAAACTCCTTTTTTCGGGTATTGAACCCAACCTTAGGATTTTTACCACAAACCCCCCAATTTACTTTATTGCACTTTTCTTTCTTTTCTGAAATTTATTATCTAAAGTTGGAAATTTAGTATTTATCTTACTCCTTGTGGTTCGATACCCGATAATATACTACACGGTAGGATTGTATACTTGCGATATAAACCGAAAGTGTATTTGAGGATAAAGCTTTTTACATATACCCTTTTGACGTATCAGTTTGTCACGTCACGTCACGGCGTGTCACGTATTTCCTTCTCTATGCAGACCATTGTTGCGATGTACATTTATATGATTATAACCAGTGTTCTAAATAGCGCGCTATAGCGGCGCTATAGCGCCGCTATAGCGTTTTTGGACCCCAAACGCTACGCTACGACATCAAAATGCGCTATTTGCGCTACGGCCGCTATAGCGGCCGCTACAACGCTATAGCGGTCCGCTACAGCGCTATTTGCGCTATACAATATGAGTTTTTTTTTATTTTTTATTTTTAAGCAATTTATATGGGTTTTAAATTAAGATAAAAAAAAATCTCAAACCGAAATTGAATTTGTTGCTACTTGCTACAAATAAATCAATTTGAAATTGGGAATAGAAATTGAAATTTGAATAGAAAAAAAGTCCAAACCGGAATTAAAATTTGAATAGAAAAAAAAAATAGATTATGTCATGAATCATGATACTTAAGATATTTTTAATAGAAAAAATCGATAGTTTATGATATTACTATAGAAAAAATCGATAGTTTATGATATCAATATGAATATTATAATTTCTTAATTACTTTGGAGTTATTTATTGTTCTATGAGACCTTAGATAATGTTGATATTTAGTACAAATATTGAATATACGAAATGTAAAAAAAAAAAACGCTATTTGGAATAGCTTCCGCTATAGCGACGCTATTCGCTATAGCTTTTTTTTCAGCCTTCCCGCTACGACGCTATAAACGCTATTTAGAACCTTGATTATATCGCATTGGCTATCAAAAATTTCTCGCTACACACAAGTATACACGGATGACGTCGTGCAAACAAAAAGGTGCAAAAGTGAGCTGATGCGATCCGTCAGATTTACATTTCACACGAATCATTATACGATCCAACAGTCGCAGAACCCTGTCCTGTTCCCTGAATATTCCCTAGCCTTTAACGATATTCAATTGGTTGGTTCAGTTCGGTTTACGCAGATATAAACCGAACCAACTGATTAAATTGGTCAATCGTACAAACTGAACTAAAATAAATCAAATTTTAATTCAGTTAATTCCGTTACATAAAATTATAATAAAACTGTAAATTATAAATTATAGCTAATAATACAAGTATTAACAGGTTTTGTTGCGTATTTTATATTATGAGTATTTCGGTTGATTGGTTTCTTCGATGGATTTGGTTTTATAAATCGAACTGTCAACTAAACATCAATTTATCATAATTTTTAAGCCGAACTGAACTAAATAAATTAATCAACTGAACTATTTATCCAAAATAAATTTGGTTTGGTTTAAATTTAAACTAAATAACCGAACCATCAGACACCCCTATACCTAGGTATAAGTTATATCGAAAACAAATTTATTTGACAATCGCAACAACAAATTTATCAATTATCAAAATGAAAAATTTAGATAAGTTATGCATCGAATTTAGTAGAATTCAAAAATTAATTGATAGGAGTCCATCAATTTTTAATTTTCAGATTTGATTTTATCGACACTTAATTAGTGACAAGATAACTCAAGTGCTACATTTGATACATAACCTCCAAAGACCATATTCAGACTTTTAATTTTTTAGTTTAATATCTTTTTTGGAGTGAGACAATGATACTTTGCAATGTGCATATGATCGGTGCTATAGATTTATATTTTAGTTTTAAATTTCAAATAATTGATCCGAACTACTCAACATAATTTCATATAAATATAGATAGATAGATAGATAGATAGATAGATAGATAGACCAAATTTTACATTTTTTTTTAAAAAATTTACTATTTTTTAGAAGATAGAACACTAGTACTCTCGGATGGTCCATAATCTTTAGATCAGGTGATTTTTTTCTATTTAAAAAATAATAAAAATATTCTAACAAATGTAAAATTTAATTTTCAAGTATACATTTAAACTTTAAAAATAAAGATATGTATCAATAGCACAAAAATCTATATACGCATTGCAAATTATCATAGACTCACTCATATTTTTTTTTTGTCAATTATCACAGTTGTCGTACAATAATGACTGTTAATATATCCATTAATTATCCCAAAAATATATGTCACAAATGTACTATGTTCAAGTAAAAAATTTGCAAGATTGAACAATACATAGTAAATTGTAATTGGAGTACATATTAAGACATAATATACGTGGCCAATAAAAATTGAGGGGGTTTATATCTTTTGATATTTCACTTAAGATAACTAAATTTTGTTTTCCCGTTCAGCGATCGCCCATTAAATTATCAGACTATGTCGTATGCATTAATGACAATACACAATGATAGGAGCATATATAGGGTCGTGCCAAAGGCCCTCACCGAATCGGTTATGGGCCAAGAACAATTCGGGATTCGGACTCTTACCCGGAACCAGCCCGAGGACAAATAAAGTAGAGCCCATGATCCAGTAACAACTCGGCCCAACAAAGCCTAACTGAGTCTTGTCCGACAAAGCTCAATTGGGCCCCATTCGACAAAACCCAACCGGGTCTTGTCCGACAAAGCTCAACTGGGCCTCACCCAACAAGCCCAAGCGGGTCTCATCCGACAAAGCCCGATCGGATCCAGCCCGGACTCGGCTTATTATCACCGCTATCTATGCGAGTATCGCCACCTCTATGTGAACTGCCTTAACTGCTCTAACAACGCGGAATGACAGTTAGGGACGACCTATTTAAGACAAAGAGTTCCATGAAACGGGGGGTCGAACATCCGCTATACAAGCGAGGTATCATAGAGGATAGAGTCCGAATACCTCCATATCTTTCCACTCCAGGAATCGACAATCAACCCTTCTAATCTCAGCCTGTTTCCTCGAGACGGGACGAATCCAGATTCAAATACTTCCACATACGATCTACTCTCTTCGAGATAGGACGTATCACACAATATTCAAATATATCATTTATCAAATATTCAGATAAACGGGAACCACTCTAAAAAAAAATTAGATAAAATTAACACATGTGAACATTTTGTACATATTCATTCAGATAGAGGATTTTTATTAGTTGGTGAGTCTCAGACAAAAAAGTTTTAGACGATTGTTAACAGATAACAGAAATTATCTACATTTGACTTTACCTTCTGATGTCTACTTTTGATATGTAATCAATTGTCATTTACTGATACAAATATGATTACTTTTTTGAGTAAAGTTGGGGTCAAGCCTTTAATATCTACAAGGAAAATTTCATTTGAGTTTTGAATTTGTAATCTTTCACACGAAGATAAATATTATTTTTTTCTAATTGTTTTTGTCCCTAAATTAAAAACTGATTATCAAATATAACTACTTTTGTGTTCCTCACCTGCTTGTTCAACAAACAATATCATTTTAAAAGGGCCAAAATGATATACCTGATAAGGAAAATAAGATTGGTTTGGCATTTAGTTTTCTGTTTATTACCTTAATGTCAGGTCCCGCAATGTCGGGAAATGAGAGTAGGTCCGATGCCCATCGGACCTACCTTGGTTCGATGGGTGTGATGACCATCTGATTTGCATCAAGATTCGTGTGCTCTGCATCAATATCGTGCAAGTCTTATCAGTTTCCGTGCGCATAGATCTTGATGCTAATCGTATGGTGATAGAGCTAATTGAACCTACCAGCCCATCGGACCTACTCCTATCTCATGATTATTATAACAGGAACCGGATCCTCTGCCCACAAGGGGGCAAGAAAATCCAGCCCATAATTAAGTTTAACCAATTTCTAATTGACACGTGAACATTTATTTTTCAACTCATTGATGATAGGGGTGTCAATGGGTATGATACGGGTCCGGTAGCAGCATTTTCATACCCGTAACCGTTATGATAACGAAAAAAAAATCTTTACTCTTACTCATTTTTTCGAATACGGTACGGGTCGGATAAACGGATAAAATTAAAAGTGTCATTGACATCTCGATTTATGTTTTCTATAATTTTTTTTTCAAAACAAGAAATAAAAGAAAATAATAATAATGAATACAACTAATTTGTATTATGAAAATCTAGTAAAATACAAAACTTTATTGTATCATGTATTATCTTCATACAAATATATATCTATATATATGATTTCATTTTTTAAAATTATCTTGTTAGATAACGGGTAAGATAACAAAAAAAAATCATTACTCTTACCCGTACCCGGTAAGCTAACGAAATAAAATTCTTATCCTTATCTGTCTTTTCGGATATGATACGGGTCGGGTAAATGTGTAAAAGGGTGTCATTGACACTCCTAATTGATGAGAATATTTTTATTTAATTAATTGATTATTAATGGCATTCTTTCCTCTTTCCTCCGTCAGTCTGTCTTTTCACCTTCTATTTCAGACTTAATTAAAAAAAAAAAAAACTTTCCTCTAATCAAATTAAATGGTGTAGATACACTGATTCAAAACTTTCCTTTACACAATGGAGTTACCTTAATTATATCTTAACTTATGCAAATCAGGCCTCTCCCTTGAGTTCGGTTCTAATTTCATCTTTCTGATTTTTCACCTTTTATTTTTTTCTTTTTATAATCTTCTTTAATTCGGTTGTTTTTTCTTCTCTTACTATTTCATTTTGCAATTTAATATGGACACAAATGTATTGAGCCATCAGTAACTTTTGACCCTTATTCTTCTTTAAAAAAAAACATTTATATTGTTCCTTCTCTATACCCAACAAATTGTCAGAATTTGTATATTTAATGAAATTAAAATTGACAAGAATACAATAGCATTTATAGTTTGTAATTGATTAGGCATATGGTCTGACTTTATAATACTCAAGCTGTGTGAGATTTTTGTAGTCAGGAAAGACGCATTTAATTGTTATATGTTTTGCAATAGGTCTATTTACATCTCCAGAGGTTTGGAGGTGTGTGTAGAGAACAAGTTTTTTTTTTTTTCATTTCCAATATCACTATGTTAATTTCATATTCAACTATTATCTGAAGTATAATATCATAGAAATATTAAAATATTTTGCTACTTTATTCAATTCAAGAAATTCTCATGAATCAATAAATTCTCATGGCAATAAATTGCTTAAGCTTTGAAATTTTCTTTTCTCGCAGTTGAGAGGTTAGAGAAGGGAACGTAGCTTATTTATTTTTTTAATTAAATCTGAAATAGAAGGTGAAAAGACGGAGAAAAGAGGAAATAATGTCCTTCATAATCAATTAAGTAAATTAAAAGATCCTTATCAATGAGTTAAAAGGTGGATTCCATGTGTCAATTAGAGATTGGCTATACTCAATTATAGGCAGGATGTTCCGGATCCATATCCTCCCAGGTAGCTCACTGAACCTGACCGGAACAGACGACCCAGATTTACTCTCAACCGGTGATTACTCTGGATGACTTAGGGGCAGTATTATTTGTGCTTTGAGATTCGTGTCAATTTAAAATTTTGGACTGAGAGTAAATTTGGACCGTCTGTTCCGGTCAGATTCAGTGAGGTACCTGGGAGGATGTGAATTGGGATTTTCCTGCCCCCTTGTGGGCACAGAGGATTCAGCTCCATTACAACATGAGACAAGCCATGAAGGGTAAGGTAGCGGTAGGGTTTTTTCCATTGTTTTCTTTGGCGCAATTATGGGAAATTTTTTTAAAAACCATAATTAAAAAAAAAAAATTAGCAAACCAACATGATTAGTTTGGTTTTTACAAAAACCATAAGAACCGAGATGCCAATTCAGTTTCTATTTTTTTTTTCTCTGGAACCGAATTGGCATTTCGGTTCCCCTCCCTTTTCACAATTTTTCTGCAGTGCCGCCACATAAAATCGAAATGGGATGGAACCGAATTGCTATTTCGATTTCCATTTTTTTTAGAGACAACTAATTAAAATGATGAAATATAATACTAAAAAATCGAATTTTTCTCAATTTGTCAAATTACTTTTTTGATAGCATATTTATACTAAAATACGCTAAATTACTTCAAAATTATGTTAATTTATGTTGATTTACACTAAATTACTTGAAATTACAATAATTATGTAGAATTATGCTAAAATACGGTAAATTACGTATGAATAGGGCCGATTTTGTGCCATCTTTCATAAATCATAAAAAATAGTAAAAAAATTCCAAAAATTCCAAAAATTCCAAAAATTCCAAAAATTCCAAAAATTGATATTCTACAAGTTCATTATATAACTAATTTACTGAGCTACGTAGATTGAACAATAGAAATGAAAATCTTAATCGGAAACTTCAACTGAAGTTTTGAGACTCTTCCCTTTATTTTTTTGCGATTCTAAATTTGAAATCTAGCATTGCTAGTTCTGACACATGCGTATTTTCACAAGCTTTCCGAAAAGTGGTCATTTGCTGAAATCAGACACTCGAGTACCGTTTTATGGTCGTTTGAAGTTTCATCGTCGTTTTTCACTTTCTCAGTGAAGATATCATCCCTATTCATACGTAATTTAGCGTAATTTAGTATATTCTAGCATAATTCTTAATTATTGTAATTTAGCGTAATTTAGTGTAATTCATTGTAAATTAACATAATTTCAAGTAATTTAGCGTGTTTTAATATAAATATGCTATCAAAAAAGTAATTTGACAAAAGAAAAAAAAAATTCGATTTTTTAGTATTATATTTCATCATTTTAACTATTTGTCTCTAAAAAAAAAAAATGGGGAACCGAAATCCTAATTCGGTTCCCCACAGAAAAAATCCTAGACCAAGGCATTACACCAAAAGCTACACTGTTCTGCGGAAAAATTGTGAAAATAGGGGGGAACCGAAATGCCAATTCGGTTCCAGGGGGAAAAAAAAGGTGAGAACCGAATTGGCATCTCGGTTCTTATGATTTTTGTAAAAACCAAACTAATCATGTTGGTTTGCTAATTATTATTTTTTAATTATGGTTTAAAAAAAAATTTCCAATTATGGATCAACTAATGGTTTTATTTTAACATGCAAGTTTTAAAATTTTATTATTAAAAAATTAAAAAAATAGATCTATGGTGGAGATACAAAAAATGAAGACACTTGAACTCTCTTTCATTGAAAGATTATTATTTTTAATTTACATTATTTATATAATTTGTGTGTGTCAGTGTGTATACACCACAAATTAGTAATTTATTGACGCACGTTCACGTTGCTTGAATTGAAGCATCCTCGTCTCACTTGTATGTAAATTGTCAATACTAACGTGAAAAATGTACGCCACAAATTAGTAATTTATTGACGCACATTCACGTTGCTTGAATTGAAGCATCCTCGTCTCACTTGTATGTGAATTGTCAATACTAACGTGAAAAATACAATTTTAACTACAATGATGTAGGCTGCACAAAAAATTCGTAGTTCGTAATTCGATTCGAGTTTGATTCGAAAAAGTTCAGAAAAAATTCGATTCGAAATTGAGTTCGTTCGAAATTATTTCAAACCAAACTTAGTTCGAAATTAATTCAAACCAAACTCAAACTGGACCTAGTTCGTTCGAAATAGGTTCGCAAACCAAATTTAGTTCGAAATTAACTCAAACATGAACCATTAATTTCTGCTGATAACTTATGTTCACTGATGAAAATATAAGCCGTCCAGTCCATAATTGCTTTGATTTCTGACTTCTGAAACATAAATCCCAATCCAATTATAAGCTCAAATAAAAAAATTCAACAACAAAACTCAAATAAAAAAATTCACATGTTTATACCATAAATTTTGCTTTTTATGGTACGATTCTGAGTTTTTCGGGTAATCCAATCTCAACTCTCTCGTTTTTTTCTTTGTTTTGATAAAGTTATTATTAATTTGATAAATTTGTTCAATTAATTTCAGCTTTAAGAAACTATTAAATAATAAATAATAATTTTTGGTATTTTTTGCATTTATTTTCGGACCGTTCGCTTTATCACGGGAATTCAACGGCCGATCTACAACAAAATCATTCCAAATCTGATCTAGAATGATCAAGGTACAATATTGAATGTAACCAACATAAAAGTTCGGAAGTTTTATTATGTATGAGCTTTGGTCCAACACGAAATGTTTATGGCCATACAATGCTTCAATTTTCAATCAACTAGATGGATGGGTAAATGAAAACAAAATTTTATCAAACTTTCATGGAAGACGATAAATGCAATTCTCTTTGATTTCAACGCCCCGATTGGTCAACGGACGACATGTTTACATGCTCCTTCATTAACTTAGAAAGCAAGAGTATATGCTTCATGAGACATAAACTCTTGCCTTGTGAGTTAATGAAGGTGCACGAAAATATATCGTCTGTGGTTCGATCGGGACCGTTGAAATCAAAGAGCACTGCATTTATCATCTTCCATTAAAGTTTGATAAAATTTTGTTTTGATCTACCCATTTATCCAGTTGATCGAAAATTGAAGCATCGTATGGCCATAAACATTTCGTGTTGGATCAAAGCTCATACATAATAAAACTTCCGAACTTTTATGTTGGTTACGTTCAATATTGCACCTTGATTATTCTAGATCAGATTTGGAATTATTTTGTTGCAAATCGACCATTGAATTCCCGCGGTAAAACGAACGGTCCGAAAATAAATGCAAAAAATGCCAAAAAAATGCCAAAAAATGCAAAAAATGTATTGCTGTCAATAAAATGAAAAAAATGCTGTCAAAAAAATGATCAAGGTACAATATTTCTTTTATATGTCTAAAAAATACAAAAAATGTTGTTATTGATCAGCTATTCATTTAGAAAAAAAATTATATGTATTGCTGTAAAAAACAATTTCAAAAAATACTTATTTATTTGATAAAAATAAAAAAAATAAAAATAAACATGCAAAAAGTAAAAAAAATGTAAAAAGTTTGAAAATATATATTTTTATTTTTTTCCAAATTATTTGCTGTCTAATTTTATTTTGTATCACTGCAATGCACTTTTAAACTCACTCAATAAAATATTAAATAAAATACCACAAATCCTGCAATCCGATCACCTCAATAATTTCACACCCTTAGATCTATCTTCTTACCAACGTCTAGATCTCTTCCATGTCATTAATTCGCTCCCTTTCCATTCAACCAATTAACCCGCTATTTTTTCTGCCACTGCCTCCAATTTTTTTTTCTCTTCCCGCTAATTTACGCCAAAACCGCTCGCCCAAATTTCTCTCCCGCTAAGTACCAAAATAATCTCCCTCACGTCTTCTCTCTCTCTCTCTGGTGGCCTCTCACAACAAAGACTCATCTCTCGCCCAAATCCCCTGTTGCGTACATTCAAACTGAGTGTGGTATTTGGTTGTAATTAATTTTGGAGTGCTTGAGTTTTTATTTAAATTGTACTTCTATTGATATTTGAGTTTTATTTAAATTGTACTTTGAATACTTGAGTTTTTATTAAAGTGCTGTAATTTCGCACTATGGTCCAGTCAGAAGTCATAAATCGTAAGTCGTAACAAAGTTCGTAAAGGTTCGAAATTGAGTTCGTAAAAAATTCGGTTCGAAATTGGGTTCGTTCGAAATTGAGTTCGTTCGAAATTAATTCAAACCAAACCTAGTTCGAAATTAATTCAAACCAAACTCAAACTGAGGGTAAGTTCGATTCGGTTCGGTTCGTTTGCAGCCCTAGATGTAGATCAATATCTAATTTATCGATTTTATTAAAATTGTCATATCACCGTGTATAACCACTACTAGAATCTGGGTTTGTTGCATGGGTAAAAATCTTTGTTGCATGGGTAAGTAGTGTCCATGCAACAAATATTGGCATTTCTGACACAGTCAAACTTGTTGCATGGGTAGTCCATGCAACAGTTACTCATGCAATAAATCTGATGGTTACCCATGCAACTGCTTCTTATTTACCCATGCAACAAATATTTGATGACACGTGACCCGCCAGCAAAGATAGAAAGTATATTTTAATGAATGTCCATGCAACAACTCATCTCATACCCATGCAACAAGTCTCCCGAATTTAGACTAAACAGTTGCATGGGTAACCCATGCAACAAGTATTTGAAAACTATTTGTTGCATGGGCTACCCATGCAACAAGTCTCCAGAATCTAGACTAAACAGTTGCATGGGTAACCCATGCAACAAATTTGGTGGATTATTTGAGAAATATTTGTTGCATGGGTTACCCATGCAACAAGTTTTGACGATTTTTGAGAACTATTTGTTGCATGGGCCTACCCATGCAACAAGTATTGAACTTCTGGACAGTTACTTTTCTGTATATATTTGATATCTCCATTCAAATTGAATATATTGTTATAAATTACAGCAAGGAATATATTACAGCAGTATATTAATTTGTTCACATCCTACTTAATATATTTCACATTCTACTTAAAAAAAAAACCCAATATTTCTCATGATGCTTTGCAACAAGCAAAATTACAGTACTTCTAATAAAAAACCCCAATATTTCTCAAAATTACAAAAACACAATTAATTGCAAAATTGCATGCCAAGATACAAAAGTTCATATTCTAAAGCAATGCTATCCTGACCAATTACAAATTTGAAAAATATTCAATGTTATAAAAAATATTGTAATTAACTTTTGACTTGTTGATTGCAAAATGAAAATAGAAAAGAAAATTCTCTCATGGTACAACATTGAGCATCCAGAGCCTGCCATGAAGACATGAGAAACACTATACCCTAGATCGATCGAATTGAAATAAATTGGACTCTCAATTTCATCATTTAAGGGGTTATTTGCTTGACTGCATCTGCTGCCGCCTCAAGTCTAGCACACAAAACCTAAACACAAGTTTTTCAAGCCATTATCTTCAACTCGAAAAAAGAAACAAGAAGAAAAGAAAAGCAGACAAGAACAATGCCAAGCCAGTATCAATACGGATACTAGTGTCACTTGAGGTTTAACAAAAGTCCAAAAAAAATTGAAAATAAAAAAAGATCCAATTGTTGGTAATCTTTTGATATACGACTGTTGTACTAACAGGTGGTACTGTGGTTCTCATTTGCAACCGTCTAATACCTCGAACGAATCTCTTCAGTGACCATATCTTTCACCTCGTCAAAAGTGGTAACAGGAAAAGGTAAGGAACGGCTTAGAGGGTTCAGCACCTGAACATTCTCTAGTGCAACCTGCATTAAAATATCTATCTACATGATGCTCATTGCTTAATCAGATAAATTAAATTGACCATCAATTAAATTTTTCAATTCTTTAAAAAATATTATTTTTTACTCTACACCTCAATATAAACATTATATCCTACAAACTTAATTTAACCTCCATTTCACGTAATTCAAAGTGATTTGTCATTAAAGTTACAAATACGGTTTAGAAAGAAATCAGATGTCACATACTCTACTCGTAGTTTATTTGCCACACTATAAGCTACAGGAAACTCTTCTGGAAGAGTTGTTTTCTTTTATCTGGAAATTAATCATGACTAATAACACTTTTTTTTTCCATTTAATAGTCTAACCTCATTGATCTCCTCATCTGATCTTACACTCACCTACTGGGCTCTCTATTGCTCCTCTCCTAGGTCCAAATTGTACAAGAGAATCAACCATCAAGGCGTTTATCGCAAATTACCAACTCCATATACTCGAGCCTTGGGTTTTATCAAAATTCACACAAATACACAGCTAGAATACCAAATAAGAACCAAAATTTTATTTTATCCAATTAAACTCGTGGTGCTTGTCAGTGCTTGATTTTTTTCTTTCTTGTACTTTTATTTATTATTAATGGGTCTTTATCAAGAAACACCCTAAACTTTACAAAGAAATTATTCTTTTCTGGTAAACCATACACATGTGACTTGTTGTCAAAAGAATGACACAGCCACATCTTACTGCTACTGAATTATAAATTTATAACTGTATCGGCCAGATTTGGTACCAAACAAATTTGTCGAAGTACCATTCTTAAATGGTGCAATATACAAAACACAAATTATCTTTCTTTGAGAACCACTAAAATAACTTCTAATAATTTTCACAGAATTCTCTCAAGCAATAATTCAAACACCTGGTGTGCACATTGAAGCTACTCACTGGCCAATGGTAAAAAACGTGTAATAAGGTATACATTGATAGCTTTTTAATTTAAAAGCAGAACAAGAAATGTGATGTTTTTTTACTAGCCTATTTCAAGAAAATGGATCCCCCTTCAGTCAATGGATCCCCCTGAGAGTAGGAACTGAATCTGTTACCAGTGTACTTTTGCACAATGTTGCGGCCTCATGGGCCCAGACCTCTGTATTGACAAGAAAAGTAATTAGTCTGGCACGACATGTCTCTTGTTGATTGCCATTGTACTAAACAAAAGAAATAATTAAGTCCTTTATTGAAGAAATCGTAAAGAAAAACTTGGATTGTTAGCGACAAATAATTTACAAACTTGAATTGTTAGCGACAAATAATTAAGTCCTTTATTAAATTAGCAACAAATAATTTACAAACTAAAAAATTCTACACGGAGGAGAAAACAATTATTAGCGACAATTACTAACCCAAAATCAGCAAATCAGACTTCACACGAACAAATTAGCACAGGAGAAAACTTGGATTGTTAATTAGTGAGATTAACTACCTCGAGAAGCTCAGAGTTGACCGAAAGCTAAATCGCACCAGAATTGCACAGCTGCGCATGGGTCTCGCCTTGAATCGCGCTGGCCGAGCTCGTAGGACTCCGCCTCTTTTTCTAACGGAGAGTGTTTCTCAGAGACGTAGGGTTTTAGGGTAGTAGAGGGAATCAAAATTTAGGAGGGAAATGAAGGAGGGAAGTGAAATTTTAGTCTTTTGATACAATGGTGAAATTTTAGTTTTAGAGATCTTTCAAGTGAAATTTCAGAAAAAAAAAAAAAACACCAAAGTCCAGAGGAAAGATGGGAGGGAGATCTATCCACAATATACTCTAAAGTAACATAATGTTTGTGTTTAAATCAGAACCGTCTGATCATCATTATGCACGACTCTTAAAGAATCTAGTGTGTCACCTAGGGCCAAATATAAACAGAAATATTATGTTACTGCAGAGAAAGAAATGAACCAAACCCACTCTCTCGTGACTCGTCCTTATTTCTTCTGAATAGTTTTTGTGGCTTTCACAGATTTATTGTGAACAGAGTAGTACGACATTTTGTATAACAGACTCAAAAACTTATATAACGGAATAACCTAATTTGTTACACGGTAGTTTGGTAAATTTGAATGCAGTGAAGATCGTAATTCTCTCAGTACTGTTTGGATGTTGGATGATTTTGTGACCAAAAGTATTTGGCGGCAACTAAAATATTGTGCAGGGAGTAGCTAAAATTTGGAGGGAATCTAATAAATTGATGCTTGGACATGATATTTGGAGGGAGGTTGACAAAAATTTATATGGAAGTTTATATTGGCAAATTTTTCATGCATGCAGGATATGTAAAAGAGTACAATTTATATAGGAAATGAAAAAAAATTCAACTTAAATGATTTTTAAATTCTTAATGTCTTCTAAAAAAAAATTATCCGTGAGATCCTGATCGTTCCAGAAAAATTAGTTTATTTAGATTTAAATTTATCTAAGAAAAATAATTCTTACAAAAATATGAGGAAGTAGTGAAAATTTTGAAAGTCAGAATAATTTTATAGAGTCAAAATAAAATTAGAAGTAAAACAAAATAAATTTTATGAATTAACATATTTCAAAAAAATATAATTTCATCATTATTAGAGGGAAGTTTACAAGTTATGATTTATTTACAAGTCAATTAAATTGTGTGTTGTAAATAAGATGAAATTTACTTACAATCATTTAATTAACTACGAACAATGTGAACAATGAGTATATTTAGATTTATTGGTAAATTTTTCTTGCATATAGGGTATGAAAAAATTGATACTCAGTTTTTTAAATCCTTATTGCTTTTCTGAAAATATTGATTGTTGATAAAAGAAATTAAGTTGAGTGATCTTTTATAAAATCAAAATATTTTTTATTATTTACATATGTACAACAGTTTTTTTAGAAGATATTATGGTTTCAAAAATTTTAAGGTTTCTATGGCCAAAATAAAATTAAAAGTACAACAGGTAATATTAAAAAAAATGAAACAATATATTTTCAAATTTTTAGTGAAAATATTACTGAAATTATTTTCAAATTTCTCTTCAACATGTGTTAATATTAGTGATAATATTTATTGAAATTTAGTCTAACATCAAAATTTGATTAAATTTAAGTTGAGTGGTCTTTTAAATCCTTATTGTTTTTCTAAAAAAAAATGATACTTGATAAAATAAATTAAGTTGAGTGACCTTTTTTAAATCAAAATTTTTTTTAGAAATTTTTTTTTTAGAAAATATTATGAAAATGAAACAAAGTATAATTAGGTAATTCAGGCACGACAAATAATATGAAAAAAATTGAAAAAATATTTTCAAATTTTTTATGGTTTCTATGGTCAAATAAAATTAAAAGTACAACAAATAATATAAAAAAAATGAAAAAATATATTTTCAAATTTTTAGTGAAAACAGTGGTGAAATTTTTTTCAAATTTCCCTTCAACGTATGTTAATATTAGTTTTACATCAAAAATTTACTTCAATTTTAGAAAATATTTTGTAATGGAAATTTTATTAATGAAATTTATGCAATAATTAATGTTGTAACATATTTATTGCTTAATTATTTGATTTTGACACACTAAATTGTATAACATTACATGCATGTTGCTTACTTGACTCACATCTTCTATGCATGAGCATGAAACATAAACTCTTATTTCGTGAGTTAATGAAGACGCACAAGAATATGTCATCCGATGGTCGATCGGAACCGTTTAAATTAAAAAACATTACATTTATTGTTTTGTATCCAAGTTTGATAAAATTTTGTTTTTATTTACCCATCCATCTAGCTGATCGAAAATTGAAGTATCGTATGGCTATAAACACTTTGTGTTGGATCGAAGCCCATACATAATAAAACTTCCAAACTTTTATGTTTGTTACATTCATTGTTCTCCATTGATCATTTTAAAACAGATTTGGAAAGGTTTTATTACAGATCGACCGTTGATTTCCCACATGAAAATGAACGGTCCGAAAATGTTTTCTAAATTTGAAGGGACATATAGTGATGAATGCATATAAAAATGACAACAATAAGTATTATTTGGCTATATAAGATGGAAATAATTGAATTTTAATTTTTTTGAATTTTTTTAATATTATTTGTTGTACATAATTATCCAATTAGTAAATATCAAACTCTGAGCCGTTTGATAGATAATGAATGGTCTTGATGTCTTCATTTTAGAGATCGTGGGTAAGAAGTCTCTATTCTCTGAGGTAATATAATATTGCTTTTCAGATGCGGTTTTAGATGATACACAAGATGTTTTAATATTCGTGCAAAACTCTTCTTAGACGACCCTGATTTAAACAAAAATATTATGTTACCTTGGAGTATATTACGATACAGAGCCTCTTCTATTTTTCTTCTCTGCTGTGGACTTGGGAACTTCGAGTTTATTTTCATTTCTCTCCAAACATTCATTTCGGCGCCTTCCTAAATTTTCATTTCCCTCCTAAAAATTCAGATTCTCTCCTTATTACGGTAAAATCTAACTCTCTAAAACCTCTCCGCCATCTCTCATTCGCTCTTTCGCCTCAGACCGGTGCCCCTCAGCATTAGCATCGATCACAGCAAAGACGCGCTCACGCCCCCCTCTTTCATTGCTACCCCCCGCACACATATAATCCATCCACCAAACCCTCGTGCGAGGCTGGAGGCTGCTCAGGTGGTGCGATCGCTGGCCTGGTGCGGACGTGCAGCTCGTGCTCAGGCGAGGCGAGATTTGGGCGTGTGGGGCTGGTCGGTTGATGAGGTACGGGCCTGACGAGCAAATTGAGGTAGGCCTTCACATTTTTTCCTTATTATTTTTCTAAAACTATTGCTGCCTGAATTTTTATCGATTAATCAAACTATTTACTAAAACCATTGCATAACAGATTTGTAGGAATTAAGGTTGCAACTCGATTTGCATGAATTTCTCAAAGATGCATTTCTACAAGCAGTTGACGGGCTAGAAAAACTATTTAATAAACTGTACCAATGAACTCCAAATTTGGTGCTAGAAAAACTTGGCGTAAACTGAAATCCTTGTTTTATTTTACTCCTTTTGCTGGCATTGCTTCTTATCCCCTACATAACCTTTTATCATTGTACAATTTGATTAGTGTTGACTTGGTTTTTAGATACGTGGAGAGCTGCCTTTCAAAAAATGCAAGACCGCATTGGATTCTGTGCAGTTTGAGGAAGATCCATATGGTGATGAGATGGGATCTATTTTAGCCGATATTGTAGCTCAATTTGCACAAGATGTAAGATGTCTAAGCCCAGTTTTTTTCTCTTTCCTTTTTTTTTCACATACTAGTAAGATATTGTAGCTCAAAAGCTACAGAAAGGACGGGAAGTTGCTTAAGGGAATGCAAAGAGGTAATTATCTATGTTTTGAATTGTGTAATTCTACAATAAATTGCACTAATGAAAGATTACATTCAAGCAGGCTCTGCACAGAGCAGTGCCTGTTATATATTGGTCAGGCTGGGGACTGAAATCAACCATCCAGTACAAATAAGGGCTGGTTTTGTATTATTAATAGAAAAAAATTATGCATTCCCACTTAGACCGTGGGGCGACTGACAAGAAGTTAATCTCAACTAAACAATGGTTTGTTCGGTTTAACCGAACAAACTGAAATTTACTTTGGTTCGGTTTTAATCGGTTGCTATGTTTACTTTGGTCGGTTCGGTTCTATTTTTGAAAACCGAAATAAACTTTGATTTGCCTATTTTATTTCGGTTTTAACCGAATCGAACCGATGAACACCCCTACTCAAAAGTTGGAACCTTTTTAATTTTTTTAAGAACATATGTTGTATTATGAAATTTCCTTGTTTGTGGCTTTTTAGATATCATACTTAAAAATATGTTCTAGCTAGATGCATGAAGATAACTGATAATTATCAATTAGTCCTATGTTATGAAGATAAGCTGAGAATAAAAATATACTTATTTTACCATTTAGTCCTATGTTATGAAGATAAACTGATTTTTTATGTGTAGGGCCTAGGTTATGAAGATATACCTATTATGCTTATTTTAATGCTTTTCGAGTGTTTCTACAATGTATTATCAATATTAACTTCCATTCTATGCTAATGTTGTATATGTAGGGTCTAGGTGCTTGATTTTCTAGAATCAAAAGGGGGAAGAACTTTCCAAGCACTCGTCAATGCGCAGTCTGAAAAAGAGGTGGCAACATGTCCAGGTCTGACATCGAATGGTTCGGGGAAGAAAGGCAGCTGTGATAATGGGGTGTTGTAAACCATTATCACTGTTATATATAGTACAAGCAGCTATAAAAGGTTGTCTCTATTTGTAGATTTTTTGGAGATGGGTTGTGCATATATTTTGTTTATAGAAACAAGTTATTTATAGTTATGTGGTTGCAATCTTTTTTGGTCTAATATTTCAAGGAAAGCTTGAATTTACTATAATGATTAATGATAATTAAAATGTTACTCTCCATGTTTTATTGTGTTGTTCTTATTATGTTTCAATGTGTAATGTAAAAGATTTCTTGGTTGCTTATGGGTTGGTACCAAATCGGTACAGGTACCAAATTGGTACGGGGTGAATTATAGAATTGGGCCTGAATTTTTTTTTCAGGAACGACAATTTTTTGCATCGAAAAAGCTATACAAATATGGGGCCCAGACAATATCCTTGCAAATAACCTGGTGGGGCCCACCTTCTTTACCCATGCAACTAATAGGTTAATTATCCATGCAACTAATCATGTGGGATCCACGTTATTTACCCATGCAACTACTCAATCCTCTATCGTTGCAAATACTCCATGGGACCCACACGCTTTACCCATGCAACTACTCAATGTTATATCGTTGCAAATACTCCATGGGACCCACGCACTTTATCCATGCAACTACTCAATGCTATATCGTTGCAAATACTTCATGTATCAGATTTGTTGCATGGGTACTTATTGCATGGGCACACCGTTGCAACAAGTATTCCATAAGTTATTGCATGGGTAACCCATGCAACAAGTCGGAAATTGAGTAGTTGCAACGGGGGTTGTTGCATGGGTACTTGTTGCAACGGTAGCCCATGCAACTGACATTTTTGGGGGTTGTTGCAAGGGTAAGCCCATGCAACAAGCCAAATTTTACTCATGCAAAAAACTCAGATTCTAGTAGTGAACGACTGTTAAATGGAATCTTATGGATGCAAAAAATGCATTATAAAAAATATATTAAATACTTAAGAAGTTTCGCTAATTGAAATTATAATGTATTATAAATGTAAAACTAAAATACTTAAACAGATTGGAAAAGAATTATTAACCTCCAAAAATTTGTATTCTGTGGACGCATGGACAAAACCGGTTGCTAGTAAATTGCCTTCACTGATGGCGTATTGGCGTTACACTTGCAAGCATAGTGACAAATGAATAGTTCGAGTTCGGTTCAGCGGGATAAAAATTTCGTGATTCGAGTATAATTCGGGTATAATTCAGAAATGATTCGGTACAACAAGGAAGCAAAAAAAAAAAATTTAAAAACCCAAAAAAAAATACTTAAAAATATTTAAAAAAATTCACGTTTTTTTCGTGTTTTTATCGCAAATAATTCGTGATTCGCGCTTTATTCGTGAATAAAACGTATTATACGTTTTTTTACATTTTATTCGGAGTTCGATTCCGAAACGTCAAAAAAGCGAATAAAACATGAATTATTCGCGAATTAATCATGTATATTGTTACTATACTTGCAAGCACAATTCCAACAACAAATAGTTTTTTTTAAAAAAAAATTGGGATGAAGAATTGATAGAAGGCTTGCATTAGATTTCCCCCCTCCAGTCTTCCGAACATACGGCCGAGATCAACTGGCTCCTCTATTCATGCCACGTGGCACATCCCCAGTGAGCTTCAGCACGGATCTCCGTCATGCCCACGTTGCGCTGGTTTGTGTTGTTGCACATTTTTTATTTCACCTGTTTACTTAATACTTTAGATACAATTTTGAGTCGCTACACGATATATAACATGTTTTGGTGCTCACATTTGACGGAAGAGTTTTTTTTTTTTTTTTTTTTTTTTCATTTTTTAGAGAAGCCCGTAGGCATTTTGAGGGAAGAGTTGAATGCATATCCTGCACGAATCATGACGCAACCCAGATATTAAATTTCGGTAGGCACGCTCCACCAAATACCAATAACGTAATATCCCCAATTTTAAGGGGCTATATTAATATTAAATAACAAATATTTTGGTTTGCTGTGCTTCCATATTATTTCAAAATTTAAAATTCTAAATTTAAATATCTCAAATTCAAATAAAAAGTAAATGACCAGATACAGTCTACATCACTTAATTTCTTTGTAACATTTTCCAATGTGGGTGATCTTAACACCTTGTTTGGATGGAGAGTAGAGGAAGTAAGGGGAGGTGAATAATAGAAGGAAATGTAATGAAATAGAAAGGAAGATTAACATATTTAATCTCTTCGTATTTGAATGATTAATGAGAGAAAATAAATTTAACTTTCATTTCCGTCTTATTTCTTGTTTGGTTGATTAAAATTTAGAAGGTTAATGAGAAAATTCGGTTGTTGTTGTACGTTTGTAACAAAAAAACTTGTATGAGATATATATAGGTAAGATATAGGGTTGAGTATTTGTTCTATTTTATCTAAAAATATTTGCAACAAAATTTCTTTTCATCCGTTACACCTCAAATCGGGAGGAAAACCGATTATATTAATTACAATGATACAAGGTTAAACCTTAACCTCCTATACTTTTCATCTCTGACATAATTCTATCAACCAAACACGATTCGACAATTTTTTTTTTTCTTTCCATTCCCTACCTTCCTTTACTCTCCATCCAAACAAGGTGTAAGTTGTACCATGTTTATTCATACTCATGGTGTCCGTTAAAATGAAGTTGGCAATATTTGCAATACATCATTTAAAAAAATGATAATATGGTATTGTTATTTAATTTATAATATTAAATATTGAAATAATTAAAGCACAATAAAATTTTGGAAAAATGAAGACATCTGCATTCTCATAACTTATGGTCAGGGCGGAGCCAAATTTAGATTTTAACAATCGGGTATAGGTCTTAGTTAAATCGAGTTGTTGTTTGTTTATGGAGAAAATTTTATCTTCTCCTAGACAGTTCACAATTTGAATTAATTAATTCACAGAAGTACGTAATCTAATAATTGTGTCAGTAATTTTTTTTGTATATAGTACTTGGCTTAAAAATTAAAACAAACGAGGAAGTCGCCTCATTTCTTCCCTTATTTTTTAAAACGTTATAGTATAACAAATGTTGCGTCATCAGTGTACACAACTGTATCAAAACTGGTTGAAAAGATACAAAGCACAAAAAGAAGATCCTGGAAAAAATATAGATGTACCAACAACAAACGACATGGTGCTGCTACAGGGTTGCAACAAAGTTGGACCGGAAACAAATTATTCCAAAGAGCAAAAGAGAAAACTACTTTGTAAAGCAAAATAAAAATAATTAGAACTAAGTTGTAATGATTATTATTACGTCAACTTTGCATTTGGTAGGGACGAGTATTTTATATAAAACAATTTTGTTTCTTTCTAGGAAGTGCGAACACATATTTGTTTATTTTTTGTTTATTTAAAATCCGTAGAGCGAACACAAACATAATCAATGTCACCAACGTCACTTTCGGGTGGAGGCTATTAAAAGCGCCCACTTTATGTAATAGGATCCCACTCGTATCTTTCACGTGTCAGACACCTGGACACTCGTTTGGTACGGTCAACATTACATGAAGGACACAATCGGAGACGAATACATGTCCTTGACACATCATCGATACGCATTGGACACGTTGGCCGCCTGACTTGTTCTCACGGGAGACCTTCAGATAGACATTTGGTTGTGCTTGTTTCAACCTTTGAGACATGCATTCAAAGCAAAAAAAGTATAACTGCGTAATATTACTTGTGTGTTGTGTCTTATAATTTTTTTTTTAAACTCCCAATAAGGCCAAAACAAAGTACTGCAATCAATTTGTGTATCATTCAAATAAAATAAAATAATATTTATTCTTGACTAGAACAAGTTACATACAAAAAATTTAATCGTCAAAGCTTTATATAATGACATAATATATAGCACATTATTGATTTCAAAATTAAAACTTGTAATTGTTTGTAATTTAAAATCAAATATAACAACAAGCTTAATTAATACAAAAATTAACTAAACACACCCTTTATTAATATTTAAAATGAAGTATTATATTTTCTTAATTAAAAATATGCCGTGTCGGACATCTGTATCTATATCCGCGCACACAAATTTTGGACGCTGTTACCTTGCGGGAATGAGAGTAGGTTCGATGCCCATCGGACCTACCTTGGTTCGATGGGGTGTGATGACCATCCGATTTGCATCAAGATTCGTGTGCTATGCATCAAAATCCGTGCAAATATTATCAGTTTTCGTGCGCATAGATCTTGATGCTAATCATATGGTGATAGAGCTAATTGAATCTAACTGTAGGTCCGATGCCCATCGGACCTACTCCTATCTCTACCTTGCGCACATTAGCTACTTTATTTTATATGTTTTTACAATTTTATCAGTAGCCACATAAAGAGCTACACAAGAGATGCTACACGAAATTGGTTTCATGATGAAAGGAGTCAAAGATATGCTCTTAATTATTGTCGTACCTATCTTGATAATTATTTACTAATTTATAATGTTAGCAGTGGTGCAATTGATTCATAGGAAAGTTGCTTATTATAAGGTGCCAAAAAGAATTCCCACTAGCATCAACGGAGGGAGAGAACAAGCGGATAAGGATCTCCCATGTCATACCAAAATTAGGCCTAAGATAATCAATGATTGCTTGATGTGTCAAGCTTTAGATGAAAAGAAAAATTGTAATCTTGAGTTTTAACAAAAAAAAATTTGTATTTTAACTAAATATTTCAATACTGTAGTGTTTTTTCTCTATAATATATTATTGATTTTTAAATTATAGCTTGTCTTAAATTTATTATCGTTTCTTAAAAAAAAATTAAAAAAGCACCTCGAAGATATCTAAGAAGAACCAGCTGTTAGAATATGAAATGTAAAATTCTATTATGTGAGCTTATATGGTACGTTAAACCTAGTTAAATTTTTTGTTGTCTTTAAACGTTATGAGAATATTTATTAAAGCAAAAACCATGATGACGTCAATATTTATTCTTCACGTGATTTATGTCGTAGCAGTTAAGATGATAAAAGTTATAACGACCAATTTAAGATGACGTACTCATTATCTTCTTGTCGTTATGTTGTCGGCCGCTAAAATCATGTAGCTCTTTTAATTGATCGCACGTGCATATCTTACGTTTCATTTGTAATATCCACATGAGATATATAACTAGCGGCTATAATTTTAGTACTCTTTTTACTAAATACATATAGTAATTTTTATTTAGATTTAAAAAAAAATTAAGCACTTACATTTAAATATTTAGAAGCTTATTAGATTATATACTGCAATTCAATCATAACTAATGTGATAATATATGATCTATTAATTCTTGACAATAAAATTCTCATAACTAATGTGATAATATATGATATATTAATTCTTAACAATAAAAATCAGACATTATTTCTATGCAATGCTCCTTTACAAATCCGGCATCAATTGCGGATAAAAAATTGGAGCTTCTAAACATTACAGTTTAAATTGAACAAGTGGAAGCAAATGCCTGACATGAAGCCCCGTGGCCTCAATTTGCATGTACAAACATGGACGTATAACATATTCATGTTTTTTTTTTTAATTGGATCCCAATCACATTGTTTATGAATCTCCTAATTGTCATTTACATTGCAACCCATAAAACCACATATTTTGCTTTGTACAACAAAAAACATGTTTTAGTCTTGATAACCCTCTGATATAATAATATTTGTATCCAGTTTTGCTCGTCTCATTCACGTTTAGTAATTTTCCACAGCCATGATGAGAAAATTTTGATTATTTAATAAGTTTTTTTTCTCAAGATATCACTAAAATTGAGGTTGACATGGCATATATTGAGGATAACTAGATAAAAATTTCTATAACAAAAGAAGCAATATATGTTTGAAAAGAACCAAAAGCAGCGAGAAAAGTTTTCCTTATATGTGCGTGCATGAACCATAGCGCTTTCTCTCTCCCCGTTGCCATTTCCCCAACCTCTCTCCCTCTGAAAGTACCTTTAAAAACAACACCTATCAATTTCAGTGTAAAGGTTTTGAAAAGATAGGGATTGCTCTGTTCCTTCCCTTTGATTTCCGAAACAAGCAATCGATCTCTTTCATTGGGGTTTGTACGAATGGCCATAGGAGAGAGTAGCATGGCGATAGGTGAGAGTAGCATGGCCGCACAGAGAAAAGAAATTGCGGCGGCGTCAGCTTTAGACAGGAAGAATTTCCCAGTGGGGATGAGAATTGTGGCAGTAGACGATTGTAAGATCAGTCTGAGATTGCTGAGCAAATTACTGACTAAATGTGAATACCAAGGTTTGATCCTCTTTTCTGTTTTCCTTTCCAATTTTCAAGTAGAAGTTTTCAGTAAAGAAGTTTCTGATTGAAATTGGAGGATCGGTTTGATCTCTTCTGCGTAGTTTTCTCAGAGAAAAAATTGTCTCTGACTTATTTCAAGCGTAAATCTGCCTTTTGTTTATTTTAAACAAAATAATCTGATCGCACATAATTTTTTTATCAGAAGTCTAAGTTTTAATAATCTGTTCTGCCTTTTGTTTATTTTAATAATCTGATCGCACATGACTTATTTCTAAGTTTTATCAGAATTCCTTGTCGTTAGCTAACCGTAGCATTTAGTCGGTGAAATTTCAATTTCCAATCTGTTGTGAATTTGTGGTCCTTTTTAGTTATTTCTCGTGCGTGTTTTGAAGCTCTGATCTCTTCTTTATGGAGTTTAAGCTTTCTTGAGTTTCTTTTTCTTCGTAAAGATAATTTTTTTTTAAAATTTATGGGCATATCTGGTATTTTTCATATGAAAATTAAGATTCAAATCTGGAGCTATAAGATTATAAAATTTCAAATCATAATTCTGTCGTTGGCTAAAAAAAATCAGTAACTCTGTTATTCTTGTTTTTTTTTTGTATATTATGAAATGCCATGATTACTATTATATATTTATGAGGAGGGTTCAAATGTTTCAATTTTTTGTGCCTCCATTATGCCTCCATTTTTAAAACGTTAATAACTCAAAATTTAAATCATAAACATCAAAATAAAACCGTTAGATATGATCTATATTATTTTCTCTATGTACTCGTAAAAAATTATCACATTTTGATTTTGTTTTTATGTGAATCAATAAGTTAAAAAATCATCGTCTAAAAATTATCCATATTAGTACGTTTTTACAAGCTCTTGATGATAACCAAAACAAAGTTGAATAATTATAATTTTTTATACATGCATAGATAAAATTATGTAGATCATATGTAACGGTTTTATTTTGACTTTTAAGTTTTAAATTTTGAGTTATTAAAGTTTTTAAAAATAGAGGTAGACACACAAAATGGAGGCATTTGAACCCTCCTCTATATTTATATACCTTATGGATTAATTGTTATCTTATAAAATCCTTATAACCTTTCATTTTTTTTTTCCAGTTTCATGCTTTTTCGTTATTTCTCCTGGGTGTTTTGAAGCTCTTATCCCCTCTTTATGGGTTTTAAGCTTTTGTGACATTCTTTTACGCCGTAAAGATAATTTTATTATATTTATTTATGGGCATATCTGGTATTTTCTAATATGAAAATTATGATTTAAATCTGGAGCTATAAGATTATAAACTTTCAAATCATAATTCTGTTGTTGACTCAAAGAATCAGTAACTCTGTTATTCTGTTTTTTTTTTCTTTTTGTATCTTATGAAATGCCTAGATTACTACCTTATGGATTAATTGCTATCTTATAAAATCCTTATTAACCTTTCATTTTTTTTTTCCCAGTTACATGCTTTACTAATGCAGTGGAGGCTCTAAACACAATAAGGGAAAAGAAGGACGAGATTGACCTTGTCATAACTGATGTGCACATGCCTGAGATCGATGGATTCCAACTCCTCGAAATCGCTGGTCTCGAACTGGACCTTCCAGTTATCAGTGAGATACCCACCTCCTTCTCTCAACACACACATGGAAATAAAATATCAACGTTTTCATATTATTTGTAATTTCTCCTGTATTTGAACAACATTTGATAAACCAAAATGAAACAAGTTGGGTTTGTTCTGGCTGACATGAGAAATGTGAGCCTTACCTTGGCTTTAACAGGTGCAAGTTGTTTGATATATATAACCCGACCCATTAACATGATGGTTAATGGGTTCACTTCTTTTCCTCCATTTCCATTTTTATTTTGGGTCTTAAGCATTACAAAAAAGGCAATTTCCTTTTTATAATTTGCACGAATCATACTCTCTCTTTTGAACTTTGAGCGATAAAAAGATAAACTAAATCTCTTTCAATGATTTGAACTTAAAGAAACAGATAAATCTATTTACTGCCCAAACCTTTTGATGAGCCAAAACATGTATCACATTCACACAGCTAAAGGAAAGAAAAGGAAATTAAATTGCTTTATGTATAATGAATTTGCCAGTGCATCATGTGAGCATTTCGAGAACACATTATAAGGGAATTAAGTTGTATGGATGTGGATTTTAGAATTATTTCCCTAGAGCAAACTTATAGTAAAAAATTATAAATAAATAATGATTTACTATTAGTGTTATAATAGGTATGATGATTTTTTATTAGTATTAATTTCGTATTAGAAAAATTAAATGACTGAGCTTAAGTATCTGCAGCAACTTCTCCTTTTCTTAACAATAGATATCAATAAACAGGAATGGGGCATTTTTCAAACTTTAGAAAAGTATCATAAATATTAGTTTACTACTCTGTAACAGTGCTATCAGCCAACGACACAAAAGAGTCTGTAATGAAAGGCGTTATGCATGGTGCATGTGACTACCTCATTAAGCCGGTACGGATCGAAGAGCTGAGAGTGATTTGGAAGCATGTGGCTAGGCGCCGAAGGTCACTTGAAGAATTTAATCTGGATTCCATTAATAACAATCATGAAACAATTGGAGATGATAATGCTGAGGCAGTGCGAAGCGGCACTCATGCCAGAATTGCTACTGGGAAGAGGAGGAAGGAGGATGATTCTGATGAGGATGATTCTGACGAGATGGAGTCTGAGAGAACTACTAAGAAGAAAGCAAGGGTAGTTTGGACACCAGACTTGCACCGCAAGTTTGTTAATGCTGTCTCTGAGATAGGCGTGGACAGTAAGTTTCTTATTTTTACTTATTATTTCTTGAAGTTTGTGAGAGTCATTATTCCTTTTCTAGTTTATATTTTTTTTAATGTTGCATAGAATTTTAGCCAGTTTATGGTTTTGTTGCTGCTTTGGTGATTTTTCTGTTCATTACTGCTGCCGGTAACATTTTTCTTTTTGGAATCAACAGTATGTGCAATAGTTCAAACTGAAGAAAGTTTTTTCTTTTTCTATTTTATGATAAATTGTAGAGGCGGTGCCAAAGAGCATTCTGGAAAAGATGAAGGTAGAGAAATTAACCCGAGAAAATGTAGCTAGTCATCTCCAAGTATGCATCTCTTCTCTATAGAAATATCCCTTCTTTTATAGGTTTATGAATTATTAGGCTTTCATATGCTGTTATATATTTTACTACATGCTATTTTTGTAGGACACTTAGTATTATGTTTTTCTTTTTTTAAACAAACTTATTAGAACCCTAGATTAATATCTTCAGTAGAAAAGTATACAGACCATACATATGGATATGTAACCAGACTGTAAAAATTGAATAATAAATAAACAAACAGATTTTCATGGCCAATTATAAGAAGGACACAAGAAAATGGACAAGTAATACAAAACTAAATTGGATATATTGAACTATACTGCAATATCATGGTATGTAAACAAAAGCAAAATATATAGAAAGATAAGATTGTGCTCACCTTGCTGATTAGTATATTTCAAAAATAACCTTTCTTCTTCTTCATCTATTAATTTTCAGAAATACCGGTTGTACCTAAAAAGGCTTAATTCAAACCCACATGCTTTGGAAGCTGCTTTTGATTTGAGAAACCCCTTCAGCCTTGATTTACACTCCTTTGAGCGTTTCAGGAATTTTCATGCCCATGGCCGGTACCGACAAGCTGCCAATAATACTTCCCCATTCCACTCCACCAGGTTCAATAATTTCTCGGTGAACTCCCCTAGCCCATCAGTCATGCCCAATCTGGCACCTTCTTCTCCATTGACCCAAATTGGTGGTTTTACTCATGCTGGTACTAATAACTTCACTTTGACAAATAATACTATGAATAATAATAACCAAATGAATTTGTTAAGGGGGGTCAATGGCATGAACTCCTTTCCCAGTACTTCCAACAGCAATTACTTTACTCATGCTAATAACAATCCCAACTACCTATCCATGACCTTCTCACCCCCTGCTTCGGGCCCTCTAGCTGCTCCTCTCGGATATCCAATGACTAATCTACCCCCGATTAGTGGCCCAATTTCTCTGTTGGGCCCACAATTTGGTGCCCGTCCCAACCTAATTGGAAATGAGCTGCAACAGGCGGTTCCCTCATTCAACACTTTTGGGAGCGTGCCCAACCCGAGCATTACTGGAAACCCGAATAATATTAATTTTGGTCCTTTTATTAACAATCCGGCTACTCCTCGTGCTGTCATGAGTGCTGGTATGGGGGTGGGCCCCGTGAGGAGTCAGGGGAGTGGTGGGTTTGGTGGAACGCCCTTTGGTGCAGCTAACAATGTTGCTGATCACATGAGTTCAAGCTCTATTCATAGTGGTGATGATGTGTCAATCAGTGGCCTTGATGAGCTCCTAGCTTCCATGCAGCCGGTACAATTCTATATACTGTTTTTTTTTTTTTATCAGTTCTTTGTATACCAAATATGGGCTCAATGTTGTATGAAGTACATATGAAAATGCATGTTAGCGGAAAGAGGCCAACATTAAACTAACAACATGAGATATCTAGAATAGGAAGTGTTTTTTTCCAACTATTTGTTATTTATAATCAGTTTATGTTATTATTTAGGGGGAAGGTGTTGATTCGCTCCCATTCATGGATGATGACTTCTTCAACTGAGATTCATGCTCTTATACTTCGGCCGTAATATCTCATTTCAAAATATGCATTTCATGGCCAAACTCTTGTAAATTGTCAGTCAATTTAGCAACAGGTATAGAAAGATAGACAGAGTTGACATTGTTGTAGTTGTGTTGGTAAAGTAGTAGTTGTCGTTGTTGTTTTATTAAGTCTTAGACTAATTAATAATTATGGTTTTATGGTTGTGAATTTGTTGCAGTGTGTAATAGCATAAATAGTGAATGCTAATCTAAAAGGTTTTAGGTTAAGCTCTGTGCCCTTTCTTGTTTATTTGTTTCATTTACGTGCATGTGCATAGGTATAAAATAGGAATGGCCAGCTTAATTTTACTAATTATTTCCTTGATTTTTCTCCGAGAATGCAATGCAGATGATTTATGTATTTCAAGCCTAAAGTTCCATAGGTATAAATTAATATATTTATCTAATTACTTTTTTAAAAATTTATTTGAGAAGCACAATTTTTGTCTTCAAAATACTAAATAAGATCGGCATTGCAATTCTCTTCTTTATTCTCAAAACCAAACAAAGAAGAACAACAAATCTAGGCCGTTGATTCCATCGAAGTAGCTATTTAATGTCATGATGTATCCTTTAGATCCTGATAATACTGATCTATCCATCCTTGAATAATTGCTATTTCTTGGTTCCTTTGTTGTATCAACCAATCAGGGTCTTCTTTTGTTGCAAATCTCAAGTCTAGATGATGTGCACCTAAATTTTCAAAACAAAAGTCATCTCAGTGTCTAAAAATATATATATTTGACCAACATCCTTTAAAGTATCTCCGTAAAAATCTCATTTTGAAAATTTCATCAATTTCATGATTGAAAAGAACACCCAATATTATGCTGTCACAAAAAAGAATAAGTATATGTGTTTCTAACCTTTCTCTGTGACAAGGGCAATGATGCTAGGTGATATGCTCTTCAGAACCCTGAATGATAAATTTTGCTAAAATTTTAAGTGCAAAAATGAAAAAAAAAAAATCATTTAATTTACCATGTACTCTTTGAAAAAATTGCATACTTACCCTCCTCTACTCCAAGGGTCTATCATTCCGTTAGAGAAAATTATATTGCTCGCATACCTCTTCAGCACTTGCTCAATTCTCTGTTTTACACACACACACAAAGGCAAAGAAAAACAAAAATTAGGAATAAATGTTGCATGTTTGGCTTAATTGCAACTCAATTGCATGAATCGGTGCTAGTAATCCTAATTGGGATTAATTTGGCTTGACCAAGTATTTCATACAACAATTTAGTAATTACTTTATTTAGTGATGTGAAAGTGTAGTGAAAAGGCCTTACTAATCCCCCATATTCAGTAGTAATCCAGTGTGGTCTTGGCTTTACACCGTATGTACTATTGCACGAAATTATGTCGTCTTCATAAGTAAAGTTATATGGAGGAAACATGCTTTGATTCGTTATGGTCATCGGCATAACCATCTCGGTGCAGGCCTACAACAAAAAGAGAAAATTGTTGTCAAATAAAATATATTAAAAAAAGTAAAATAAGTATCCAAAATTATACCATTGTCTAAATTTGGCAAAAAGTTCGTTATATTATTCAATTAGGGTGATGAACAGTTACAGATTTCAAGTTCCTACCAATATGCACTTGTTTTGGCTTACTGTGCCTTTTTGGTCTGATCATGTCAATTAGGTCCAACTGGTAGAATATATTCCTAGTACTTGACCATAATTGACATTAATTTTCTTATGGACCAAAATTAATGTATACTTCACCTAATTAATGTATTAATTACTTGACCTAATTTTCTTATGGACCATAAGAAAATTAATTTCATAGACCAAAATTAATGTCAAGCTCAGCCTATGAAATTAATTTTCTTATGGTTCTGTTGAACTGTGCTGAGCTTGCATAGGCAAAACATTATTTACCAGATAAGCTGGTCCTGGCAGTACAATAGCTGTTTGGTAACACTCAATTTGAAAAAGAAAAAAATTATTATATTTTCTAAATAATTTGTACCTGCCAGCCCCACCCATCAAGGCCATGAGGGTCTGATCTCTTCTCTATCTGGAAGCATTTCTGATCGCCAGTGTAGTTGTAATATACACTTGCTGCTGAAATTACCATGTCTATTTTATCTGAACCCGCTGGAAATCCATCAATTCTTCTGCACATCTTTAGTAAAATAAATACAGAATGAAAAAAAAAAAACATATATCATTTTTAATCATATTGTTGTACGAATGAGTAAATAATTTTATTTGACAGTAATACAGAAGAAAATTTATATTTACTACACTCGAAAAATTCCTTGTATAATTTATTTATCAAGCTTGCAAACCAACCATAACATTACGAAAGTCTTAAGGAATCTTGGAAATTCACATGTGTGAATATATTTACACATGCTGGTACAAAAGAAGGTTTTCTGGTACCTCTTGGATAGGGAAAGCAGGGAGAGGCATGAGGAAATTTGCAGGCATGGGGTAATCTACCATGGCTGTGTAGGTGTATGATGACCATATCCAATCCCGAAATGACCAAACCGATTGCACCGGCCTGTTTGTTTAACAAATTGCAGTTCATCAACACAACCAGATAATTTAACAAGCTGTAATTTTTGTACTCATTTTAATTTATTATATCTCGGCTTCCATTATGTAATTGAGACATTGTGTGTGTGTGTGTTTTTTTTTTTTTTCCTTTGAAATAGTGCATCCTTACGGTAGTTAACCTCTTACCTAATTTTTGCTCTCTCCCAATTTCAACCAATGACAAGATAAACATAACCCTGAAGGTATACAAAAATAAATTATTACCTTTTTTCTTTTTCTTTTTGGAAAAAAACATATTACTGTGATTTTAGAACTATCAAGGTTGTATAATACTAATGACGTTGATTATTAGATTTTTATTTTTTTACTGGAAGAGCATTTGAGAAATGCCATGATTTTTTCCCCATTTAATTCTCTTTTAAACAACAAAATAAATAGTGATGTAGAGAAAATCCAATTGTGTGCATAGTAAATCATTTCATATCTTTCTCTTTGATAGGTAATATATCTAAAACCTCCAATTAGCAATGGCATGCCTTTATTTGTTGAAAATTCAACTATTCAAATAAGCTCTAAAGAAGGGTTCATGAAAAAATTAGAAGGATGTATATCTTTTGACAGCTCAAATAATTACTCATTGCCTTCTGTAGTGGAGGTTTTCAACATTGTCCTCCAATAAATGGAGAGGAATTAATAGTAAGAGAAATGTAAAAAGATATACATCTAGTAGATCTGACTACAACAGTTAAGTCCCTTTTCTGGGAATCCCAATTATTTTTCTAAACAAGGAAACAAATTTTGATATATATAACATGCACAAGTTGGATTGAAAACCAAGTTCTAACTAATGCATTTAATATGAAGTTGACAGGTTTGGTTTGTACCTGATATCATATCTAACAACAACCATGTTTTTAGTTTTAAAAAGGAGTCTTAATTATACTAGTGAACTATCACTAAAAGTTCTACTTGATACTTGATGCTAGTTTAAGGTAAAGATATTGACAATATTGTTTTAGCTTCATACAACACACGAGTTATATGTCTTTTTATTTGGACTTTATTGTATGTGCGTTGCATAAAGCCAAAACAATATTGTCAATACTTTACCCTGTTTCCATCTAGTATTAGAATAGGCGTCATACAAAAATTGTAGTTGATTCTACAAATTGAAGTATGCATAATTTCTTTTCTAATTTTGTAACATTTCATAAGCACTTTCAAATGTTTAAAATGCTCATCGCGAGCATTCCTGATACGAAATCATGCTTGGATCAAAGATCAACGGAAGTTGTCAAATTAAGTGTTCTTTAAAAAGCAATTGCAATTTGATGTGAAGAACAGATATGTTATCAGGACACGGCTTGTAAAATTAGATTTGAGGAAGGTACTAATGTTTTGGTACCGACTTGTTAACTGGCTGGTCCAATATCTAAATGATTTAAATTATTATGTAAAAAATTCGCATACTGCCCTGTTTATATAGGGTAAATGACGAAACGGTCTTGGGAAATCACACGCTTGTAGTTTTCATATTTAGTATTTAGAACTTTAAAATTTCCAGTTTGGCATCCAGATATATAATCAGCATTATATATTGGGATTTGTATTTATGTTGTACATAAACCTTAAGTACCCAAAAAGAATTAAATAATTTTTTTTGTAAATTATTTTACTATTTTAAACTAGAACTTACTGGCAAGCCTTGAACGTTTTGCTAAGTTCCATCAAGCCTTCTGTGGTGGATCCTTTTGTAATTATCTCATCCCAGCTCCCTTTGATTACCTCAAAACAATTCATGCTTGCATCCTATCAAGATATAAAAACATCAATATCACGCTTGTAAATTTCTATCTAATTTAATACAAATTATAATAATTTTTCTTTGAAAATAATGAATGGAGATATCATAAAATTATTTATACACTATAGTTATCTTAATTGTGATTACTGAAACCTTAATTTAGATAACAACAAAAATCAGCCAAAATCAAGTATCAAGCAGCCCATTGCATACCATAATTTATAATTACCTCTTTTCCTATCCATTTCTCTATAAACAAAATCAAGTATCATGAAGCTGCTTAGGCTGTAATTTGTGGGTCCGGATCTCCTAAAGTAACTCAAAATTTGAGTTTGGATAAGGACCATCCGATTAGAATTTGGATCAATTCTGTCCGAGGCAGAATGCATGAGGCTCCTTTAATATTCGTGCAGATTCTGATCTGACGGTCAAACAATTTCAAATTTCGGGTTATTTTAGGGATCTTAATTTGTTATTTTGACCTATTTTTGCATTTTCGTCCGGAAAAATATCCAATTTCGCATTTTGGGCCATAGTTTAAATGTGAGGAGTCTATTTAAAGTACAAAGCTTAATTTTTAAGGGTCGTTTCGCATTTTACAGTTTCTATAATTTTTATTAGCCACACAACTTTAGCCGCATGCAATTTAAATTCTAGACAAATTTATTAATCATTTTGGATTGACAATTTCAATAAGAGTAAAAGTAGGATGACCATATTAAATTAATCATATTTATTTTAATCTACTTAACGAGACATATATTTATAACTTTATTTTATTTTATACATGATTAAGCTATTGAAAAATAAATTATTTTACTGTTTTATATTTCAAACAAATTTTGAATTCCCAATTTTCTATAAAATTAAATCAAACTTAAAAGAATTTAGAACGCAAAGCATGAATCATGTAACAGAACATTATCAACTGTTAATTTCTTTTTTTGAAATCTATATGACGGATTTTGCCGAAATTTTTATTAATAGAAATTAAACAATTAAAATATCGATATTGAAGAACACTTTCGTCACATTTCGAAATCTAACAATTCCGTTGGCGTTCATAACGTCCAGAGGCCGTTATCGTCCATAACGGCCCGATTAGTGGTTTAATTAGCCACCAAATCCAAACAAGTCACGGCTTAAAAAAAAAAAAAAAATCAGGCCGTTATGGACATTCACGGCCAGGGGAAGCGAAAAAAAAAAAAAAAAAGTAAGGCCATTATTGTCCATAACGGCCAGAAAAAAAAAAAATTTTACTTACTTGGCTGAATCCGGGGAGCCCCAATGTGGAGTCCATCCGCCTACGGGATACATAACAATTAACTTACAGTATCAGAGAACAGCGAGACTTTGTGTTGTGCATGCGGCATCCATAATGATTTGAAATATTATGCATGGTAGGATGTCAAGCAGCCGCGGTCCGAATGACCCTGACATTCAAGATGCATATGAGGCACCACCAAATTCGAACTTGCCAGCAGAAAAATTTAGCGAATTGTTATGGATGCCGCATGCAGAACACAAAGTCTCGCTGTTCTCTGATACTGTAAGTTAATTGTTATGTATCCCGTAGGCGGATGGACTCCACATTGGGGCTCCCCGGATTCAGCTAAGTAAAAAAAAAATGTTTTTTTTTCTGGCCGTTATAGACAATAACGGCCTTACTTCTTCTTTTTTCGCTTCCCCTGGCCGTGAATGTCCATAACGGCCTGATTTTTTTTTTTTTAAGCCGTGACTTGTTTGGATTTGGTGGTGGCTAATTAAACCACTAATCGGGCCGTTATGGACGATAACGGCCTCTGGACGTTACCAAAATCAACGGAATTGTTAGATTTCGAAATGTGACGAAAGTGTTCTTCAATATCGATATTTAAATTGTTTAATTTCTATTAATAAAAATTTCTTTTGAAGTTAAATTAAAAAATTTATAGGTCCAGAACGCAGAATCATGACTTCAAATTCATTATTTGAATCTTATTCATATTTTTAAAATGAGTTTTACAAACTTGTATTTAGCTTAAACTCACCTTTAATATTACAAATTATAATATTAAATGTTATATTTCATATGACAAAATGGTCAAATTGTTATAATGAAATGTACCTTGAAGTCCTGGGAGACAGCATCATAAAAGCTGGACCAAGGTATAATGTTATCAAATTGAAGGATTGGTGCAGAGGATGACAGAGCTCCAATTGCCATGTGTGGATACTTTAACCTAAACCATGCTGCCAACACTGTGCATCCAAGTTCCACCAACAAACTTTGTCAGTAAATTCTTCACTTTTCTCTCTTTCTCTGCCATTTATCCAGTTTACAAATTTCTTTCCAGTGTCCAGCAAATGAGATATGATATATCCTTTTAAAAGTTAATTGTTTAATTGAAGAATCTATAGGGTGTTTTTAAATAGTTTTCACTTTTCACCTACTTAACTTACAGTACATACTAGCTACCCTGTCAAGTCAGATTTCTCACATGTTTTGAGTAGCTTCATAATTGAACATCCTAAAAAATAATGCCTGATTTCTTACCAAGAAAAAGTAAATTATTGAAAAGCGAAAAAGAATTGACTTACTTCCTCCGTATGAACCACCAAAAACTACAACAGGAGATGCCTCAGCAGACAAGTTCTGTTTCAAGCTCCTAATTAAAATTGCATAATCTGCCAATGCTTGTGTTGATGTCAGATATCCCAATGTCTCTGCACTTTTATATGAATCATTCCCAAATGGCAACGATTCTCCATAAAACCTATGCTAGAAAATTCAAAAATAAAGGATTCATGAATATTTTCTTTTTTTCTTTTTTGGAATAGTGGAATTGTACATCTGTTTCATTAAACGGGTAGTTGTGCTAACATATATCCTACTGCACTGGAGAGCTGGTACCAAACTATTTCCTTAAACACAGTTAAACTATTCCTAACTGATAAAAAATTTGAAAAAAAAAATAGAATATGTTATAAAATATGCAGTGTCTACTTGCGGATTTTTATTGCATAAGATCATCTGACAACAATTTAAAGTGTTTGTTTTGCATTTATGCATTCATGTGCAGTGATGACAAAAAGAAGTTACATCAAGTATTTACTCTTCAATCATATATACAAGTTATTACATAATTACCTCAATGAAGACGAGTAATGCTCCGAACTTAGGTGCGATATCATACATGAACCCGGTGTTTTCAGCGAACCACTCTATGTTGCCCTCATTGCCAGTATAGACAAAGATTGGTCCATGGTGGACCGGGCCCTTGTCCCAATGCGTCGAGTTCATGAGGTACTTCTGGTAGAACAAGTTGAAAGACTTTGGTTGGAAGGTGAAATGGTCTAATTCTTGGGGGAAGTAATGGGTTGTGAAGAGGCTTTTATTTGACTGTTTGCTATTTGATGTTGCGTCGTTTTGCTTTGAAGATTGCAATGGTGTCATTAGTGGTATGGGTAAAGAATTAGAGATAATTATGAAATTTGATGCACTTGTTAGTGTAAGAAGGATGAGCACTAGAAGAGGAGAGCTATGCAAATCCATCTTTAGCACTTTTATTTTGTGGGTTCAATTGGTTAGTGGGGAAGAAGGGAGGGGAGGATTTATGTTATGGAGAGGATAGGTTCATTCTAATAAAATATCAAACAAAGAGGAAATGAGAGCTTTCTCCATTTAGTGGGGGAAATGGAGAGCAATACAGCCTAATACAATATAATCATAGGAAATATAATTTTTATAAAAATAAAATGGATACAGAGTTTTTTAGTACTTATCAAAGTTGTCAAAACCTATTCTACCCAGTTATAATTCACTAGCTAGATGCAACTAACAGATGCATTTTAAAAATAATTTGAAACTACAATTTCATTTTTGCGAAATTATTAGCTTCAATTAAATCAAGAATAACTTTGAGACGCACCCAAATGCTATGTATTTGTTGAATTTTGAACTCTAAAACAAAAGTTAAAATACATACAATAATTTGTCTTTAATCTAGTGATAAAAGATAATGATGATCTATGTGTGGAATGTGTTATGTGTGGCAGGTTTGAAACTAAAATAAAAAATTTCTTGTTGATACCAGTTTGGTGATTTGACCACGACTTTTTCTAAAATGAAAGGAGTTAAAATGTATTTCCATCCTTTATCGGTCAAGAAACCAAGAAAGATTGATTATCAACCAATGCTATCGGCGGTACAACAGCGAATTGAGGGTTGGTTCTCAAATTTGCTGTCATATGGGGGTAAGCTAACTTTAGTCAAGTCGGTTCTTTCTGCAATGCCCCTGCACTACATGCAGGCCTTCAAGATCCCGGTGGGAGTCACTAAACACATTGACAAAATGAGAAGAAATTTCTTATGGAAAGGAAATGACACGTGCAAGACTATCAACTGTCTTGTAAACTGGGAAATAGTGTGTCTCATGAAAATTAATGGGGGCCTGGGAATCATAGATTTGCGAGCTCAGAATGATGCTCTCCTAACCAAGTGGTTATGGGCAGTGGACAAATTAAAATCCCGAAAGTCTATGGTCGACTACGGTCTGAGAATTGCAGGGGTTGGCGTCGGCATCAAGCCTTCAAACACTAAGGCCGGAAGCTTCATTATTTTTCAAGGACTTAACAAACCTGGGATGCTTCTACTCGTCATCGATTCGTTTCAATGGGGGCTCTCTGGAATGGAGATGGTCGGAATCTAGAATTTTTTCATGCGCATCGGCTTATAGAGCAATGCATCACACGGGGATTATCTCAGAAAACCAAAAGAGACTCTGGAAAATAGCGACCCCGCTCAAAGTAAGGATCTTTCTTTGGCTAATGTTAGATGATAAGTCTAAAATACATTCATATTCGATCCGATTTTTATCACAAAACATTACCAAATATCTTGTATTTTCATACAAAAAGGATAGAATTTATCTAGAATCAAGTTACTGCGTTTGTTTGTTTTCAATCTACAGAAAAGAAGGCAAAAAGAGAAAAAGTGACCACAAATGCGGACGCACTGGACAGTCATGCGGCCGCACTCAACACTTGGTCGCATCCAGAGCCTCAGAATTCAACAGGAGAAAAAGTCCGAGCGCAGTGCGGACGCAGAAGATCCCAGTGCGGACGCACTCCGCACTTAGCCAAAATTTGGAGAATAAATGCTTCCTGAATGCGGACGCACAGACCCGTAATGCGGCCGCATTCCATACTTAGTCAATATTCAGCACACTCCCGAAGAAAATGAACAAAAGTCCGAGCCTAGTGCGGGCGCACTATGGAACAATGCGGACGCATCCAGGACTTAGCGAAAAACACAGATGTCAACCAAACCCAGAATGCGGCCGCAGGAACCACTAGTGCGGACGCACTCATGACGCAGAAGCAGAAATTGAAGCATCCGAGCGCAGTGCGGACGCACTGCGGTCGCACTAAGGTCGCATTCAGCCTAAAAATCAAGTTTTCTATTTTTGGCGCTTCTAAAAACGACCCGGGAGTGAAATATGGAAAGTGGGGACGTGGGGGAACTTGTGGGGCAAGTATCTAATGACTCCCCACGTCCATTGGCTCCAGAATAAGCATTACATCTCCTATAAAAGGGCTACAACTTTCCCTTCCAAATCATTCACTACCAATCCACCTTACTATCCATACTTAGTCAAATTTCTCATCTTTTGGAGGCGAATCAAGGAAGGAGAAGGGAAGTTCAGAGCAAACAAAGGCAAGATCAAGGTTCTTCATTTAGAGAAGGGTGTAAACTATTTCTCTATTTAATTTCTCTTTGTTTTAGCCATGTTTTGTTTTAATCTTTTGATGAATTCTTGCATCTCCATGAGAGGCTAGTTTTCTCTCTAGGGGTTTAGGTCAATGCATGAACTTGTTTAATTCTATTTTACTCGGATCTTAGTTTTTATTATGATTGTTTGATTTGATTGTTAATTTCTGTGAATTATTCTTTATGAATTTCATTAGTACTTGACTTATAGTTCACCTGGTTAGGGTTAGTAAATTAAAAGTAGCTTGAAATCATGCTATGTCTTGTCTTTCCGCTTTAGTTTATTAAATTCCGGCATTGGTCAAGATAGGGAAGTACTAATTGAAATCATAAATATATATCTTAGGATTTAGTTTATCTTACTAAAAATTTGATATCTAAACCGGATTTCCAGAAATTAAGGTTAGGAGGATGGGAAGAAATCACAACCTAATTAGGACACCTTAGAATAAATATTGATATATACTTTGAATTATGTGTATTAAATATCCCGATTAGGTGAGTGACAGCCCTAACAATGGAGGAACATTAATCCGTTCACCCAAAGTATTTATATCAATATTTGTTCATAGGCTAACACAAGTTAAAAATCATTCTTAAGCTTTCTTAGAATAAATATTGATGTTCGTCTTGAATTATGTGTATTAAACATCCCGCTAGGCAGTGTAAAAACCCTAGAATTTGAGGAACATTAATCCGTTCACCCAAGATAATAGCATCAATATTTATTCCAAGGACGACATAAGTTAGAAACCTCGTCAAAATCAAACATGAATTTAAACAAACCGAGTAGATAGAATTAACAAGGGATTGTAGACCGAATGCCCCTAGACTTCCAAACCTTGAAAAACAACCAAAAACTCTCTTTTAATTTTCAGTTTTAGTTTAATTGTTACAATCTCTCCTTTTAGGGTATTGAACCCAACATTAGGATTTTTAGTAAAAACCCCCCAAATTTACTTTATTGCACTTTACTTTCTTTCTTTTCTGAAATTTATCATCTAAGGTTAAAATTTAAGTATTTATCTTACTCCTTGTGGTTCGATACCCGATAATACACTACACGGTAGGATTGTATACTTGCAATCTGAGCCGAAAGAGTATTTGAGGATAAAGCTTTTTACATATACCCTTTTGACGTAACATTAGACAATAAGGTGCTAACCCAGGAGGTGCTAGCATCAAGGGGGTGCCAAATTAACACGGGTTGTCATCTATGTGCGGCAGATGTGGTGGAAAATAGGAATCACATTATGTGGGAATGTATTTATGCGAGGAGATTTTGGATGGGTTTGATGGTACAACACAATATATCCTTGCAGGGTGGTGTGGATATCCTATCTATTTGGACGTGTGCCCGGACACAAATGTCGGTGCGTCAGAATAAACAATGGAGTGCGATTTGGGCAGCAGGTGCCTGGGGACTGTGGAGGGAGCGGAACAGGAGGCTATTTTCGAAGAAAGAAAAACCGGTGTGCCGACTCATAATTGATACGTCTCTAGAGATTGATAGGTGGAGGGCATGCATTAGTTTAGGGCCAAATGCAGGCTGGGGATAGAAAATTTCAAAATAAATCCACTGTATAGGGAACCTCTTTTTTCATTCGCAATTGTGTAATTATTACTTTTTCTTTATCAATATATCTGTTGTCGGCTATCGCCGCCAACCTTCAAAAATAAAATAAAATGTATTTCCATATATTATATAACAAAAAAATAGCAAATTGGTGCCTTCATTCATCTCCATTACTTACATTAATGGAGATTAGCCTTGTGCATATTTTATTCCGGTAAAGCAATTCCCAATTTTCAGTCACCTCAATTACTTTCTGTTTCTTGGAAGATTCAATTGTTAAAGATGAAAACAAAATAAGTTGTTGAGTGATCTATTCATTTTTTCTATGGAGTCCGGTTTATCTGGAGCATGTAATGAATGTACAAGTTTTCAACAATGTGAATACGAGTGAGGTAAAGTATGGCACAATTAATAAAAATATGATTCTATAAAAAATTATAAATTCAAAACCAAATATATATTACTGAGATAATTTAAGCACTTTGATCTTATCTTATACTGCCAGCAATCCGCCACACCGAGTACATAGATGACCCGCCAGTGAGGACTCGGTTCTCCGTGTTAGGGATCCTTCTACTCTGAAATTATTTCTGTAAAATGCTGTACTTTTCTGATATTTAGATTCGTATGATCCAATCATAATCAAAGTTTCGGCTTGTGGCCCCCAAAGGCCTATTTAGCGATAAATTCTCTGTTGTATCCAATTAAAATGTTAGAAGCACTCAACAGTTTCTGAATTTTGGTCCCTTATAGCTTTCTCTATAGGGAAAATGTGATTTCATGAACAAATATAGATATCGTATTCTTTTAGGCATTGCTAATTTCATGGTGTACGTGCTTAAATAATTTGTTTATCTTTAAATGTATTGACTTTATTTAATTTAAGCATAAAATGTCTATATGTGGGTTAGTGAGTAGCTAGGTTAAGGTACAATGTTTTCATACCAACATGTGTGGATCCTACACTCCTAGTAAATAGACAAGAATAGAAATAGACAATTCAATAGACAAGAATTAGAATTTAGTAAAATCTCTATTTCATTGCTGCAAAATGTTAGTGCTTAGCAACTAGCAATTATCCAGTAGTAATTAGCGGCTGATAAAATATGATAATATTATTGTACGACTGTGATTGATTGATAGGATCAATGGCAGAGCCACTATAGTTCAGGGTTGGACATCTGTTTTCTCTATATTTTGAAATTTTTTAATGAACCCATATAATATTGGATTGTTGTTCTAGTTTAAAAACTTTTTTACCCTACCCTGTGAAGTATGAATTTTCCAAAGTATGATACAATTTGTAGATTCAAATTTGCACTTTAATATTTTGATAAAATTTGAATTGTTACTATTTTTATTAACTCCTGACTCAAATTCTAGTTATGCCTCATAGGATCAATTTGTATGAAATTATTAAGATAAATTGCAGTTTACATGTTCGACAATATTCGAAATTTAATTAAAAAATACTTTATAAATATTTAAGTTAGAAAGATTGATAATCATTTTTATCTCAAAATACGAGGTTTAAAAAAAAGAGGTTTTTTTGAATGAATCTAGGGCATAAATATGGCATCTTAAGCTCACGGGTTCTTTGGTGAGCTTAACTTCAAAACCTACTAAATTACTTCAAACGATGAATCCAAACTGTTGAAACCAATCTACTTCACGAGTGATGTATTTATATGTTAAATTTATAATTTTTTTAAATTAATTTAGTGTAAAGTCAAGTGGTAAAAAAACGATGAATAATGAACGCATTAAAATTAACTTGTATCATTATTTTTTTTACCACTTAATTTCATACTAAATTAATTAAAAAATTTATTATTTTGACATGTAAACGTATCAGAAGTGATAGGTCATTTGAAAACATTTTGATGGGTTATAGAGTTGAGCTCACCAAAGAATTTGATCAGCTTAAGAACACTCTAGTTTTACATCATATTCTATATAAATTGTTTGATCTAAACTTACAGATTCCTGTGTGTAACATATATGAGAAAAGTTTGGGTTTAATGTCTATTACAAACAAATTTGGATCCGATAGACATCAGAGCTGCCCGATACGCTTTAAGATTCATATCCACTTTATTCTAAAACACATCGGATAGCTCCAATAAGCATCGGACTCAAACTGCACTAGACATCTTTTATTAGATTGGAGATGAGACTTCCCCCTAGATTTTATATGATTGGAGATAGAGATTTTATTCCCCACATGGACATCAGAAGTTCCATGACAATAGAAAAGGACCAAAATGTACACCCACGCCGTTGAAAAAAAAAGGAACTTCATAGTGATCGCACTGGTCCATGATGCAACATATGAGATAAAGAGTAGCACAGTGCTGTGTTCCATTCGTTGTAGATCTAATTTTCCTGCTCATTCTAACCTAGTAAAAAAATGTGCATGATAAACTGATGTTCAACTTGAATCAGCAAGTTGGTCTAACTTATATATATCACTAAAGTTGGAAATAGGCAAAAGAAATAAAAGTTAGACCAACTTTAGTGATATGTAAAAGCGGGGTATGGTATTACATATAATTTCCCCCGATCATTTCCAAACCTGAAATTTTCTCTTATCCAACCCAATTAAAATCCATTAAGCTTTTTCTGGGCCTTGTGGCCTGTTAAATAGGCCCAAGTCCTTGTACAAATTACAAAAGTTGTTCGGAACATTCTGCTAGTTTCCACAGCATTCTTTTCTTTTCTCGTTTTGTCTGTACCGTTTGAAGAAATAGTTGCATCTATACCCTCTCTAAAATTCATATTTTAACTAACAGACCATCAGCGTGAAAGTATAATCAGATGCGGTGAAATTAATAAAAATATTTTCTTTGTTGTGATTACTTGTGAACTTAGCTTTGAATTTTTTTTTTTTTCAAGCAACTCTATTTTTGTATTTTTTTATTTTCATAATATATTGAGCAAATATTTGCTCTGGAGATCCCGATTTCACAAAACGTTTTTACCTCGAAGTTCCTCAATTCCCAGAGTAAAATTCAGGGGTGATTCTAAACCAAACCTTTCCAGAGTTATATTTGCAAAAGCATCCTTCTCCTTTTTGCTTCTTCTACGGTCTACACCCATTTCTCACTGCTTTCTTCGCAAGACACGCTGATAGACCTCTGTTCCACTTCTAAGACACCTCTCTCTCTCCATATCTTTCAATGGCTTCTTCGGCCACTGCGAAGCGGCTAGCAAGATCAGCCTACGCCTACATAGAGGCGGCGCGCCGAAGCGGAGCGGTTCAGCATCACACATTCCGAGCTCTTTCCTCCGCCACTGTTCATCCTTTCCTTGAAAGCGCCACCTCCTTTTCCTCCGCCGAGAAAACTCATTTCGGAGTACGAGTTGCTTTGAGAGGAAACACACTTCTCTCCTCTCGCCATTTCCATGCCACCAATCCCTCCCGTTATAGTTATGGCGCCTCCTCTCAGGTTTTATAAATGTCACCTTCTCTATGTTTTTGCATTGAATAATTCCGCTTCTACTCCTGAATAACATCAAAAGATCATGTTTATGCCTGCAGTAACGAGAAATATAGCATGCACTTCTCTGAAACTTGGTGCCTATAGCACATAGCCTCCTCTGGTAACTATATTAGAAACATTGCAGTTGTATTTTAGTTATTGCAGGATGAGGTGATATTTGACTAAATTGGAAGGGTACGCATGAAATTGTTATATATGGTGAAACATGTTTGAAGTTTAATTATCTGCTGCACTTTCAGATCTCCCCCTCAGACTTTACTGAGATGGCGTGGGAGGGGATTGCTGGTGCAATTGAGGCAGCACGGACCAGCAAACAGCAGGTGGTACAATCTGAGCATTTAATGAAAGCCCTTTTAGAACAGAAAGATGGCTTGGCACGAAGAATTTTTACCAAGGCTGGAGTTGACAACACATCGGTTTTACAAGCCACAGATGACTTCATCTCCAGGCAACCTAAGGTATTCATTGTACTGTGGCTTCATGTTTTGCTGCTTGCATTTACTGTTAGTTGCTGTAGAGGACACATGGTAAAAAATTTCCCAAGTTACTTGTCCTGAATAGAAAGATAAAAAATAAGTTTTTGAAAAGAAGGAACCAAACAATCCTTGAGATGAAAGGATGTATAAATTTTACTGATTGTTAAAATAATAAATTAAATGACCACTCAAAAGGCTACCACAGTAATCCAAATAAAAAGAACAAAAAAAATGAATTTAGAAAAAGAGGCCAAAGGTTTTACCTTTTACCTTATTCTTTTGTTTGTTTGGCCACAAAAATGAAAAAAGTATGAATGGGAACTTAAAAAATAATGAGAAACTAATTAGGAACAAGAGAAAACTTTCCCTGAAAAAAAGAGGAAGAAAGAACAGCCGAAGCAATTAGGAAACATGCCAGAGAGGATACATCAGTCAGTTCTCATTAGGGAACTATTATGATTTCATTTTATTCATATTTTATTTTAAATTTGCAGGTGTCTGGGGACACGAGTGGACCTGTAGTGGGCCAGAGTCTAGTGTCAATTTTTGACAGTGCAAAGAAGTACAAAAAGGAGTTCAATGATGATTTTGTGTCAGTTGAACACTTTCTGCTAGCTTTTACTTCTGACAAAAGATTTGGCCAACAATTGTTGAAGGACCTACAATTAGAAGAGAACAAATTGAAGGAAGCTGTCAAAGCCGTAAGAGGAAATCAACGAGTCACTGATCAGAGTATGGCCTCAAATTTTAACATTATTTTTGTTTGTCAGTGGTCACAGGACTGTACATACATTTAGCAGTTCAGTGGTTGGTCTTTACATTCATAAACTGTGTTATCCAAGGTGATGTATAACATCATTCTAAGATGTTACGGAAAGTCCCTATACCTAATCCTCAGAAAATCTGTGAGGCTGTGATTTGATCGCCGCCGCTCACCTTTAACCTCTGCGTCGCATGTGCAAACAATACTAATCTAATCAAAATAACAACCTGCAAGTTATAATAAGGCCTTTCCTTTTTGTTTGTATTTTTCGATTAGTTACCTATTTTTATCACTCTACAGACCTGTTTTGAATAAAAGAAAGAAAAACCTAAGCCCATTGCAGTCTAGTATACTGGCATCTTCTTAGGAGGGCCTGTGATGCTATCCATTTACATTTCACTAAATTGTATTGTTGATAGATCCTGAGGGAAAGTATCAGGCACTGGAGAAATATGGCATTGACCTGACAGAGCAAGCAAGGCGAGGCAAATTAGACCCTGTCATAGGCCGGGATGATGAGATAAGGCGTTGCATTCAAATACTTTGTAGGAGAACCAAAAATAATCCTGTTATTATTGGCGAGCCTGGTGTTGGAAAAACAGCAATTGTGGAAGGGTATTGCTATTGTTTTTTAGTCTGTACCATTGATAATGATATGACGGTGCCCATAACAACTATTACCATCATGCACCTTTTCTAATTAATGCATTTATGCACAAGCATCTAAATCCAGCAGCATCCTTTATAACCCACCCCCCAACCGACCCTACACATCCCAGTTCTGTCCTGCAAACACAAAAAACAAAATTAATAAGAATAAAAAGATAAATAAATAAAAAGGAAGGAAAACATTAGAGTTAAAAGTACGTTCCAGGGTTGGTTTTACTTGATGTTTCTTTTGTATCAGTAGAAGTATTTGTTTTGTTAATATGCTTGTGATATGAATTTTCAGGCTAGCTCAAAGAATTGTCCGAGGTGATGTTCCTGAACCTTTGCAAAACAGGAAGGTATGTTTCATCATTTCTTTCTTGTTTGGTTGTACTTTATCATTTTACATCCTCTCTTCTTTCTCCTTTTAGTGTGTCTGTAATCATCTCTTTTCACGAGCATAACAAATTCATTGCTTGATAAAATGATTTAAATTAATAATGTGTGCAGCTAATATCACTGGATATGGGTGCTCTACTTGCGGGAGCCAAGTTTCGTGGTGATTTTGAGGAAAGGCTGAAAGCAGTCCTAAAAGAAGTGACTTCCTCCAATGGACAGTTCATTTTGTTCATTGATGAAATACATACAGTTGTCGGTGCAGGTTCGTTCATTGTGTGAGTTACCATGTATGTTGTCAGTACAGTACCGGGATCCCATCCAGTACTGAACTGGAAAAATGTTTTTCCATTTTTTACCCTATCCTTTTTTTTTCCGTTCTTGGTCATGGTCCACCCACTGAGTTGAGGATAAGTTGGATAGGGATTTGATTGCACATTTCGAGCTGAAATGAGCAATTGAGGGCTTGTTGAGGGAAAGTGGTGCTATGCTGTTTGGGCAAATACTGCACTCAGAGGCTGTTAGATGTTTCTTCAGAATTCGAGACTTTCACTTAATATGTTATGCTCAGTTTTTGTAAACTGTTTTCACCCAGCCAAATTAGCTAACCCAATGTGTAATTAGGTGCGGCTGGAGGTGCAATGGATGCGAGCAACTTGCTGAAGCCAATGCTGGGCCGAGGTGAGCTGAGGTGCATAGGTGCAACCACTCTTAATGAGTACCGCAAGTACATCGAGAAGGATGCAGCATTGGAGCGGCGGTTCCAGCAGGTGTACTGCAGCCAACCAGCCGTTGAAGATACCATTTCAATTTTGCGAGGCTTGCGTGAAAGGTACGAATTGCACCATGGGGTTAAGATATCAGACAGTGCTCTTGTTGCTGCTGCAGTGCTGTCAGCTCGGTACATAACTGACCGGTTCTTGCCTGACAAAGGTATGTTGTTAGGTTAATGGAAAAGGTGATTTTTTTTTTCCTTTTGTTCCTTTTATTTGCTATCTTCTTATTTTATACTTTCTGTTTGTCGGTAATTTGATTAGCTTATATACTGGTATTGTCTTCATGAGCTATTGTTTTACCACTTTTTAATGCCTCTTTATGTTTTGGTTTATGTTGTTATGATTGTTGTTTGCCGCTTCTTATTTTTCTGAGGTTGGATTGGGTAACCGAGGACAAGTGAGGGTTAGTTGATACTGAATTGCACAATTAAGGGTGTAATTGAGGCTCAATTCTCCACTGCCACTGGATGATACTTTTGCACAAATCAACAGATACTGGAGGTGGATTGGGTCTTATTGAATGTCATAAGGACCCTGTACCTGTGCCAAGCAACCAAAGTGATACTTTCAGAAACATTTTAACATTGCAAAGTTCATCTATTGTCTTGTAGCTATTGATCTTGTGGATGAATCTGCTGCCAAGCTGAAGATGGAAATAACTTCGAAACCAATCGAGCTTGATGAGGTTGACAGATCAATTCTCAAGCTAGAAATGGAGAAGCTCTCATTGAAAAATGAGACTGACAAGGCCTCAAAAGAACGGCTTGGAAAAATAGAATCTGAGCTGGCATCTCTGAAAGAAAAACAAAAGGACCTAGCAGAGTTTTGGGAGCTTGAGAAGTCGCTCATGACCCGAATCCGATCCATCAAGGAAGAGGTTAGTACCTTCTCCTTTTGCAGTACAAAGTATATCTGGGACGTATGTCAACTCTATTTTTTTTTTTTCCTTTTATTTTTTAATTTTTTCCTTCTTAGAAAATTCAATTTTCTTTTAAGTTTTCGAGTCTCTTCTTTCTGATAGTTTGCTTCAATTTTATTGTCTTCTTTGTTAATGTTGATAGTTCTTATTAGGACTCTAATGTAGTATTTCGTTTGTTGTCAATCTGACAAAGGTAAGGTAATTATTTGCTACTTGTTTGATGTAATGATGCATATGGGACACAAGGTTCTTGATCAATACTTATTTTATGTGATGCTAGTCACTGCATTTCTTGTTGATTGCTTGTTAAGATAAAAGCACTGTATGCATCAAAAACTACCTCTTCTAATACATATTTTAGTTGGAGTAGAACTAGGGTGTTCCTAAGCTCACCAAGCTCCTTTGTGAGCTTAACTCAAAAACCCATTGGATTGGCTTCAAGCGAGGCATCCAAACTATTGAAACCGATCTACTTCACGAGTGATGAGTTTACATGTCAAATTTATAAATTTTCAAACTAATTTAGTATAAAGTCAAGCGGTCAAAAAATAATGAAAAATGAACACATTAAAATTACCTTATAAACAATCTTTTTTTGACCGCTTGACTTTATACTAAATTAGTTCGAAAAATTATAAATTTGACATGTAAACGCATCACTCGTGAAGTAGATTGGTTTTAACAGTTTGGATACATCGGTTGAAGCCAATTCAACAGATTTTTAAATTAATCTCACAAAGGAGCTTGGTAAGCTTAAGAACACCCTAGTTCTACTTTTTTAGTTGCTTCATATGGGCATGGGTTTAAGGTTGTTACTTTACATTTTTACATTGGCTGAGTGTCTATGTTCTGCTTTTTACAATTTCTGTGTGGGTAGAGCACACCTTTTTTTTTTTTTCAGTGAGAGTTGGTGACAGGTGCCAGAATTTTGAATTTTGAATGTATAGGGAACTGACTTGGACTTCTAAATTATATGGATGAAGAAATGAACAATATGTAGGGGATCATTTATGTATTTTTCTCTTATCTAGAGCAATTCAATTAAACAATAAATACTTTGTTAAACATTCCATACCGCCATTTGAACTTTTTATGGATGTAGCATATTAGCCCCTATGTTAAAAGTCATATATTCTAGTCTAAGGAATTTAGATAATAGTTATTCTAATGCCTAGGAAACGTTTTAATTTTGATAGATTGACCGAGTCAATCTGGAAATTGAAGCAGCAGAGCGAGAGTACGACCTAAACCGAGCTGCTGAGCTCAAATATGGCACTTTACTATCCCTCCAAAGGCAACTTGAAGAAGCTGACAAAAAGCTCGAGGAGTTTCAGAAATCGGGAAAATCAATGCTCCGAGAAGAAGTAACCGACCTTGACATAGCTGAGATCGTCAGCAAGTGGACAGGCATCCCTGTTTCAAATCTCCAACAATCAGAACGTGAAAAGCTGCTTTTGCTTGAGGATGTGCTCCACAAGCGAGTGATTGGTCAAGATTTGGCCGTCATATCAGTTGCCAATGCAATCAGAAGATCTAGAGCTGGCCTCTCCGATCCCAACCGGCCGATTGCAAGTTTCATGTTTATGGGGCCCACTGGTGTTGGCAAAACTGAGCTTGCTAAGGCCCTTGCGTCATTCCTTTTTGATACCGAAAATGCCCTCATAAGGATGGACATGAGCGAGTACATGGAGAAGCATGCCGTTTCTCGCTTAGTGGGGGCCCCACCGGGCTATGTTGGGTACGAGGAAGGGGGACAGTTAACAGAGGCTATCAGAAGGCGTCCTTACTCTGTTGTCTTATTTGATGAGCTAGAGAAGGCACACCATGATGTGTTTAATATTCTATTGCAATTGTTAGATGATGGTAGGATAACTGACTCGTTAGGCCGTACAGTCAGTTTTACCAACTGTGTTATCATCATGACTTCTAATATCGGGTCGGGTTTAATTCTGGATACACTGAGAAATACCGAAGATATGAAGGAGGCAGTTTATGAAATTATGAAGAAGCAGGTGGTTCATATTGCAAGGCAGACTTTTAGGCCGGAGTTTATGAATAGGATCGATGAGTATATTGTTTTCCAGCCATTGGATGTGAAAGAGATCAACCAGATTGTGGAGTTACAGGTAAATTTTGTTTTAAATTTTCTTATATGCCCTGCAAAAATGAAAATAAGTAGTATGTACCTACAAAGCAAGAAATATCCCATTTTCCCTATAAATTGTGTAACATGTCAAAACTAATCTCTTTTCTTGGTTATTCTCTCCTAGAGTTGGTGTGGTAAAGTTGAGGTTGGTTAATACAAGTTTGGACCAGGAGCATGAAACTTCATTTTCTCTGCTTTATTTAACTGTTTTAATACCATTTAGGACCATTTTTAATTATTTATCCAAAATACTGCATGGGTTGACTTAACATTAGCCTAGACTTCAGTTTTAATTTTTTATTTTATATCATGGTTAATGATTACTGTTTACTGTGAACGATTGGTTGTCGAGTTTCAAGTATTCTAAACATTTTAGTAAAAATCTCAGCAATTTTTAAGGATCGCAGCTGCAGGGATGCATTTTGCCAAGAAATGCAGAAAATACAATTATAATTGTTACTGCTCCTTGGTCCAATCTTGATACTTATCTAAAAAAAACTCTTAACAAAGCAATCACATTTGTTTAATTTATTTTGCAGCTGAATCGGGTGAGAGATAGGCTGAGGCAGAAGAAAATCCATCTCCACTACACTAGTGAAGCAGTCAAGTTATTGGGCGCTCTCGGGTTTGATCCCAACTATGGTGCTCGACCTGTTAAGAGAGTGATTCAACAAATGGTTGAGAATGAAGTGGCGGTTGGTGTGTTACGAGGTGATTTCAAGGAAGACGACTCAGTCCTACTGGATGTGGTGCCACATCATAAAAAGTTTGAAATTAGAAAAATAGACAGCAATGCTGATGCTGACAGGCAGATGGTTGCTAATGATTAGTTCTATGATGCCGGTGTATTGTATGTGTGATATCATGTTTTTTGTTTTCACTCTTTTTTAAAAATAAGAAAGGTGACGGTATTTTGTTGTAGATGCAAAACTTTCTGAGGGCTGACGTGCGTAGATTCTTTTTCTCTTGTGAGGTGTAACAATAGGTTTAGACTTTTCTTTTGTGGAGGGTTGCAAGCTGAAATCTAGCAACTTTGATTTCCATTTTTTTTCTTTTCAATTTGGGGGAGAAATCCAGTAAGAACTTGGCATTCTTGCTTTGAATTCAGTGTCGTTGGGTTTCTTCTCAAAAGATGTACATTATTTGTCTTTCTTTGGAGAAAGCATCCGTGAGTTCTTGTGTATTGAATAATGTCTATATTCTGAAATCTCTGATACATGAGGAATAATACGAAGGATACACTGCCACAAATGTTGCACCCAATGGCATTGATTCTTGTCAGAAACTCGGCATTAGTTCAAAAATTAAAATTGTAAATTGGACTTGGTTTAATTTGTAAATTACTTGATCACTGCCGATGATTGCCTGTCAGATTTTGGTGTTCATATAAATCCAGCTTGATCAAAATTGAGATTTTCTTTTTGCTGTTTTGATTTGTTTTGGCTAGTTTTGTGTCTTATTGCAAAACAAGGATAATCAAAACTGAAATTGCGAAAATTTGAGACAACCTATACAATTCAGTGTAGGTCCGTGAGGTTGCAACTTTAGTTGTGCATCAATTTTTGAAGCTTGAATTAATTGGAAGGTCGGTATGAGACTTTGACCTGATTTCCCAACTGTGGGTTGTGCTGGCCGCTTTGTTAATTTAAGATCTGCTATCTTGCTTATCCCTTGATTTGAGAATTGGTACCTGTTTGTACTTGTTTATCTCTTTATTTTGAAATTTTTGATGCACAGATGTAGACTTGATGATCTTTTTGAAGAGGTGATCTATGAATAAGATTTGTAACTGCAGGGGCACAAAATAGTGGCATAGACTAGTTCAAGAACGCAAGTGATGGAAGAAGACAAAAGGAACACAAATAGCATGTGCTTCAACAAGATGGTATAGAAAAATGTTGATCCAGTAATGGAGGGATGCTACAAATAACTTCAGGAATTAATGTTTCTGAATGTATCTTTTTATCAATTTTGTAATTGGGAAAGTTTTGTAGCGCTATATTGTAAACTAGGTGTAAAATATTTGTTGTGTTGGTACAGAAGATGTGTAGTTCGTACAAGAGGAAAAGAATTTAGTGATGAAACTAGTGAGTTCTTTTATTATTGTATATGATACATAGATGCAGCATTGAAGAAAATAATGCTTTTGAAAATGTAATTGTTGATGCCAAATTTTTTGGGTTGGAGTTAACGATTTTCATGTGCATTGTGTGCTTGAAAATGATATCGTTGAATTACAAAGTTTAAGTCTGGAATTGTTGAAAGATGTTAATACTGTATCATTTTTCACGAATCCATGCCTTGTCTATTGTCAAATTCCATGCAAATTGTTTATATGCCAATTCAAGGTTTGTAAAGGCTTGAAACATAAAACACAACTACAAGAAATGACATTACATTCATCACAGATTTAGAACAGAAAATGAACACAACGGTAAAATAAGAGGATAAGGCATTCCATTACAAGAAATGACATTACATGACATTCTCCAACCTGTTAAGAGGAAAAGGTAAAAACGGAAACTACAGTTATAGTAAAAAAGACATTTTTGATCAAGCATTACCTTCATCTCAGATTTAGAGAAATCATTAACAGCAACAGTTAAAACGATTGAAAAATCAGATTAAAAATCAGCACCATACCAACATGGTGCATTACTTTAATAGCATGCGGGCAAAGAATACCATTAACATCATAGCCTTTGCAATTGCACAAAACCCTATACTTTTCTTTGTCCACCTCAACCATGTATGACTCAGGAACAAAATTGTGAATAGATGGATGATAAAAAATGTTAACCTAGTAAGATACATCTCTCTCAATCTCGGTAAGTAAGTTGTCTTGTACAATCTCTTTGAACAAAGAAAATACATTTCGGGTATAAACTTTGCGTGCTTCAACCTCCGTTATGTAGTGTCCTCATAGTTTTGGTATCTCATTTATAGATTTTAGATCCTCATCACTCTCCTTTTGCCATATGCTCTCAATTAGTTTCTCGATTTGCAAGACAAACTGATAAACAGATTCATGGTTGTCCACCAACAACTTAAAAAGGGCATCCATATTCTCACTCCTCTTAGTGGACACGTCAGCAAAAAAGGTGTCTCGAAAGTAGGCCGGCACCCATTGCGTTCGATTAGAATACATCATCTTCAAATGTTTATTATCATACAACTTATACCTATAAATTATAGGTATCCATCCCTTCTCAAAATCTGAAACCGTGAGGCTACGGTTGATGACAACCCCAAGTTCTTCCTCAAGCCCTACCACCGTGAGTCAGATAGGCCAGTGCTGAGGCGATTTAGGCTGGGGAGAGGGGATCGAAGAGTGAGGGCGGGAAGAATTCAGCTCTGGTGCAATACCTGACAGTGTATAATGAGATTTGAGTCGTCAGTTTTAATCTGGCACGAATCATAAAACGGACCCTATATTATAAATAGAAACCGAACCGAATTATTTTGATCCGGTTGTAAGAATTTCACACGGTCCGGTACCTGAGGGCCTATTCAGTAGGGCGGGAAGGGGAATTTTTAGCTAGGGAAGTAGGGATGGGGGACTGGACGCCTCCAGAGCGTTCCAGCGGTAAAATTTGCTCATCATCTTACCGACCTACACGGTTATTAAAGCTGATCCAAGGAACGAAAACGTGAGAAAAAAAACGGGGACTTTACCTCACACACGCACACACACACATATATATACAACACTGCCACACTAGTGTGAAATTGAGGTTGTATTTTTGTTGTGATTTTCTCAATCAAATTTTTTTTTGAGGTGATTTTTCTCAATCAATTGATAGATAGTAGATGGTTTGACATTTTTTTAATAAATATAAGGACACGGTTCACAGACATATTTACCACAGTTCTCGTATAGACTGGATTTTGGATATGGTTGCATCCATGAGTTCAATAAATTCAATGCAAGTATAATTTTGATAACCAAAGAAATGATTTTCCCCTGTAATATATTTGATCCAATTTTAATAATAGAAACAAAAAAAAATGAACACGAAGAAATAATTTTTAGTTGCTTTGATGCCAATTGTGTTCCAAAAGGATTAAAAACACGCTTCTTAACTGTAACTAGTAATATTTTTCGATAACATAATTGCCTTGAATATACATTTCTTTTTATTTTGAAGTATTAATATAACATCGGAATCTTTCTCTTTTAACTTTTTATAGAAAATAAGTTTGTACAATAAGTCAATAAGAAATGAAATCTGTACTACAATGGTAAATTGTATAAAAGTTATTCAAATAAGATAAAATTCATAATTTGGCCCTTGAATTTTACTTGCCCCGACTGATTCTTTTACATTCTAAAAAAATAAGTCCTGAACATTCATTTGCGTCAATTTAATTCTTAAACTTTAAGTCGAACCGGCAACTTTTCTTCATTATTAACAAGAAATATATCAGAACTCTTATATCAAATCTGTTACAGTTTACAAACTAATTGTTCTTCATCTATAAACATTAGTTTTCAATTTTGACACTGATTATCACGGTCGTCAAACAAGTCTATATCACTAACCCTTTCCCTAGCCAAATAGCTACTTTTTAGCAAATGATCATAAAAACGCGGCAGGTTTGTGATTGATTCTGCTGATCAGAAAATGGAAAGAGACAAAAGCAACAAAATAATTTAAACAATGGATTGTAATCACTCCAATTACAATCACATCAACAGTTGCAGTCCATAAATCCATCTCAAAGCCTCAGCATGGTAATAAATTAATAATACCGCACCATATATGGTTCAAAAGGTGATTTGGAAATTCTCCTATTCACTCCTTCCAAATAACCTATCAAACCTCTGACAGATAGCAAACTTTTGAATGCAAAAACTTTTGCTGCTACTTACATGTGGAGATTGCACCCAAAAAAAAAAGAGTAAATACACAATACACATTGTTTCCTACTTCATTCAGTTTTTGAAGAGGTAGTGGCAATGGCCTTCCATTGGTTTATTTCACTCTCCCTCTCCAGTAACTTTTTTTCCAAAGAGTGCAATTGGGACTCCAGTTCTTCTATCCTCTCTTGCTGTCTATGATGTAAGAGCTCATGCAATTTTCTTTCTAGTTCATGTGGTGAAACTCCATAATTTTGACTGCAGTCATCTTGCCACGTCTCATCAAATTGTTCAAATTTAGAGCTTGAATTTTCACAAAAGTCAGTCCACTCGACAGGTATCTTCCATGTATAGAAAAGGATATTTGTCAGCAGTTGTTTGACAGTACTCGCTATGTCTTTTGTGCAATTAGAAATTGCAACTGGTACTGAATATTCATATATACCAGAAAATTTGGAAATCACAAATATGTGTTTCCCAAATAGGACGACATGTTAGTGTAAGGCATGTTAATTACGAGTCTCCGAAATGACAATGAGATAGAAATTTTGCAAATTTCAATAATAACAAAAAATCAGCAAAAAATCGTGAAAAAAAAAGTACCTGAATTCTCTGTTCTTCTTGCATGAGTGATGAGCTATCTTCACTAAAATTAAACCCCATTCGTTCAAGCTCAATTTCAAGCTCGGTTTCCATTTGATCCATTTTAATACATTGAGTGTCTCCCTTCTTACACTTATTCTCTTCATCACAGATTTTGTGCAAATAACACGACAAATCTGATGCAGTAGAACAACAGCTACAAACCCTGCTCTTGTTTTCAAATTCCTGTTTAATTTCTTCAAGCAATGTTTTCATCTGCTTGTGCAACTCAGCCATTTTACTGTATTCTGATGTGGATTTCGATAGGAGAAGATATAAGCCAATTCCCATTCCAAGAGTAAGCGATGTGTTGCCAGACTTTGTTGCTGTGCAATTTGTAAATAGTTAAATTGTTAGCAATTTGTAAATAGTTAAATATATAAATTGATGGATAAGCGGTTAATTCTGCACGAGATGGCGCCATTCTATCCTCAGGACAAACACGACTTGATTGCTCGGCACACTAAAAGTAATTACTAATTAGGCTTGTCTAGAACTTATTTTATTTATTAATTATATTCAAGTAATACTTGGTTAGAATTTAGAAACTTTTATTTTTACAAAATTCTATTTATTTTGATGTCCTCTTTGTTCAATTATTGGAAAATATTCAAACATAAATCTCATTCAATTCAATATTAACATGCCATACTGAGAATTGTTAAGTAATTAGGCTTTTGACAGAATTACCAGATGGTAGTTTGTCTTTTGATTTTTTATTCTTTCTTCTGTTAACTAAAATTCACTAACCTCCTTGAAAAAAAAAAAAACCAGCATCCCCCAAATTATATACCACATAAAACTTCCATAATATACCACATCCCCAGATACCACTCAAAGTCCATACTGACCTTTTCTGAGATACCAGAACCAGCACAATTCTTTTTTATTATTCCTTAATCCTTATTATTGTTTGGTCTGATTTGAATTTGACATGGTTGTAGGCTTTATCTAAATTATGTCTCTAACTATACTGTTATCCTAATAAACATCAGTTGAGTGCATAAATCTAAATTTCTCAATTTTAAATATAAGATCATAAAATTACCTGACGGATTGCAGAGCACCGGAGAGAAATCTTGTACCGGGTCCCCCTTTTTCATTTTATCTTTCTTTTCTTCTTTCTTCGCCTGCCCTCTCCTACCAAACCACAAGAATCTACTCACATTCAAACCCGAACCCGATTTGGCCGATACCTTATGAAATTCACTTTTCGAATTGATTTCCACTAGTAACTCCTCGTCGCTTTCTCTTAGGAAATCTGATAATCTCTTCGGTTCATCGTATATGTTCTCTCGTTTCCCTTCCATGGTTCTCTCTCCGAAAGCCATTGCTGGTTAGAGTGTGTGTGTGTGTGTGTATGCGCGCTTCTGTGTCTCTGTTGTGTTTGTGCGCGTGTTGCAAGGGGCGGAGGTTTTTCCTTTCTTTTTTAAAATAAAGTGGAAGCTCCATGATTTGAAGTTGAGCTGGCCATTTAGGGAGAAGACGGCTTAAACTTGGTCTATCATTTAGTCCTTGGATTATTGCTAGATTCTTACAACAGAGGAAAGGGATGAACTTCTCTAGTCCACGAATTTAATGGGAGAATAGTTCCATGGACCTAGTAGCAACGACCTGGTCAACAAGTCACACTATGTTCAAATAATAGATTACAAGGCCAAGTGGTTACTATTTAACTGGTTGAAATAATTGTGTATTAATAATTTTAAACGACAGACATTTTAAAATACTTTCTAATATTCTATCTAATAAAGAGCATTTCTAGTTTAGTAAACACAATTTTGTAGACACTTTAGTTAATTTAAAAAAATATTTATATGTAGCAATGTTAAGAAAAGAATAAATCAGTTAGAGGTATTTTATTGAACAAAATGTAAAATATACAAACTATACAAAAATATATTACATTTACATACTTCTTTCTAGTGTTCATTCATTAATAAATGTCCAAGGACACTATTTTTGGTATGAGAATTGCAAAATTCAAGTAATCCCAATGCATAACACACTTATTCATAATATATTAGTATGAAACATTTCAAGTAAGAAGGCTTGCATGACTTTCTAATATAAATAAATCATTTAATCCAACATTTATGTTGATTATTTGAAGAATAAAAAATAAGTATATATTTTGGATACCAGTAAAGCATAAAACATGTAATAATCATTTATATCACCCAATCAATTGCAAAGAACAAAATATAGTACTTGCAAGTTTCACAACTCGAGAATTAAGCAATGTAGTCTGCTGGAACAAAAAAAGTAAGGTAAATAGAAAACGTATATCCTTCACAGCATAAGAAATAATTTTATTTTACAATCTCTACAAAAATAAAACTATTGCTATACTACTTTTTGCCGCTACGTGATAGATTTTAAAACCCAAGCTATACTTATTCCTTAATTTTTATTTTTTCATATTATTGAAGCAGTGCTGTATAGTAAGAAAAACTATTTTCCTTTCTATTCTTTTGATTAATTTGAAAAAATAATATATTTAAAAAAAACTACAGAATTTCATAGATATTGGACTCTTTTTTTTTTAGGTGAAGGATATACTTTTAAAATATAATATATTGGACTCATTTTGTTCTTGTGGCAGGCATGCACACTTGAGAGTTGAGACACCTCTCTCCACGTGTCGGATATTCTATCAAAAGTTCAAAACACGATACAGTGTAGACGAAGCGAGTTTATCATGACCCGTTTTGTCCGGAGCACTTGATTCTCTACATGGTCATCTGTATAACGCTGGCCACATAATATGTATTTTGAAAATTCAGAGATAATCGTTTCTTAAATCACAAAGAAGAGAGAAATTGTCGATGTCAGGTGGGTACCAGGGGTTTCATCTAATTCCAGACAGTGGTAATTAGTGCACCAGCTTCTTTACATTTCTACTGTTCAATTTTTTTTTTTAAAACTTGACATGTATTGGAAAGTAAAAAATTTTGTTACATCGGTAAAAATATTTTTTTAGATAGAAGTGGGAGTTCTAACTTCTAAGGCATCCAAATATTTAATATTATTAATAAATTTTTTATTCAAATTTCGAATCTAAAAAATATTCGTCGTTTACATGAATTCAAACTATATAATATAAAAAAATATAGTTGAAGCACTTGAAATAAGAATGTTTTAGTTTCTGCAGTAAACTTAGCTTATTGAGATCAATTCAAGTTACTTTATACGAAACCATCCCAAAACACACGACACAATCTCATTACCTGTACATTATACAAATTAACTCAAAAATCACTTTTCTAAAAGGGAAAATTTCCGTATATCCCTTAAAGATCTCTAAATTACATATTTTTCTTCTAAAATTAATAATATCATATTTATCCTTGATATTTCAAAAGCTCTCACATTTATCTCATTTATTGTATTTTCTATTAAAATTTACTATACATTCATAAAATTCTCAATTTACAGTCTGTTACGAAAATAAAAAAATATGTAATATGATAAGAAAAAAAAAGGTTTGATCATCTAATTGACCTGTTTGTGATTCTAGTCGGATAAATATGATATTATGAATTTTATAAGGGAAAGTACATAATTTTAAAGTTTTTGAAGAATGGAAGGAAATTGACCTTTTCAAAATAAGTCTTGTATTCATTTTGCTTATCATTACCTAATATAGGCAAATACTTTAATGCAATATCTTTTTTGTATTGAATCAAATTAAGAATGTGCAATTCGTTGTGGTGAGTTTAGTTAATTATTTGAAATAAAAGACTCCAATTAGCTCCAGCATGGCAGCATATATGTTTTTTAGATACTTCTTGTGAAATTTAAACACGCATCTCTCTTCAAAAGAGGCGAAGTTCATCACTGTATGACTGTATGTACATGGTTACGGTTCAAATTTAAGCTATTTGCAAACAACAAAACTGCGAATAAGAAAAGAGTATGTCATGGATGAGATAGATTTGCTTCTTTATTTTTTATTTAAATGTGTAAGAGAATGAATTTGAACAATAAAAAAAAAAATTGGATGCAAAGGCTTGTGAAAACTAGATGTGAAAATTTTGATGCTAAGGATAAAACTATTTTCATTAATTTCAATAGAAGAAAAAAAAATGTCTCCCTGTCTCTATCTAACAACCATATTTTTCTCTAATTTTATGCAAATATTTCTTCAATAGTGTGTGTGTGTGTGTGTGTGTGTGCGAGAGAGTGTGACATTGTATCAGTACTATCTTCAAAATTTTGCTCTTTAGAAGTATTAATAATATTTTACTTATATGTGAGACTTTAAAAGCTTGTTTGACAAATTATAAATAGTACAAAAAATAAAATAATAGATGAATAGTGTTATTCTCAGCTTCATTTGGCATATCTTGTTTGCCACCTCAGTGCAACAAAAGATTTTAAAAAATAAATAAATAATGGAGCAAATGAAGCCCAAATTGAGTGGTTGATTTCTTATGAATAATGGTGGGGACAGCCAAAACTCATTATTGATCAAAATACTGACAAAATTATAATCTTTATCTTTATCTTTATTTTTCTTAGAAAAGACAATACTTGATAGTGATCTTTCCCAAAAGTAGTATATAATATAGAGCGGTTTTAGTGCTTTGCCGCCACAAAAGAACATAAAAATAAATTAATCCTTTTTATACTTTTGGTGGACGTTACAGCCTTACCAATTGCCGTGAGGCTTACTGGTGTCACAAAGTATGCAGTATCCACAAATTACAATTTGTTTTTTTGGCAGAACAAATTACAATATTTTAAAGCCATGAAGATGCTGATTTCAATTTTTAGTTTCATTTTTTATCAGTATATATACCGTTGAGCACAAGCCATAACTCTTATAGAGAATTATAGTGCCTAATACAAATTACAAAGAACCCACTACTCGTAATCAGGGACGGAACTAAAAATCATAATAGGAGCGGTTGAAATTTAAAATACATAATATGTGTAGTAAAAATTGAACTCAAGTCTTTACATTTATAAAAAAATGTTCTAACTACTAAATTACAAACATTTAATATTTTAAGAAAAAATTAAATTATATAAAAAGTAAAAAAAATTAAATAAAAAATTAAATTTCAATATACATAATTAAAATTTTAAATTCATAGGGTGGTTTAGCTACTCGTAGCTAAACTTTTAATCTGTCTCTGCTCGTAACTCGTTCGGAATCAACTCAGGTTCAACCCACCAACAACTTGAGTTAAAACTGACTCGAGCTAGTTCGCTAACTCAGTTGATTCGCAAGTTAAATCGAGTTGCCTCCAACTTGGTTTGAAATCAACTCAGTTGGACTCGGACCAGTGTATTTTCTAGTCTCATTATTTATGGTTAGACTCGTGAGTTAATTATGTACTATTTGGTATTTTGGTAATTTTTAATTATGTGTTGTTTTTAATTGTGTAATATTTTGATACACTGTGTATTTTTTTTTTGTTAGACTTTGTTTCGGTAATTTTTAATTTGATAAATTATGTATTATCTCGCGAGTTGACTCGAGTTTTTCAGAAGTTAAATTCGAGTTGGATTTTCTGACTCAATTATGAATTAACAACTCGGACTTTAACTTGGCTCATGATCAGCCTGCATATAATATCAAAATTTAGAACAATACTAGTAAAATGCCTCGCTTTGCTTCGGCATTGATAATTAAGATGTATTCAACTCAGTGATATAACAGAAACAAAAAAAAACATATATCATGCAAATGTTAGTTTACATATGAAAGAATAATACAAAAAAAAAAATTTAACATTCAAGAATTAATTTACAACACACATGAACTACAAAACAAAACAAAATGTACATATCAGGTAAGTATTAATTTACATGTGAAACAAAAATTGTACATAAAGTTACGAACTTTTGAACAATCAAAACTCTTGCAGCAATGTTTCTAGACAATCAATGATACATGTTATTGTTCTTCCCAAAAAAATATTAGAAGATGCATTTTAATAGTGGTAAAATCCAATCTCATAGCAAAGATCAAACGTATCGTATGCAATGCTGATTGTGTACCATTATTGGTATGCACTTTTCTTTACCAGTACCCCATACTCGATGATTGAAGATAAAATTGTATTGGTACCGGCTGGTACACCGTACCAGATGACCGTTCTCTACTCTTAGACATCCTCAATTCCAAAGCTATACTGCTAATTTTTCTAAATTCTAATGCAGTCAAATGGACAACAAACAATAGGCACTATGTACATATTATTTTATCATTTACCAAGTCTATAATTATTTTATCATTTACCATTTCCAAAACCAAAGAGCTCAAATGATCTAATTGATAGACAACAAAAACAATAGACACTATCACAAAAAGCCAAGTGGGAGCTTTATAACTACCTGACTTGTTCCTTCTAGTGTGAGCTTTATAGCAACTTAAATGGTAAACAAATCACATAAGAGACCAATACTTTTTAAAAATTCAGATTAAGCAAAGTAGCTACTTTCAATGAAGGCACTGGACACCATTGCCAACTGTCAGTATTTTTTGAAACTCATGTAATATTGGAAACTAACAATTCAAAAGTGATATATAAAAAGAGTTGTCATTAATTTTTCCTTAGCCACTAATCAATTTGCGTTACGAATTGCTCGTTCAAAATGAACACTAAAGAATTGAGTATGTAAAGAAGTATAACATGCAAACCTGAAATACTGCACAAAAGAAGCAAAAACAGCGTGCAGCAGTTGCTTAGCCAGATAAAACTAAAATATACGCAAAGTTATGGGAGAGCTTGAAGCTGAAAACTAACAGAAGAAAATCATTAGGGGATAAGTATTCATAATTGGTAAAGGAAACTAAGTCATAGTCATAGCAACAGAGTAATCCTTGAAGTAACATTAGAGATAATTGCTAATGCATGCCTCATCCCACCTGGTTCAGATAATTGATACAAAATTAACACACCATCCATATCAAATAACATTTGCTTGGCCTCTTGAGCGTTAGCTAAATGATAGCTATATAAATAAGCTGATCAGTGGACATAGGGACAAACATAAATAATCTCAGATCTCTACTATCTGCAAATGAAGACGATTATTTAAAAAAATGATACTTACCATTGAACAGCACGATGGAGAAAAGTAAGATTTTCACAATCGAGGGGAAGTCTCCTCAAAGCACTCATAGACACATATTGCATGTTGCTTCTTATAATTGACTAAAAATCTCAAAGAACAAAAGATGAAGAGGTAAATGAGCTTTAGCAAACTTCAAATAATTGACTACCAATAGCAAAAGAGCATCATCACTTGCAGGGAAGCTCAACTCTCAATCACTGATTGCAAGCCTTAGTTTCATTCCATATTAGCCAAGACCCATTTGGCGACCCAATAAAAAAGAACATTTTAAATATGCTAAGAACATTAATTTGAAGATGAGTTTGATGATTAAATATGTTATGTCTGTTGGACAAAACCAGACAATAAAGCAATTATGAAATGCAAATCAACCAGTAGTTTTACAACTCATCTCTCTGGCAATCAATCATGCAAGTCAACTATTTATACTCAGCAAAGTTTGGAAATCAATCACTTGGCAGCCTCTGCCAATTCTTCAAAAAAAAAGTTTGGAAATTAAAATTATACACATAAAGGTACCTTATAACACCTCATTCTTTGGAGCATAATTTCTTGTTATTGTTAGGAAAAAAAATTAAAGGTACCTAACTCAATTAGCAACAAAGACACAGAGAAAGCATATATCAGTAAGAGATACTGTGCTTAGTCCCAGGAACCCATAATTGAAATAATATATATCACACTAAAAGGTTAAAGAAGCTCACATGGACATACATGTGTAATGTATAATCTCCCATTTTTAATTAATTCGAGTATAGGAACTACATGATTGTTTAAATAGTGATCTAATTATAAGTGTAAGCAGCTAATCACAGCCTGTTCAGCTAAACTGAGATATGGTAAAATCTTAATTCAATTAAAAGCCTACAATAAACGAAAATCAATCGAAATCAGTGTATAGAAAAAATGGCTCAAAAAATTAGAGAGAGAGAGTACCGGCTGTGGAGGAGGTGAGTGAAGGCGAGCTCGTAAGCGGCTGAGGATGGGACTGGCAGAGAGGTGGGAGACAACAGGGAGGAAAGAGAGCGCCTGGAGCAGAAGCCTTTATGAAGATCGGGAAAGGACGGCTAGAACTTTACAGCAAGAAGAAAAAATCGAAGCGAGAGATTTGCTCAGCGGAGGGCAGTGAACTCTCTGGAATTCGCGAACTTGCTCAGCAGAGAGAGGAGAAGTTTTCAGAGGAAGCGCGGCAGAGAGAGAGGAAAGAAGTGTCGAAATTTCTCGAAAGCTGCGGAGCCGGGAGGCTGAAAAGTGGGAGGTCTCACTGTTCATTACACTGTAGCACCCCTATCAAGGATTAAGTATATAGTATAGGATATGACAAATGGAGAAAACGATAAAGAGTATTATTTGATACTATATATACATTTAGTAAAGACAATAACAAATGTGGTCGTGCCGGAGTGGTTATCGGGCATGACTAGAAATCATGTGGGCTTTGCCCGCGCAGGTTCGAATCCTGCCGACCACGCATTTTGTTTCTGTCTTTGTCCATTCTTTTATAAAATCTTCTAATCAACCCCATATGGGCTTCAATGAACTGGACCGAACTGTTGATCCACTGAACAAAGCTACTATTATGGGTCTTCTCTTTTTCTTTGAACTCTTTACTAATTTTGGACCTTAGGAACATCTTCGCAACCAAGTCCACAAAACAACAGCTCGGAAAGAAATCAAAAGAACGACCATAAATTAATTGACTTGAGAGTTGAAGCATATTTTGTCTAGTGGATAAGTCCATTATTAGCTCTCTAATCAAGATTCTGTAGTATCGTAGACTAGTAGGATACACGTAATCGTAGACTAATAGGATACACGTAACAAATACCAGACAAAAAACTCTCTGGAAGAGATGATCAGATGATAGATTCTCTTATAGAATCCGCATCCTCTCCATTAACGTACCATTTTGAGTTGATTTTTGAACCGTACAATTAATTAGAATTCGAACCAATTTTGTCCACCTCTGTAACGCACAGGGTCTTTAATAGTTGTGCGGATTTAAATTGGACGGTTCAGATTTTAACTCAAAATTTGAGTTAAACTCAAAGGATACCAATTCTGCTGAAATTTTTGTTAATAACTTTTAAATAAATCGAATTAAATAAAATGACGCCAGTTTCTGAAAAATTCCATAAACAAAATTTCTGGATTATCCAGCGGAAATCCCCGGACGCCGAATTATTCGGTTGACCGAATTTTAACTGTATTATTCGCAAATAATTTGCGAATTTTACGAACTTTTTCCGAATTTTCCAAATTATTCACAATTTTTTTCTGAATTTTTCTCATAATTTTTTTTTTTTTGCTCCTTTGTAGAACTGAGATCTCTAGTCTGAATAATTATGAATCATTCCTGAATTATACTCAAATTATTCCCGAATCACAAATTTTTTATCTCGCCGAACCGAATCCGAATAATTCATTTGTCACTGTGACTTCGCCTATCTTTCCCACCGTACTATTGTTGTATATATTGTTGTCAAATAATAATCCCACCGCATCAATAGTATGGAAGAAAGACCCATTCTAAACTCGTACCACACTATTGATGAGGTGGAGTTTATTTTCAAAAATTTGTGGGAACGAATTTATTTCCAGAAGAAACCATTTTGTTTTTCTATATTAAAATAAAAATCCTGGTTAGATCCTGACTTACCTCTCAATGAAAATTCATTAAATCTTCTCTCACTTTCTGTTTTTCCTTCCACACAAATCTTCAAAATTAAAATACAATTCTTTTTCTTAATTTTCTTTTGTTATGTTTTCTTCTTTCCTTTTCTACACCAAGTCAGGTGGCACGTGAATTGGAGTGTTCCACGTGCAAGAAAAAAAAATAGCCTTCTAGAGAAAAAAAAAAATAGTACAGAAACGAAGGTCATGGAAGAAGACTAATCATATTGTACTTTATACTATTATACGACGAATAATGATTTGTGATCATGACTGCATAAATAATAATAAAATGAAAATTCAAGTACGATTAAAAAAATCATCACAGAAACATAGATAAAGGTGCATATTGAATAGAAAATTGTCATAAAGTGAGGCTACGGTAATATGCATATCGCAGAATAGTCTGCACTAGAAATTAATATTTTTATTTTTAAATTTAAACAATTGATTTGATCCGTTTAAAATTTACAAATTTTATATTTTTTTTATTACTGTAAAAAATCATTTGATCTAAAAATTCGACCCCATTCAAAAAATAGTAATTTTCTACCTATCAAAAATATAGTAAAAAAATTATAAAAAAATGTAAATTTTGTTAGTTTGTAATAATCTAGAAGTCAATAATACGATAAATTTATCATATATGTTTTGTTCATGAATTAGATTATTAATAAAATATCATTTTGTTGCCTCGAGTATTATTACATTTATGAATCATTTCGAGTTATGACTGGAATTGTGAAACTTCATAATATCTCTATTCCATTATTAAGCACGTTGGGTGTCCGATCCGCCAACGGCTACGATTGAAAGATTAATTTTTGAATTTAATCTTAACTCTCCAATTACATAATCTATCTTCTTTTGATTAAATGCATTTGTTTTATGTGTAGAAGTTTAAATTTAGCTACAAACATTCTCATTACAGACACCGCCACACGATGCGTTACAATTAAAATTAAGCAGACTCTAAAATTTAGCGATATAATTCTCCATTTTCTTATTTATTTGTTTCCTTATTTCTCCCTCTCCAATTAAAATTTTCTATACGGTGGATTACAATGCAAATCAATTTTTTGTTCACTTTCTTATTTATCTACTTCCTTATTTCTATACTGTGATAAATCTAGAATATATTTCTAATTTTGTTTTTTTTATAAAAATTTGTCATTTTGTATGAGAATTTATTTTTATTATCTTATCATATATTCCGTTGCAACGCACGGGCACGATACTAGTAGATGATATATACTCTTAAAAGTCTCTAACCGAGATAATTAGCAGGAACACTATATTACCACTACAAGGTTAGTATGTGGATTAAAAGATGGTTAAGTTTTACAAACCATTGACAAGATATGTCATTTTAATCACATAGATACATGTTCCAGGAACATGATATTTGACAGACCCCGAATGAAACATTAAATGGAATTGTGTTAGTGTCATTAATGCTTTCATTCAGTGTTAATTTCTAAAGTATGAGGTATTCATCTTTCCTACATAAGAGATGTGTATGTGTGATTGTTATCTAACACTATCCGTAAAAAGTAGCTATAACGGTAGCACTTCGGTATACATAACTTATGCGGAGGAAGAAATGATTTGCCAAAAGTGCTATTGTCCCTCGTATCTCTATACGAGTTATAGTATCACTGGGCCCCTTGATAGAATAAGATTATCTACATGCGGTATGATTACAAGAGTAAACATATTTGATAATCTGTTCAAGATCAAGAAAAAATTAAGTTTGCAAGGATGATACACACCTACCTTGAAACTGATCTGATAGCTATGAGACAAAAGAATTAATACGAGTAAATAGTTTACTAGATCGTGATATTGTACAGTACAGCATCATCTGTGTAATTGGATGGTCATAGTGCATTCTGCCAGGTGCCTCCTATGATTTGTCGAAGTTAACAGTTTTAATTCTATTTACCAACATAATTGGAGAATCTTATTGGGTCACACCATATATGACCTAATTGGAGAATCTTATTGATTAATTATAAATTGATTATGATTAATAATAAGATGGTTATAATTAATTATATGTGATATAATTGAATTATAAATGTCACAATAAGATGACAAGCAGAAACAATGGTTAATTTATAAACATGCACGACACGTTGTATAAAAGTTACCGAAAGAACAACCGAGAGAAATATAATTGTTCAGAATAATTATATGGATATGAAATGGATTTTAAATGTTAATTATGGATTAATATTTTGGGCCTAAAGCCCATTAGAATTAAAGCCTTAATTAAATTTAAAATCCCAAAGTCAAAGCCCAAATCAATTCAATTCATATTGGGCCAAGGGCATTTTTGTAAATGAACTTGAAAACACTGTAGCACCGACCTATGAGGGTATTTTGGTAATTTTGGACCATATCCATTTCCTATAAATAGAGGGGTAGGGGTAGAGAGAAAATTACTAATTCACTTGATATCGAATCGATCTGATCGATCGATAATCTAATTTTCTTTCTTTTTCGGTTTCGTTTATGGGATTGGAAAATAATATATTTATGAAAGTTGCGGTATTTCTGTTTTTGCTTATTTAGTGAATCAGAATAACTGCAGGTCGTGAATATTGTTATTTCATCTTTTCTCGGTAAATAATGTTTTTGCCAAAGTCTGCAGTTTACGGTATTTCTGGTAAAAGAAATAAACCGCTCTCTAGTTAGCCTTGGTGGATAACTGATAGAGGCATCAAACGTTTGGTGCTCCGAGACGAATCGGTCTTCATTCCAATCAGAATTTGGAAACAAGGTATAAATGTTATATTAATTTATTTAATTGTTAAATAGATTTAATTTTTAGAAATCAATCAAGGAGTAGATCTGTAGAGGATTAAAAGGGCTTGTCAAGTGAAAGACGAAAACATGAATGTTCGGTACTCTTTCTAACATACCTCTTTAATCCTTGCCTTAAGTTAGAAGTAAAATTTTTATTTTACGGTCTTTTCGCAACTTAGGCCTAATGGCATTGGGTAGCCTCAAAACTCAACAAATATAGTCTACATGGACATTTTCATATGAAACACGTTGAATGATTTGGATTGACAATTTGAACTTTAAAACAAAAATATTGATTTACAGTACGGACTAATCTAGCTGCACTATGGATAGTACCATAGGCCATAGCCTCACTCATTGTTATAAATCAAAATAAGGTATGCTGTACAAGATGTTATATTATATTATGCCTTGAAATAGCTTAATTACGATGGAATTAAATTTAAATTTATTTAAAACTTATAACAACTAATAAAATATTTTTCAAAACAAAAATAAAGTAAAATTTTAGATGTGCTCCCTATATTTTATAGAAGAGGGTTCCAATGCCTTCATTTTTTGTGCCTCCGTCGTGCCTTCATTTTTAAAAATTTTAATAACTCAAAATTTAAAACTTAAAAGTCACAATAAAACCGTTGGATATGATCTACATCATTTTATCTATGCATATGTAAAAAATTATGACATTTCAATTTTATTTTGGTTGTCATCAAGAGCTTGTAAAAATGCACTAATGTGGATAATTTCTAGACAATGATTTTTCAACTTTTTGATTCACATAAAAACAAAACTAAAATGTGATAATTTTTTATGAGCACATAGAGAAAATAACATAGATCATATTTAACATTTTTATTTTGATGTTTGTAATTTAAATTTTAAATTATTAATGTTTTAAAAATAAAGGCATAGTGGAGACATAAAATATAGAGGCATTTGAACCCTCCTCTGTTTTATATAGGATGTACTTTAAATTTGATATGATTTTGACCGATTGGTTATTTTCAGTGTTCTAAATAGCTAGCTATAGATGCGCTATAGCTTTTTCGGACCATAAAAGCTAAGTTATGAGATAAAAGTGCGCTAATTCAGCTACTACTGCTATAGTTGTAATAACTGACCGCTATGCTACATGAGCAATTTTTTGTGATTAACATGAGATTTTGTTCTTATTCCTAATGCTACATGGTCTGCTATGATAAGTATGTTAAACCGAACTATGTGCTTCTGTTCATATTTGCGATTTAGTCTCTCATTCTATATCGGAAAATATTCAAATATTAATTCTTCATTTTGCTTGCTCTTCGTCTAGTATTCACTTTTAAAATTATTGTTGTGCGTTTTAATTGAAAGCTGATTTTGATTATTATAATATATAAAATGTTCAAATAGGTATACTTACTTCATTTCACTTATGAAATTTATTACTCTTCGTCTATCATAATCTGTAATACTATGAAGTATGAATTATTAAATGATGTTATCTTGTAGATTATTTTTTTTCTTCTTATTTGCATGATTGAAAAAAGTATAAACTTAGATTAGTTGTCATTTGATTGTTACTCCAATTCTCCAATATTGATCATGTTGATAATTAGTAGAAATATAGAATATAAATTTTGAAAAGTAAAAAAATGCTATGTATGATAGCTTCCGCTATAGCTACGCTATTCGCAATAGCTTTTTTTTTTGTCTCCCCGCTATGCCGCTATAATCGCTATTTGGAACCTTAATTATTTTTGAATGATTATAATTTAACAATTAGCTTTTGATTAGTGAGACATTGATCGAATAATTTTTCGAAATTACATTAAATTTGATATATAATATAATTAAAAGTTAAAGAAAGCATGTATAAATTATGACAAACTATGACATTTGTTTATCACAATTATGAAATAAATTGATTGTCGGTATATTCCTTTTTGTTTGTTGAGTAATAATTATGTTTCCCTTTCACACTAAAAGCCTTTCTTATATTTTAAATTTAAATTCAAACACTTGCTAATATGTTCCGCCTTCCAAAATAAAATTAATTTTTACAATTTTTACTAGAAACTGTTATACATTTACTTTTCAAGTTTTCAAACAAAATATTACTCTTGTAAAATTATTAACAAAATATTGTTGTATGATCCTCGTTTCCCTTTCCCCCTCCCTACCTAATGTTTTATATATATATTTTTTAAGTCTAGTCTCTTGCTTCATTTAAAACTAAAATAACTATTTTTTTCTTTCAGACTTGCGGTAATTATGTTTCAATTTCTTTTGGACTAATGCAAGAAAGAAAATAAAATGTAGAGAGAAGACAATAAAGGGAACCTAAAGCGTAGTAATATTTTAATAACAATTTTTTCGCATCCAAGTGTTTGATAAGATGTCGTTGTGGTTGTTAAATTTTGAGAATTTCTATAGTTTTCATATTTTTAGTCTTGACTATAGAATTTTGTTATCAGATTATTCTTTCTCCTGTTAGTCAGAATTGAATATGTTTTACAAAGATTTCTTACTAATTAAATATTGAATTAAGTTGAACCAATAGAAACGATAATGAATGAAGGCTTAAGCTTTTAATTATAATTTGACATGTAAACTAGTTACCGTATCTCAAGCAAACATAACAATTTTTAATTTCAAACAACACATTGCATAGAATTAATTTCATAATAAATCTTTTTGAAAAGCCTCTAAAAGATAGACACATCTACATTATTTATTTATTAATAATTCAAAATAATGTAAACTACATGATTGAAAACCGGAGATCATTGTAAGGCTTGATAAAATTATATAAATCATTTTATAAAAAAAAAGTTTTTGAAAAAATATCCATATTCGCACTAGTAAACTGATTGAGAGAAATTTGACTCAAAAATAGGATATAACCTCATTGATATTGTAGTTATTTTTATTATTGAACTATAAATTAATTTTCGAATACAGATATGAAATATCATCCACGATGAAATTTTCTTTTATAGCAAAATATTTCTAGCTTCTACTATCCAAAGAAACTGTCAAACTCACTAATTGATAACTATATCAGAAGGCCTGAATGAATATTATGATTTATCAACCACTAGTAAATTATCATTGCGGATACCATGAATGAAATTTAACATCTCTGTATTTTTTTTATCAAAAAAAGAACAGATTTTTTTTTTCAGAAAATACTAGTCTTAAACTGCAGTACCATCATGATTTAATTACTTGTCATTGAAAGTTTATTAAATCTTCTCTCTCTCTGTTTTTTTTTTAAAATATTTGATAGTGGCTATCAAGTTTGAATTTAAATGCTAGTGGTAAATAAACGTCAATTACAACACCGCCAATCCCTATTAGGATTGCTTACTGCCATCTAGAAAATAAATGAGTAACTTAAATATAGAGAAAACAACAAGAAAAAACAGAAACGAACAACAAGAAAAAACATTTTGTTGCGCCTTAGCCATGTCTTATCCACATGCTACAATCTTGGATAATCTGTTCAACCAGCATCCTTGGCTTTCTACTATCCACAGAAATTGTCAAACTCCCTAATTGGTAACTATTAGGGGCCGTTCGGCAACAAAGAATTAAGAGTGGATGATTAAGAATTTAAAGAGCACTAAAGAACTAATGTTCGGTTGTCTTAAAGTAAGAGATAGAGGTGCCTTAAGATCCGAACAGAGGATTAAGATCCAGGCAAAAGGAGACTAAAAAATGTAATCTTAATCCGCGCTAAAGAATCAGTGTTCTAGGAGGCTTTATTTATCAACCACCAATAAATTATCATTGTGATACCTAGCAGAAATTTAAGATCTCTATATTTATTTTTGTGGAAAAAAGAACAGATAATTTTTCTTTTTTGCAGAATGTATGTTCAGAGTAATATTACTAACAGTAATATGTTCAAACGCAGTATTGCAATTTGTTCAGCCCATCTAATCAAACAATATACACACTATTTAACCCTTCAATAACTAGAAAAGAGATTAAACCTTGTTAGAAGATTTTTTTTTATTTAGAAAAAATAAAATAGTTGCTGCTGGAAACAAAACCGTACAGAGAATTTTTAGGAGAATAAACTCTGCCGACCACCGCATTATTAGTGCAGTGTGAGTTTCAAATGAAACCTTCTATCAAGAACAAATTTATGTGTACTGAAAAATGTTATGATTTATTTCTTTTTTGTATTGAAAAATTAGAAATATTTTATATTTTTTTTTGAAAATAGATAGAATACTATATAATTTGATTTATTAGAAGGACTGTAACAAATAACCCGGATCAACATTTTTCAGACCGGATTTTTCAAGGCTGTAAGAAAAATTAAAATATTTTCATTGTGTGTTATTGGAAAAAAATAAAAATACTTTGAATCTAAGTTATTGATCCCGGTTCAAAAGTCACTTCTAGGTAAATACAAAAAAATATTGTGATCCTTCTAGTACATTTATATTTCTAAAAGTTGTATCTATTTTGAGAATTTTTTGAATAACAATCATTTCGTCTGACAAAATCAGATAAATTAATATTTTATATATTTTTTTTATTTTTTAGAAAATGTTATGATTTATTTTTGTATTGAAAAATTTGAAAAAAAAATTATATTTATTTGAAAATAGATGGAATACTATATAATTTGATTTATTAGAAGGACTATAACAAATAATCCCGATCAACATTTTTCAGGCCGGATTTTTTAAGACTGTAAGAAATATTAAAATATTTCTTTGTGTGTTATTAGGAAAAAAATAAAAATATTTTCAATAACTCAGATTGATCCGGTTCAAAACTTTATTAAATCTTCTCACTCTTTATTAAAAGATTTTTCATTGAAAGTTTATTAAATCTTCTCTCTCTCTCTTTTCTTTTTTTTCCTACCACATTTTCCTTCCACACAAATCTTCAAACCTTTTAACAGGAAAACTGGAAAAGGAGGGTTCCACGTGCAAGGAAAAATAGCCTTCTAGCGAGAGAAGAAAAGAACCGAGACGAAGGTGATCGAAGACTAATTCATTTGTCAAGTCCAACTCCATTGTTATTATACGACTAATTATACTGTATGTTAAATAATGAGTTGTGATAATGACTGCACAGTGAATAATAAAATGAAAAAAAAAACAATGAAAATCAAATATTATGCCTTGGAATAGCTTTAGATGGAAATAAATTTATTCAAAAATTATAAAAAAGTAGTAAAATATTTATCAAAACAAAAAATTTCGATATTCTCTCTATATTTTAAATTGGACATACTTTATATTTGATATGATTTTGACGGATTGAAATTTTTTGAATGATTTGAAGTATAACAATTTAGCTTTATAGATATTTGATTAGTGAGGCATTGACCGAATAAATTTCAAATTACATCAATTTATATTCAATTTGATGATAAAGAAAGCATGAGTAAATTATGACAAACTAAGATATTTGTTTAGACTGAAAGTCTTTCTTATACTTTAAAATTTAAATTGAAACACTTGCGAATATGTTCCTCCCAAAATAAAATTATTCTCACATATTTTTTTTACTACAAGACGGTAGACACTACCGAAATTTTTTTGTTTACCATCTTTAAAATAAAAAAAAACTAATTAATCCTATTTTTTGAAAAAAAAAAATATTTTGATAAAATAAACCATCTAACCTATTCCATCTTTCAATTTTCCTTTTTTTTTTTCCAATTTCAACCTTGATTTTCGATGAATTTTGAATTCGGACTTTTAGCGTAGACGAAAATGCCCCTGTTATAAGCATGTAGACTCGGTGGCGCTCTTTTCTTTTCTGCGAACATATAGACGGGGTCGCGGTCATAAGTCCCAAGTCCAAACTTTTCTATTTATTTTTGGTCTCACATTAATCAACGGTAAAGAACGAAAAAAATAGCACACTCTCTGAAAAGAATAATAAAAGGGCGGTGGAAAGAAGAAGAAAATCCAATATTACCATCCCAGAAAATGACAAAATCACCATTCTACTATTCAATTAACGGCGAACCTAAAATTTGACCATTGACGGGTTAGAAGACCGGACGCCACACGTGCGTAGACTCGTTTTAAATTTCTCTGTGGGTCCCCCGGCGGCCACCCAGCATCAAATTGTCTGACCCGCTCCATAGGAATTCGGATCCAGTGAAGTAATTTAATTTTTGAGTTTTAGATTGGAACCGTCCGATTCGAATCCGCAAAAATTCATCCCCCAAGTGAACGCACACATTCCGACGATAAATTTGAATCCCGGGATATTTCCGAACGACGAATTCGAATCGGACTATCTCGATTCAAAACCTAAAAATTGGGTTACTTAGGGGATCCGGACTCGCTCCATAGTGGGTCTCATAAAATTGGAGCTCAGTATATGGGTTATATGATATCTGGTACGGTATAGTATCTGTCTTAAATATAATTAGACTATTCTGATTATGTTCGACATGTACTTTTCAACGTTTCATAGATATCCACAAATTGGGTCGCATTCCATCCAGTCCGGTCTAAGTATAACTCAACCCGACCCGTAAAAGTTAGAATCTTCTTCTTCTTCTCCTTCCTCCTCCTCCTGCGGTCATTGATTGGGTCTTTGGCTGCGGTGAGATTTTGCCTCCGATTAATTAATTAAGCCAAAGACTCGGTTTGTGGTTTTTATCTATTAACCCTATCAGATTACCAACGTTGTATTTGTAAATGACTCGTCGCATTCACAAGTTAAGTTTGCGGTTATCAACAAAGAAAAATCATGTTCGGTCAGCCTTTGACACCGACAACGGGGCCCACGGACGACCTTTGCACTGTTTGCAGTATAACGTTTGCTGTATTAATAGAAATTTCATGCAAGTATAACAACGATGTATTAGTTTAGGGGCCCTTTTCAAGGAATTACCATTTCAATTTCCACCAAAATGTAGCTATCATTCAAACAAATTCAACTTCTTAATAAACAAAATAGCATTACCCTATTTAAACGTCAAGAAACAAATTTGCTATCAAGAAGGAAAATATTGTCTTAACCGCCGGCTAGGTAAGAATCATTGACAGATTAAGTTATTTAGCATCCAATTAATGACTTAGTGGTCAAGATACCAGTCATGCTCATATATAAATGCGGAGCAGATACTAATTAAGCCTAGTTGAAGTCAAGATTTGGGTATCTAAGATTAATGCTAGGCATTGATTCATTGAATTAGATGACTGACACACTTGACTATTGGCTTCAAACAGACAAATTTGAATCATTGAATGATATTTCATAGAGGAAGAGAAATTCATGTCAGCATTCGACAATGTTACTGTCAAGATAGTGCCATGAAAGAAAATTTCCATTTATGGGCATTTTTGTCAAAGAGACTGTTCCATTGTTTTCAATAGTTATCTTTGGAACAATTCTCTTTTGAATTTTTGAACTGCTGCAAGGAAAGAACGTCTTTGTGTTATTATTTGTCCCTTTTATCAGGATTTCTTTTGATCTGTATTAATGAAAAATCAATATGACAACACCCATTTCTTTTTTCGGTTCTGACTAGTAAATATTTAGTCTCTGGTAGATTTTTCTTTCAAATAGTCATAAGTTGACATTTTCATGCATATATAAGATCTAAAATTGCAGCCTGCAAAAACCAATTTGATAAGATAGCTCAACGTTTCCTTGCAGAGCAAAACTCAAATTTTTGAATTCAAAATTAAGGAAAAGTAGAAGGAAGTAAAATCAGTCATTTCTATTTTAAGGAAGCTGTCAATTTGTATAATTAACAAGTGTTGACTATAAATTGATTGCACGTATCCACATGCATAATTTACTCAAAAGTCTTGTTAGAAATAAATTCATTATCCAAAATAGAAATGATCACTTTCTCGGAATTGGGTTTTTTCCAAACGCAAGGGCTTACCACTACAAGAATGAGACAGTATCCGCGAGAGTAATAAGTGACTATCCGCGAGGGTATACCGATAGAAAGACGTTTTTTCTATTAGTGACGGAAGCATCCACGAGGGTATATCGACAGTATCTCTCGCGGATACTGTTCTATTTTTGTAGTGTACGTAGCCATATATAATTTTTATTAGGCAAAGAATTTTAAGGATACTAGCTGCTTGCGACTGCCATAAATTAATCAATTCAGATTGTGGTCTATTTAGGAGTTCACAAATTTTTTATTAGAACTAGGTAACAACTTAATTATACATATATCTATACTTGATTTTCAAAATCTAAGAGTAGGCATCCCTGTTCAATGTGGTTCTGCCACTATCCAAACGTTTTTGGACAAATTATATCCATAGCAGAAACCAACCTGTCTGATTTATTTTAAAAGATTCGTGTCCACGATAATAAACTTAATATTTTACAAATCTAAAATCATCCATATGAATGTTGATACCGATTGAACGGTTTGTCTTGCTTTGGATATTTTTGTCCAAAGTCCATTGAACTAACCCCACCCCACTTTATGAGGATGATTGTTAATATGTAAACAGCATGTTAAATGTAAAAGATATTAGTATAAATTATTGTGGAACAATGAAGGCATGACTGCGAGGAGAATTAAAATACAAAATAAATGTTGTCCAGTATTTTGAGAAAGAGAAATGGTCTTGTAGAATTGATCAGAAGCCAATTCAAATGTATATACACTAATTAGACAATCAGACGTTTCAGTGGGTTAGTTACATCATGTATGAAGACATGTTCAATACAAAATAAGCAGGAGATATTCCCAACTGATATATATTGACCAAAAATTTAAAATATTTGGTTAATGGTTCAGCAACGACACATCTGATTAGTTACTAAATGAATACATTGATTTGAAAAGTAGTAATCACAATTAGCAAAAGCAAAAGATGAATATTGATTGGTGAGATACATATACACTTGTTAAGAAGCTTTGAGGATTCAATGTTATGTTCTGTTTCAATTGTCAGATTGACATCTAATTTTGCCCTTCCTCTGCAATGGATTTCAAGTCCCAGCAAATTTGATTCCAAATCTGATTTCAGATTCTGGCACAGCAACGGCCTCCTTTCAGTAAATGACTCAAATCCTACCAAATTTTTACTGGCAAAATTCAAGCGCATGCTTTCTGTTTCTTCTCAATAATCCAATCTCTATTATCTATCTAAAACCTATATACACCAAATCAAGCCCATGTCTCCACATGAACTTAAATATTGGAGCATAGGCAACTCGAATTCTAATAAAAATTCCAAATTATAGAAGTCCGCCTAAAATCAAATTTCTTCTTCTACTTTGGTGGCGACAATTGAAGTATCTGCCCTGATATAGCGGCCGCTAGAGCGTTCTTAAAACTCGGGTCCTTTGTCAGTGACAGCGCCATCTGCTCCACCAAACTGCGTCGTAGATGATCGGCCTGTGGTTCAGTTTCTTGTTTTGTTTGCCCAGGTTTGACTAGCTCGAGAGAAACATTGTTGGTATTTAAAATTGGAGGTTTTGAAATTGTCTTGCTGGTGCCATTGTTTGAATTTGACCCATTTGACACGCCTTCGTGCTGAGCTGGCTGGTCGTGGTTGTGCTCTCCTTCATATGTTGCGACTAGAACTGACGGGTCTTCAGCACTTCTTTGAACCTGTGATGCCAACAAATAAAAAATATTAGATGAGAAACAGATTTCCATGGATGAATTATTCAAAGAACTGGCACAATAATTGGTACTGTTTCATAAATCATTGACAAGTCTTGAGAAAAATTCAGCAATTCTAGTTTGTGTGATTTTGACAGATACAGGAAAATAGTTATCTTACAAAATCTAATGTCAAGGGACTACAAACCATTCAAGTAAAATAAATGATCTTAAAATAACTATCATTTGTTATTACCTTCTTCTTTACTGGGCAAGCTGGGGCGAAAGAGCATCTAAAATAGGCTCTTGGGCAAGGATTATCCTTGGTCACTTTTTGGCCATACTTCCTCCATTGATATCCATCTTTAACAACCTGAATTCAAAATTAAACCAAAACAACCCAATTAGCACCAAATCATCAATTCTCAAAAGAAGGGAACATATATATATGTCCCCTGACAAAAATACCAAAATTGACCAAACCCTTACCAAGCTCACATCAGATGGATCGGCACGGACGTATCTTTTCGACATTTTCGGTTTGCAATCTTCCCTTATCCTCTTCAAGGGCTCTGGATGCTCACCTGAGGTGCATTCCATCTGGTCCACGGCAACAATTGCTGTTCCCTTTACAGGATTCACAGTAGGTGGCATCACTTCATTTTGGCCGGCAGTGTCAAAGCTCTCTGCACTCTTTCTCTTTCTAGAAGGCGACACCGAGCCGCCTTCTGATGAGGAGGTGTTAACCAGCTCGTTCATTTGACTCTGTAATGCCTTATATTTCTCAATCATGGTATTCAGCGACTCGCGCAAAAACTGATTCTCTTGGTTTATCCTGTTGAATTCAGCCTCGAGATCTGCAGTCTGGATTATACAAATTTAATCAGAATTCTACTCAATAGATTGTTTTTTTTTTTTTTAAATTGAAAGAAACTAGGAAAGTATTAATTACCTCTTGCTTTCGCATGAAGAAGTTCTCTTCTACTACTTGGATGGGTCTTGCGAGAACAATTTTCTATTTAAAGGAAAGAGAGAATATTAATCAAGATGTTGATACAAAGATCAAGTAACAATTGATCCACAAAGAATTTATAAATTACCGGTGGATCGGTGGAGTTGCGTGGGGGTCCCATATTGAGGTTGAGATCAAGAGAGCAGTGATTGATCCATGCCGACTCCATCATTTAAAATTGAGAGAAGGAGAGATATTTGCTTTCTTTGTTTGGTTGTTTGTTTCGGTTTGTGTTCCTTTTGTGTGTGTTGTTCTCTTAAGAGAGCTCAATAGAAGAGAGAGAAGAGAATGAAAGAGGCGATTCCTTGGAAGGGGTATATATAGAGAATGAATAAATAGATAGATCCTATTGAAGAGGAAGATTAGTAGTGCTCGTCTTTTCTAGAGACAGACAGAGTCACAAAGGGGGGAAGGAGGCAGGGGGGCCCGAAATTGTCGTATTAAGGCGTAGAAATTAAAAAAAGAAAAAAAAAAGAGAAAAAAAGAAGAAGGAAAGAAAGTTCGCCATACGCACGCGCCGAATTGTGGGATCCGTATCCTCTGCATTAACTCAAAAGAGTATCTTTTGAGTTAATGAATTCCAACCGTCTGATTTTAAACGGAGGCAATCCGGCTCGTGCCTATAACATAGGGTCCCTTTAATATTAGTGCAGATCTAGTTCGTACGAAACTTAAAACAGATCGGATGGTCGAGATTCATTAACTCAAAAGATTCCCTTTTGAGTTAATGCAGAGGATACGAATTCCGAATTGTGAGTGTCATATTATATCTCCAGTTTTACAGCTCTGCTGGTGGCATAGACAATGTTGTGATTTGTGAAACATGTGTGCAAAACTGTACATGTAACAATATTTCGTGCAATATATGTCTTTTTTTTTAAATAATAAACAACAATTTGGTGCCTTTTTTATTAGCAGGAAAATATATATTTATTTTATGATATAATTTTCCAATAAGTTAGAGAACATATTGATATTTTTTTAATATTTCATCAACGGATTGCTTGGTAAGAAAATCTTTAATTATTTCAACCATTGGAAACTTTTATAAGAATTTGAGAGGACTAGTCATTCTTTTCTATTTGCTGGTCAATCTCTTTTCGTATATTGAATTTATACAGTTATACAGCGATTGCATACTAGAACTTTTACATAAAATACTAAAACATAATTTTGTAAATACACTGCAACAATTCATATACCTCAGAAAATAGTTCTCTCATTATTGTGTTTTCTTTAATATTAGTGATAGATCTATCCGAAATGATAAGTATTACATGTGAAACAATTAAACGAACAATAAATACTAATTTTATCGAACATAATATTTTTATGAAATAAATTAATGAAAGAATAAATATTGTTGATATCAAATAATAACCACCTTCATTCCTGATCTCACTTGCTATCTTCTGAATAAAGTTTTTTGTTAGTTAATTTTTTTTCTCTTGAAATGCTATAAGTTCATTAATTAGTCATTCCTCAAAAAAAATTAGAATAGAATTATAATACCGTAATAAAGAGTTAGGTCAGCATTTTACTTTTCAACAAGAAAAATAAAAGGGGAAAATTAATGGAGAAGTCCATTTTCAGAAAGTGGAGATGAATGATGATAGTTGTAAGAAGTGATAAGTCGGCTGTGATAGAGTCAAAAGAAAAGGGTGGTGCCTAGAGCTGGAGGAGTTCAAGTCAAGCAATGCAACTAAAGAAAGCCAACGCGGAATAGACAGCCCCCAATCCAATCAAAGCGAAGGAGAAAGAAAGGAGAGAGACTTGTATAGAACAAGAGCGCACCTTAAGGAATTTTATGGTAACCAAGGAAAAAAGAGAAGACCTCTTGACTTTATCCCTTTGAATTCTTTCTTTCTTGTCTTGTGACCCACTTTTCTTTTTTTTTTATTTTCCTTTTTTCTTCGTTGCCGCATGGATACTGCCATACTGGTAATGGCTAGCTGGCATGAGAAAGATCAGATCTGATCTGATTTACCGTCATCAAATGGTACTAATATTTATTTAATTAGAAATGACCACGTTTAGTCTCATTTAATCAACTAAATACAAAAAGAATACGTAACAAGGTAAATACTAAATTGGAATCCAACGGTGAACAGCTTGTACTGACGTAATTTAGGCCACCTAAGAGATATGTATACACAGAATCCGTATCCCTTCAAGTTATCTGAGGATAGAATTTCTAACTCTGGACTGTTTTCTTAACCTGACACGACTCTTAAAACGGACTTTCTATATTTTTTTAGCCTGGCTAAGAATAAATTCAGACTGTTCATTTCTAATGTACCCTCAGGTACACGAGGGGATACAGATTCAGATATACAAAATAATCAGAAATCAAGTATTGTAATTATTGAGTTCAATAGATAAATTTTAAGCATATTTTTGGGCGTGATTTTTTTTTTTTCCCATAATATCCTTTGATATAAAATTCAAAGAATCCAGAAGGGAGCTAAGTGTTTTGTTACTGCAAATTAATAACAAACATCACACATTCAGCGTGAATATTTCTCATTTAGCCCTGATATATATGTCTGACACAAATGTATTGTTTGATACAGTGATGCTATGGTACTTTGCGAAGTATACGTGAGTACACACTGAGATTCATATTTTCGTTTTTAAAATTTAAATACGAGATCGTATAATGTTGGATTGCTCTTACGTGACAAGTTCTGGCATGGGCTATGTGCATAGTTAAATTTACCAAAGCGTTAGGAGAATAACATTTGTGAAGCAACTCCCTAACGCCAAGAGTAAGGAGATTATGTGATATAACATGGGCGGCAGCCGAGAATTTTTTTTATAAACCATAATTAAAAAAAAAATTTATGAAACCAACATGATTACTTTTTTTTTTTTTTTACAAAAACCATAAGAACCGAAATGCCATTTCAATCTGAAATTTTTTTTTTATTCCGGACTAAAATGGCATTTCGGTCCAGTCTCTTTTTTAGATTTTCTGCAGCGGCTCATATGAAAACTTGTGAAATCAGTATCACAGAAAATTCAAAAAGGAGACCGGACCGAAATGTCATTTCAGTCCGGAATAAAAAAAAAAATTTGGACCGAAATGACATTTCAGCTCTCATGATTTTTGTAAAAAAAATAATAATGATATTGGTTTCATAAAAAACAAAATTTTAATTATGGTTTATAAAAAAAATTCGGCAGCCGACAGGAACTTGGGCTCTTTCAAAGGACATAAACATGCGAATTTTCTCTGGGAATAACAAATAGTTGAGTGTACTAATTAATGAAATGGCAACGGATGATTACAATTGGAATCTCCTTGCTTAGTGGTAGGGCCAGATAGGTGGGGGTGATAGACTATGCGAGTGCATACAGTGTCTTATTGGCGATATTGTTTAACAAATAGCCTTGAGTGAAGTAAAATGTAATGTAAAGTAATATACTTTAGATCATGTAAATAATTTTTTTTATCAATATATTTGTTGTTAGCGGAAATTGACGCTAACTTAAAAAAGAAAGGTCAAATAGCTGCTCTGAACTGTTAAATATGATTTCATACGAAAATGTTTTTGAAGATCAAATTTTATAATTTTTAATATTTTTTTTCAAATCACATGATCCAAAGATTCTAAACCATTCGGAAATAACAATTTTCTACCTATTTAAATAAATAGTATAAATTTTTTGAAATATAAAATTTGATTTCAAAATACATTTTTACGTGGAGATCATGTTAACCGGTTTAGAATGACCACTGGAATTTTGAAAGAATCTGTAATACATACTAATTGGGCTTTACAAAGTACCATAGCCTCACTTCTGTTTGATATGCCATACTTTTTTTTTTTCAATCCTGCATTTTTTTGTCTTGTTCAAAATTGAAAATATCTCTGCTTTTTGTTGGATTTGTTTTGTACGGCCATTAGCAGGAACTTTTTTTTATAAACCATAATTAAATTTTTTTTTTTTACGAAACCAACATGATTATTTTTTTTTTACAAAAACTTTAAGATCCGAAATGTCATTTCGGTCCATTATTTTTTTATTATTCCGGACCGAAATGACATTTCGGTCTGGTCTCCTTTTTGGATTTTCTGTGATACTAGTTTCACAAGTTTTCATATGAGCTGCCACAGAAAATCTAGAAAGAGGACCGGACCGAAATGTTATTTCGGTCCAGAATAAAAAAAACAACGGATCGAAATGGTATTTCGGTTCTTATGATTTTTGTAAAAAAAAAAGAAATCATGTTGGTTTCGTAAAAACATTTTTTTTAATTATGGTTTATAAAAAAAATTCCATTAGCCGCCCCTTTTAAATTGAGAGGAGATGGCATCCAATTCACATAAATGTAAAAGATAAGGTTTCTAGAACACAATAATTTGGGAACAAGAAGGTTTGCATGCACTAACTCTTCCTAGGCTTCCTGATCTCCTTATTTGTCTTTTGCTTTTTTGTCTGTGCCAATTTTTCCTTTTCTTTCTTTTTAAAAAGCAAAAATCCACAAGCAATGACATTTGTCAAAAGTTGCTCCCCTCTTTGGACCAAACAGCACTTAGGTATTTAATTAGATATAGATATACGCGGCTATTTGTCTCCGAAATAAAAAGGAAAAACGGTGACTAACCTCATATGCCCCGACATTTTTAAAAATACCCAAAGTTAATTAAAGATTAATAAAATGTCCAGATCCGCCAATTTTTTTTTTAAATGTCCAAACCGGCCATTTAATAGCCGGTCCCTTGAATTTTTTTTTTTATTAAAGAGCAAAACCGGTCATTTAATGGCCGGTTCCCGGATTTAATTTTTTTTTTTAGAGACAAATAGCTGAAATGCTGAAATATAACACTAAACAATCAAATTTTTTTAAAATATTTGTCAAATTACTTTTTTGATAGCATATTTATACTAAAATACGCTAAATTATGGTAAATTACGGTAAACTACCCAAATTTCGCTAATTATAATGAAATACGCTAAATTACGGTAAACTACGCAAATTTGCGACGCAGGGTAGTGCTGAAAAAACATCGATGTTTCATTACAAAAACATCGGTGTAATGAAACATCGATGCACTTATGCTGTCGACAAGCCGTGCATAAAGCATTGGTGCATCATCGGTGTTTTTGCACGAAAGCATCGGTGTTTTTTAAAAAACTTTAAACGGCCATAACTTTGTCTAGGAAACTCGAATTTGCGCGTACGACCCCAATTCGGAAAGCTTGGGACGAGACGGGGTGGATGGCGCCCTTCGGATCATTCCCAGGGGGCCGACGGAGTCAGAATTGCAAAAAAATGTCGTTTAGTGCCTCAAAAATTGAGTTAAAGTTTTTTATCATCGGTAGACACACAACGACCCGTTTGCGGCTGGTGACAGTGTCGTATGCGGCATGGTAAAAGTCAGAACTTGTATCAAAATTACTGATCTGATATTTAGTGTTCGCATGTGGCTAGTGAATTTAATTTGACAATAATCAGCATCCTAATATTGGGTATCTTTCATTTTGTATGTTCAAACAAGAAACAGTCCGTGTGATATATTTAATAAAAAAATCCGGTAAATATGCTATCAAAAAATTAATTTGACAAGTATTTAACTAAAAAAATTGATTTTTAGTGTTATATTTCAGTATTTTAGCTATTTGTCTCTAAAAAAAAAATTAAATCAGGAGACTGGCCATTTAATGGCCGGTTTGGGCATTTTTAATAAAAGTTGATGGGTCTGGACATTTTATTAATCTTTAATTAACTTTGGATATTTTTAAAAATGTCGGCATATGCCATCCAGACCAAAATTAAAGACCAAAAAAAAATGGAAAAATATGATTGAGGAGTCAACTCAATGGTTTACTTTGTGTGTTTAGTAAGGTTCGTTTCCCTTTCATGGCATAAAGCATAACTATGTCTTATCAATTCAGTCTCTTTAATCCGTAAATGATCCCGTGTATTAGATCCAAATCACAAGGCCTCCTAATAAAAACATCGTCAAGTGAATTTGATCTGTTTATTTAGATTGAGGAATCAAATTTTCTGCTCTTTTCTCATAAAAATAGGTTCATGCATGTTTGTCTTCATCGTAACTGTTTAAATGTTTTCAACAGTTCAGATTTATTTGTTCTATTACAATATCTTTTTTGTTCTGAAAAAATATAAATCTGAACTGTTAAAAATATTTGAACGATTGGAATGAAGAAAAACAAGTTTCTACTTTTCTAAAAGTACAACAACATATTCGGATCTAGGCCGGATGAAAAAAGAAAACAACATGATCATGTTTTTATTTCAAAAGGGGGAGACATCCAATATCCATTTTCATTTGTGTCATACTGTGTCAATCTTTTTAATTTATGTTTACATTAGTAAATTATAACTGTTGTTTATAAACCACTGGATATGTTTTAAATCATCTCAATTACATATGGACGTGTTCAATTAAGATACCAAATTAAATGTCAACCATGTTATATTGTGTCTCTAATTTAATAATACAATAAAAACTGAGCAGATGACCTAAATTTATTGTGATTAATTGTACATTTATTTATTTTTGGAGAAAATGGCATGCATGCCACCAATTTTATGATAGTACATAATATACTACATTAAGAATACATTTGTCATTAACAAGCTTTCTCTCTTGATGTGTATTGGAGATGCTTTATGAATGCTTTTTCGGGTGATGCAAACCAAATCTTACGCCATAACCTTCTGAAAAAAATAATTAGGCAGTGTACAAAAGTTATTTTGGAGAAGCATACAAAATGATATATACAGAAGTAGGCCATTTGTTGTCACAATAGTCACGTAATTTGAAGCTTATTATAATGAGGATGGTTCAAATGCTTCCACTGTGTCTCTATTTTTAAAAACTTTAATAACTCAAAATTTAAAACTTAAATGTCAAAATAAAACCGTTGAATATGATCTACATCATTTTATCTATGCACATGTAAAAAATTATGACATTTCAATTTTGTTTTGGTTGTCACAAGAGCTTGCAAAAAACGTACTAATGTGGATAATTTCTAAACGTTGATTTTTTAACTTATTAATTCACATAAGAACAAAATAAAAATGTCATAATTTTTTATGAGCACATAGATAAAATGATATAGATCATATTCAATGGTTTTATTTTGACTTTTAAATTTTAAATTTTGAGTTATTAAAGTTTTTAAAAATAAAAACATTTTGAAGTCACAAAAAATGAAAGGATTTGAACCCTTCTTTGTTATAGTATCATAGTCGTTCATTTTCAATTGAAAATTAGATGGCTTACAAAAAGATAGGAAAATAAGCCAATCAGTTTCATACAACAAACATCTAGTTCATTTTCAATTGAAAATTAGATGGCTCACAAAAAGATAGGAAAATAAGCCAATCAGTTTCATACAACAAACATCTAGTGGTAGCCTGGTAGGACTTAGGATATTAATGGATTAAACTTTTTTTGTTTTCTTTTTTGCCAATAGGTATCACAATGGACCGGTGGACCACTGTGCGCCTATTCTACCAATTTCTTGAGATAGTTGTACAATTATTTTTAAGCGCAGTTAGAAATGAGATTTGAACCATTTTGTAATGCCACTGTTTCCGTTAAATATTATAATTAAGCTTTTAATTAGTACGATACAACAATGATACGAATGTGCTCCACGTGTTTAGTGATATGATTAGTTGAGGTTAAATATGTTGCCCATTTGTTGCCATATACTAGTATCCTTTATTAATCAGGGAATTTTATGTATAACCTTCAATAACCTCGAAATTATTTATTTTTCCTTTGAAAATTCAAAACGTCATGTTTATCTTTCTAAATTTTAAAATCTCACAAATTTATCTTATTTACTGCATTTTTTTTTATTAAAACTCATTTTAAATTTATGAAGTTTTCATTTTATCATTTATTAAAAATTAAAACTGTGTTGCAAGTGTAAGAGAAATGTTTAATTTTCTATTAGCTAATTTATTAGAGCAAATGATTTATTTATATATTTTTGATGCATACACAGTGACATATTAGATAGGAGTGTCCATTGGGTCTGGTTTGTTCGGTTTTAATTTGAACCGAGAGAATTCGGTTTAAACGGTTTGGTTTTTCTGGTTAAACGGATAGGTTCTTTTTTAAAAACTGGTTTAATAGTTCGGTTCGGTTCAGTTGAGAAATTTTAAAACCAGTTAGACCGCACCGACCGAAATTTTTAAATCCTTCCCCTGTTCACGAATCAAACATTTAAAAAGAAATAAAAAATTATGACATGATTTATATTGTTTGGTTCGGTTTAAAACCGATTAAACCAAACCAAACAAAATTTTTAAATCCATCTTTAAAATAATTCAAAAAATTATATAAAAAATATTTATTTTTATGATTAATATTCTACTCAGTTTAACCGAACAAACCAAAATTACTTCGGTTTGTTCGGTTCAGTTCAGTTTCATTTTTGAAAACCAAATAAAACTTTGGTTTATCTATTTAATTTCGGTTTGGACCGAAACCAAACTGATGAAAACCCAAATATTAGATACATACTTTTGTATGCCTCACAAATAAGTTAATAAGAATATGAACTATTTGTTCTCACAAACCGGTCAATTAGAAAACTAAACATTTCTATCACATGCTACATATTTTTTTATTTTTTGAATAAAAGGTAAAATTGGAACTCTATTAATTTAAAATGAGTTTTAATAAATAATTAGTCTTTCGTTAAGTAACAAAGACACATGTCTCTCATGTGAAAAGTCTTGGGCTCGAAATCCTAATTGGGAGAATCCTTTGTTATAATAACAAAGGTTTGAAAAAAGTGTAGGGTGACTTCACCTCCCGATTTTTTTTATTAATGCCCTAAAAAAATAACAAAAGTGCCCATTGATTTTAAAATTTTCGAAAAATGCCTCGTCCGCCCCATTGTGGGGCGGCCACTCCCGTAGATGACCGCCTCCAGTGGAGCGGTCCACTCCCATAGATGATCGCTCGACAATGGGCGATTAGCTTCTTCTTCTTCTTAATTGAGGAATAATTTAGTGAAATTGTTCATCAAATATTTCTTTTAATGGTTAATATCAAAGATAATATAAAACCTTGACTACATGACAAAACAAACCATAAATATTGTATTAGTTCAATTAAAAAAATAAGGAACATCCTTCTTTCAGATGAAAGTATATGAATTCTCCAACAATTATACACGGTTTTATTGTATGATCCGTGTGTGATAAAAGAAATATAATATTTTCCCACGCCATCGATTCGTGTTTTCCTGTTATAATGCATCTATATCTATTTTTTGTAAGTAATTTCTCTCATTTCTAAAGCACCTGTAGATTGTACATGTATTGATCTAAGACATCTCTCGTAAACAAGCGAGACTAGGGCAAGAGATAATGCAAGAGACACAATATCTTCACTGAGAAGGCGAAAAATGACGACGAAACTTCAAACGGCCATAAAACAGCACTCGAGTGTCCAATTTCAGTAAATGACCACTTTTCGGAAAACTTGCGAGAAGATGCATGCGTCGGTCATCATTGTTTTTCAAAATTTAAAATTGCAAAAAAATCAAGGGAAGAGCCTCAAAAATTGAGTTGAAATTTCCAATTAAGTTTTTAATTTTTGATTTTTGATTTTTTTTTGTCTTTTATCATACTTCTTAGATATTGTTTATGTAACCATGAAGTCTCTAGGTTATTTTGTTATATTTTTATTTTTTTTAGTTAGAATGTTATTCATGTAACTAATAATGTGTGATATAATAATATGTGATACTTTTTCTTAGGCATCGTTCATTCAAGTGTATAAAGTATCAAATCTAGTGTTATTTGTTGTATATTTATTTATTTTTAGTTAGAATGTATTCATGTAAATGTTTTCATTTTGAAATTTAGTTTAGTGTTTTTGGTATTCTGATCTAGAATATGTTATTATAAAAAAAGACAATTGATGAGATTTAGTTCAGTGTTTTATCAAAAATTCAATTTACTGTTTTCATTTTAAGATTATTCCAAGAATAATATAACCGTCCCACAGTGGGGCGGTCCACTTTAGAAGAGAACCACTCCACTGTGGGGCGGTTGGGGGCAGTTTTCAAAATAAATAAAAACTGAGGGTATATTTGTTATTTTTTTATTGTGGGTATAAAAAAAAGCTTGACCTCCAACTCTCTCATTAAAAAAAATGAGTTTAAATAAAAAAAAATTAGATAAATTCATGAGTTTTTTTTAAATGAAGGATAAACATGATAATGTGAATCTTAGAAAGGCAAATACATAAATTCGAGATGACACTCCCCCTCTTTTATTTTATCACAACTGAAAGGGGCCAAGTCAAAATTACTCGCGAGAAACATACAATTAACAAATTCGTCACGTGCTCCAACACAGCTTCCTCATGGATATATAGTTCATCAGTTCATTTCTTTAATAAGCTGCTAATGCTATCATATGTATATATGCACATGATGTGCATTCATCATGTGCTGAATTTGAACTCCTTTGTTAGTGATTGCTTGTTAATCTAAAAAACAAATCAACCTCGTGTTTCTATACGTACCTACCTACCTATCAATAAATAAACGAATAACTCTGTAAATTACGATATATCATTCTATTCTTGAAACTATATCAACGTGGCGTATTAAAATAATTCTTCAACTTGTATCGAATTTAATTTATCAATTAATTTTGTTCAAACAATTAAAATTTATATAATTGGTTTGATTTACATATATGTAAATTATTGAATTGTGTTAACATACTGTCTTTTTTTTTTAAAACCAGTCGTGAAGATAAATCAAACTCTCAACTTTTGAGTAACAATAGTTTTAGAATTTTTTTTCTAGCCAACTGTCTTACATCTCCTTTCTCATACTATCAATTATTTTAACATACTGTCAACTACATTAAGTTCATAGTTAACACTTAACAGTATGTTTTTTTGAATTATGTTAACATACTTCAAAATTAAGAAAAATAGTATATTTTCCTAGCCCCGATTCAACAATGATCTGTCAGCCACCAAGTAATCCTCTACCAGTGCGCAACCGAGGAAGAATCTTCACTAGGCTTGCTTGAGGAGGAGGCTGGTACAGTGTTAGCAGCTTGAAGATGACCACATACCCTTTTTGTGCAGCCCCAGTAATTGCCTTAATTAGTATTAGTTTTGATATACTTTTCTATTTCTATATTTTGGTGGTTATTAAAAAGACAGGCTTATGTGTTTTGTTATGTTCTGAGTTATGTTTTGTGCGTTGGTTACAGTGGATACAAAATAGATCTATGTAATTAAACTTTCTCTATTTCATATATGAAACGGATACTTAGTTGTCTTTTATCCAAAAAAAAACAACGATCTGTCAATATCTTTGCCCATAAAATGGGTTCCGCATTGTTATTCATCTACAACTGAATGGTACATAAAATGAATGTTCTTTCTACACACCAGTCCTACGACAAGAAAGACCTGATTAAGTAAAGTTGACTGTAAAAGAAACATTATAATTTGGGCTAAAGGAGAGCGAGCACGATGCTTAAATAAAAAAAAATGTAAAGGAAAAAAGGAAGAGAGAACGATGCATTAATTTCACGTGCGATATTACGAATATTTTAAGAGGTCCCGACTTGCTTTTTTAAGGCTTTTGATTCATGAACTTGTAGCCTTATTATGGGTCGTATTTCTTCTTCTCTTATTTGTAGTCTTTAATGTGAACAGTCGGCACGTGACTCGTGAAACACAAAGAGCCGCAATAATCCAATGAGAACGCGCCACGTTAGTGTACATCAAAGGCGGCTTCAAAATGTCAACGGGTTTTGTAGTCTTCTCCATAAAATAATAAAAATTGAAAATAAAATAAAAACAAAAGCAACACGGAATGAACAAAGAAAAGAAGGCCTATAAAAGGTGGATAAGGTTCGGTGATGTGATCGGACGGCGCTTAGGTCTTCTCTGTTGTCGGTTCTGAGCATTGACCAGAAGTCAACTTTTCTTTTTTCTTTTTCTCCTTTTCACCACTATTTTCTTCCTCTGAGAAAACACGATTAAATTGTTGACACTTGCTTCGCGTGCACGACAATTTATATTTATATTTTTGAACATTTTTTCTATGCTTTCAGAAAATTATTGACGTGCACGAAAACAAAGGAAGACCATGATTTAAATATGGAAGACCATTCTTGACAAATTTCTTTTCTTCGCTATACATTGTTGGTGAACTAGGTATTTTCGAAAAGAGAACTGATATATCAACGTTGTTGTTGCTACCGACTCAAGCTTTTATATATTGTAATATAAAATATGATTTAGCACAATATTATGTTAAAAAATGTTATCGCTAAATAGTAGTAAGATTTAGCGTGTAATAATGAGTATGGTACTATGGTTACTATAATTTCGATGTTACTTCAGACATTGTGACACTGACTCAAAATGTAATCAAATAGATTTCAAATAACGAATTCAAACTATTCAAACCGATCTACTTTACAAATTATGTATTTATATGTAAAATTTATAAATTTTCGAAATCATTTGATTTGAAGTCCAGCAATAGGTTTTTAAGTTAATTTTAATGCATTTATTTTTCATCATTTTTTTACAACTTGACATCATACGAATTGAATTCGAAAACTTATAAATTTTTCATTTATACCATAAACAATCTTCTAATTTGTATTCATTAGTTGCTGGTAAATGAGAAGAAGAAAATATATTTTTGAATATGTATTTTGTATTGATTGAATAAGAAGGTTACACGCCTATTAATATGTGTATTTTGTATTGATTGAAGAAGAAGGTTACACTCCTATTAATATGTGATTTGGTTACACGCCTATTAATATCTCTTTTCTCAGCGTCAATTTAGCACAGTTCGATTGAAATATCTCTTCTAATTATTTTAGTTTAACGTGTTTGGAATTATCTCAACTGTAATGAACAATTAAGATTAGTGACTGTGTTTTTTCGCTGTATGAAAAATTGAAATTCGATCACTGATGTAATAATTAAACTATGCTTTCTTTATTTCTGAATTGAGCAATTTCGTGACTTTTGTACCAAAAAAATTGAGGTGAATTTTGTACAATTTTGTACCAATTTCGTCACAGCTTTGAAAAGACTCGTTATTGATTAAGAATTTTGAGATTCAATCTACACAGTTCAGGTGCAGGATCAAAATTTTGAGATTTAATTTGACGTGTATATCATTATTATGCATGAGAATGGTATTAGATTGAGTGCTAGCTCCCAAAATGCTTATATTCCACAATATTTCGCTGCGACTGGTAAAACAAACTTGTAGTTATTATCTTTAGCCTGAGACTGGTACCATTATTTCGCCTGAGACTGGTACCATTGTTTCACTGCTATCTCAGTTTTAATTGTATGAATTATTATATTATCATTATTTTTGTTTGTTGTATTAAATTGAAAATTTATTTAGAATTATAATCTTCTAATTTTGCAATTTTAGTAGAAATTGAAATATTTATTAGTACTTAACAGAACTTGTGATTAACAAAATTTCTCTAATGCTCAAAATAAGAGAAAAAAGAAATATATAAGGGTATTTAAATCTTTACAACTATAATATATATTTTATTCATGTTAAGTCCATATTATTAATTTTATTATCAAACAAACAAGTACTTCTTAACAAGAATTATATTTTTAATCCTCACCCTCTTAAGGAGGAGTGCTGAGCACCCCTCAGAAGAGTTAATCTAAACTTCTTAACATCATTACCATATTAATTTTATATTTTTTTTATAATTGTTTCACTATTTTTATTGGTCTTGAAGTGCTTTTTTATATGAAGATAATGTTAAGCAGATGAATATATTTAAACTGTAAAAACAGAAATATGCATATGAAATAAAACATTGTCCTTCATCATATATATTAGCTCATCTCAAAACAATATTTTTATTTCTGATAATTTTGCATCAATTTTAAGTACGAATCTCAACTCTTATATTAGTTGCTCTAACTCGAGAGTATGTATTCATTCTGACCATGTTTAGTTTAGTTGTGGAGTAAGAGGTGAGTCTCTACACTTAAGTAGTCAAACGAGGAGTAAAAGAAGAGGAATACGGTGGAGTGAAATACAAGTTAATCTGGAGTAAGTTATCCTATCTCTCGAGATGGATTAACTCACTCCACACTTACTTCTCCTGCAGGGCCCACTATCATAGGCAGAGTCTCATTTTTCAACACCTTACTCCTTTAGGTGGATTAATTTAAGTCATGAGTTAAACTACCAAACAAAGATATAAAATATGTGGAGTAAATCATTTTAATCTTCATTAACTTTACTCTACAATCAAACATGACCTCTGTACTGTAGATATAAAATACCTCCGGCCGAGTCTGTTTTCAGATTCGTGATAGATTAAAACAAATGAATCTCATCTCATTTCACAGGTCATGTATTGCCCTGGATAACGTATTGCACCGGATCTGAATTCCTAACGACCCGTTTAGATCCGTATTTTCCCACTATGTTCTGGGTCCGAATCTCCTAAAGTAATTCAATTTTTGGATTTTGGATCGGGACTGTCTGATTCGAATCTGTTGCTCGGGATTGTTTTGGGATTCGAATCCGTCCCTCAGGATGTGTGCGAAGGGATTGTCACGGATTCGAATTGGACGGTCCCAATCTAAAATCCAAAAATTGAGTTACTCCACTGGATCTGAATTCCTATGTTCTGAAAAAGATTTTGCATGTGCACTTAAACAAAATGAGGTCACCACTGATGACATCTATAGCTAGCGTGGGTAAGAAGTTACACAAATTAAGCACATGATATATATTTTCACTGGATGGTTTCCACTAAGTCGGATGGAGAATCAATATTGAAAAATCCATGTATAAAATATTTAATCAATTTCAATTTTGGGAAAAAAAGTTGGATACAAATTCACATGTACACAAGACCTTTTTGTCAATTAATGCGCCAAGTAAATGTTGCTATCTGAGACAATTTTGTTTGACATATTGTCATCTTAAATTGTATTTGGAAAAAAAAAACACAATATTAATTATGTTTTTGACCACTAAACAATGTTTCACATAATTGACTTCTCAATTTGATTTGTCCCACTCAAACCATTTGAAATTCATTACAATTAAAGTCAATTCGTTAAAAAAATGAATTTATCTAAATAGTTGACGCGAGACAAAGTCAATAAATTATCAGAATCTATGGCGGCCTCTCTATAAGCATTTAGTCAAAGAATTTAAAAAAGAAATTGAATTTTGTTCAAAGACTTTAGACAAATTTTATTTTATCGGCTTAAACAGTTCGATCTGTGTTGAGATTCATGCAAACTATTTTAAACTTAATAAATTTAAAGGGACATGTGAATTTAAACTGTCCATACAAATTTTAACTCTGATAAAACAGTTAAACAGTGGTGGAGCCACATTGAATCAGAGGTGAGCAATTGTCTACCTTTGAATTTTGAAAATCATTATAGGTCTATGTATAACTTTGTAGAATTTTTTTCTTATTTATAAACATTCACAGTCTAAATTAGTTAATTCACAACAATACGTAACTTGCTAGTCATACTAGTAATTTTTTTTACGTACCCTAATAAAATTTGCAGCACCCTTAAAAATAAAAAATCAAAAAAAAAAACAGAAATATAGCAAATGTTATTGGATTATTTTAAATCCGGCGGCGGTTACGTTTCCTATCTATGACTCTATGAGGACCATCTCACCATTCAATATTCGCGAAGTTTGACGGGGTTTGTGCGAACTTTTTCAAAAGAAATTATTATGCTTTACTTGCAAAACTACGAGGGAATCGTTCGTATATGCTATTATTATTCCAAGTCAATAACATGACTATTTTTCTTTTATTTCAACGGTTTGGTTTAATATAAAGTACTTAGATTGTTTATCCACAGTTTCTTTATTTGTTTCTGATGGAATTTTTGGTACTGTAGAAAAATACGCCCACAACATGTTTTTAATATAACTATACTTAGATTTTGGCCGTGTCTTTAAAGTATAGATCATTTGAAAACAAATTAAATATGTAAGTCTATTAGGTTCTCAGGTCATTGTGATCCTTCTGTCTTTGCAATTATATTTTTTTTTACCATTTTAGTCTAAAATTCTTTAAAATTGACATCATTCAAAGATCACGACATGCAAGGGTAAGAGTGTAATTTTGGATGAACGATGAAAAAAAAATATGAAAGTCAAACTCAAGGAAGTCTCACATACTGTCGGCGATGATTGATCTTCCAAATTTACGGGTCATTTTCTTATTGTTTTAAAAGTCTAAATATTCTAATTAAGGTTCTCGAATCATTAATTATTTTCGATTGAAAGATAATTAAAAGGGAACTTAATTAAATGGTGGTTGAAATCTGTAGGGTTGTCACATTTAGCTAAATATTGTCAGATTTAGCAAAATGATGGTTGGATGAATATCTTGCGCTAGAATAAAAGAAGAAGAATGCACTTGCAAAAGAACCTTTGGCAAAAGAGATATACACTGATTGAGCCAGCAGGTTAACCTGCGTAAAGCTTCTTTAATTTCAGCAAAACAATTAACCGGAAAAAAGGAAGAATTCTCCGGTTTGCTGAAACTGGAGAAGATGTGACAGCACATGATGTGATAGTGGGATCAGTATCACGGAGGCTTGAATTCAAGAGTTTGAAGTCAAAAGGCCAGCAGGTAACAGCCATCTCAAACCCTCTCCTGAGCTGGAACCTTCCATCACAGATCTAGTCCATTAATATATATCAAGAGTCGTGCTAAGAGGATACGATCATATGAACGCGGCGACAGCTAATCTTTCGCACGCATGATGTGGAACTGTCCAAGCATGATTCTTTCATCAGACTTCTTTGCCAAAGAAACAACATCACAGAGAAAAATTGTGTTTAGAAAAATGACACCCAGCCATATGAGAGCAAGAGAAACTATTAACTATGCCATGCATGACATCAATAGTGTTTTTCTTTTGTCCCTTTGTGCCTCATTTTAGCCATGCTTATTTGGTTTGACTTGAGAGGTCGGCGCTTGACACTGGCCGACCCTCCGTGATTTTCCTTTTTCAATCAATGAGTAATGTTTTACTTGCGAGATTAGGGCTGCAAAAAAAAAATTTGTAGATTGTAATTCGATTCGAGTTTGATTCGAAAAAGTTCGTAAAAAATTTAATTCGAAATTGAGTTAGTTCGAAATTAACTCAAACATGAACCGTTGATTTCCGCTGATGAAAATATAAGACCGTCCAGTTCATAATTGCTCTAAGTTCTAACTTAAATTGTACTTTTAATACTTTAGATATTTGAAAACTTTGGTTATGTTGCTCCTGTTGGCTATTTGGAAAACTTTGGATAATGTAATTGTACTGAACTTTGATTGATTGTACTAAACTTTGGTGTTTATTATAAATTTTGATATTTGTAATGAACTTTGATATAAATTTTGGTGTACTGTGTAATTAGAATTCATAATGCCTAAGTTTTTATTGAAATGCTGTAATTTCGAACTATGGCCCAGCCATAAGTCGTAACTTGTAAGCTGTAACAAAGTTCGAAATTGAGTTCGTAAAAAATTCAATTCGAAATTGAGTTCGTTCGAAATTAATTCATACCAAACTTAGTTCGAAATTAATTCAAACCAAACTCAAACTGGAGGTAAGTTCAATTCGGTTCGGTTCGTTAGTTCGTTTGCAGCCCTATGCGAGATTGACCTTGCGTTGTGTTTTTTTTTTTTTAAGTTTGGGCCAATTCACTTAATTATTTTAATATATATAAAGAATTCTTCATCATAATTTTAAACCTGCAATTTTTTATATAGAAGATATTTCTTTTGCTATTAGATTAAAAAAATGATTTTCGACCTTATATTGTAAACGAACAAGATGGTTTATAAAATACTATTGTAATTTGACCATGGTTCGAAGAATAATTTATTTACGAAAAAAATAATAATAAAGTTAGCTTGATTTGTAAGAATTTTATACATTCTTTCCAATCAACTTTAGCTTGTTAATCTAAAATCTTGTTTATATTTTTAATAAATTATTAATCTTTCAAAACATTATTTTTTTTATTAGAAATATAAACTTATGCATAGAAAATCTCAGGATTTTCGAAATCCTTTTAAATGAAAGGATTAAATCTTAAATAACGAACAATTATTTTAAAATAAACTCCATCTTATTTTTTTTTTCTTTGAGGGAACCATCTTATAATTTAAACCTCAAAGAGATGGGGGTGTGATTGATTGGTGAAAATGGTATGGATAATATCCAATCCATATTTGAAAAATTAGATGTGGATATCCGATATCTGAATATCTGTGGATATGAATACTGATATGATTTTACATTTCAATTATCCGTATCCGAATAGTAGATATATATCATATATTTTAATATATATTATGAAAAAATATTGTTATTCACCATTAAAATTAGATAAATATTATGAATTTTGGTATTTTTTAATATTATTTTAATAAATATTCGATCTGATCCGTATCCGTATCTGTATCCGGCTGATATCATCAGCCGATCAGTATCCGTATCCGAAAAATTTAAAAAAAAAAATATGAATATGATTTTACCACTATCCGCTCCGTTTTCACCCTAGGTGTGAATCTACAGAAAAATAAATATTTTTTTATATAAAATAAAAAATAGTAAGGGAGAAGAGTAAAAAATAAAAGACTTCACTTTGTTCGATTCATACGTTGCTTAATTTCACAAGGTGAAAGTGAGTGAATGAGTGCGCGTGCGTGTTAAGTTACAAGTAGCTGCTTTTGTATACTTCACAATTGAATTGAAAGAAAACCAAGTAACAACTTAAATAAAAATATTATTTTGACAAATATATTTATTTATTTGGCTGTAAAATTTTGTAAAAAATGTTCCAATTTAATTATTCTAAAATATATTATTTTTTCGGAGTAAATTTGAATCTTAAAAACAGACACGAAAGTTGAACTGAGAAATATATAATGCATCTGACAATGGATATCGGGACTTGATAACTCGAAATGATAGAATTAAATAAAATATGTTAACCTAGATTTTTAAAATTTATAACTAGATTATATTTTAAGTTGCACTAAGGAGCAAGGAGAGGTCTAAAGTTATTCATAGAGTGGCTAAATCATTTTTATGATTTTAAATTTTAGTTGTGTACTAAAATTTAATCAAATTTTATTTTTTTAGAACATTTTATATAGTCTAGCCTCTTTATAAATATAACATGTCTACTTGTAGTCTAATGGTTAGAGCTTATTTTGCTGAAATTTTTAAAAATATTCTCAACCAAAAAATAATAAACTAAAAGACCACAACAGATTTGTGAGAATTCCAGATTTACCAAGGCTGCAACGTGAAATGGCGGCTCCAGTCTTTGGGGTCCTCCATTTCACGTTGCGGCCTGGGTAAATCTGAAATTTTCACAAATTTGTGGTATTTTGGTTTATTATTTTTTTGGCAGGGGTATATTTAATTTTTTTGACTTATTTTGTGATGGTGGAGAACTTGAGTTCAATTCTCACCAAACACAATTTGTGCATTTTAAATTTTAGCTCCCTCTATCAAGATTTTCTAGTTCCGCCTCTGTTAAGGAGTTTGGTAATACAGTTGAAGAGTAATTTTCTTAAGATAGTTTTAAGTTGAGCAATGACACTCTTTTATATGTATATCTTATCTTATATAGAACTGATTTATCTGATATTTTATGTATTTTTTATTTAGTAATTGTGACAAAATTATTTTATATAATGTTTATATAATTTTATTTAATTAATAATTAATAATTTTTTTTTATATATCATATCTATTAACAATCTGCTATCTAGATACAATGTTTAAATTGAAAATTGAGTTTTAAAAAGCTTGTGACACAGCGCACGCGGGGAGATGAGGTTAAAGTCGATTAGTCGATAAAGTGTCGTGGAGTCAAAGTCGGTCTTGATAAGTTCCGTGTCAATTGTTGGCATGACTCGCCACGTGTCACCTTAGTGATCTGGGTAAGTGATTCAGATGAAAAGGTTCAAAGAATAAATGAAATAAAATATTTTGATAGTGCAGGACTCGTGATTCAGTGGCGTGGTCCACGTCAACCGAACTGACACGTGTTAATTAATGGACCATATCCATTGAATATAGGGGTGTAAACGGTCGGATACGGATCGGATAGTGGTCAACTGTATCCGTATTTGTTATAATTTTTTGGATACGGATACGGATACGAATAATCTCAGATACGGATACAGATCGGATTTTGGACGGATACGGATACGGATATCACTATAATTCGGATAATTAAAAATGAACACTATTGTACATTATAGTAAAAAATAACATCTAAATAAATGAGTTTCACCATTCGGATAATTAAAAATAACATCTAAATAACATTCTAGCAACTATTTAATAAAGCTTGGAGGATGAGTTCCACCAAAAGGATAAATAAATGAATTTCAGATTTAGGTAAGAGTTGGGTTCAGAAGAGTAAATGGCTGAAAGAGAAGATAAAATATTGGTATAAAACAAGGTGATAGAAGAGTAAATGACTGAGACTGAAGTCAACTGGTCAAAACAAGGCGATATATTATCATCATCTTTTGGCAGTGTCCAATTCAGCCTTTAATTTAATTGTTGGTCAAAACAGAAGAGGAGACACAAAGAAAATGCGGATATCCGAAATAATGCCCAACCATTTAAAAAATATTCGGATATCCGAAATAAAAAAAAATGCGGATACGGATAATTATCCGTATCCAATTTCATATTCGAAACCGTATCCGTTAAAAAATTATCCGAATCCGGATCCGTATCCGAAAATATCCGTATCCAAATATCCAAATCTACTATTTTCTGAATTCAGATCCGGATAATATCTGATCCGTTTACACCCCTACCTGTATGACAATTGTCGACGGAGTTGGGCCAGTACATTGGTCGTTGATCAAGGTCGTTTGATCCTTGTCAAAATTCGTACTTAAATCTTTTTTGAAATAAGTGGCATTGTCAACAATTTTCATTAAAATGAAAACCAAATTATTACATTAAAATGAAAACCAACAACATAAAAATATAACCTACAACAAACAAACCAAAAAAGCACACAAAACAAACACAATCCTACAAATATTAACAACAACTATAAAAGTAAAAATTTGTATTTAATACCCTGCATCTTTCATATTCAATCAAGGCACCATCTGCAACTCATCTTCACCATCCAAAACTGTCCCTCCTCTATTCATAAGGATTGTAACCTGAATAGCTCCATGGAAATAAGGACCAGTATCCTCTGTGGAGTTTTCCCTGCAGAGTCGTGCGGAGCTTTTAATCTGGTTCGTTCGTTTTGATCTGACAGACCGGATCAGATCTTATCAGGAAGGGGAATTTTGTTTTTTTGTTTTCAATTCGGGCAAGATCTAATCTGATCCGTCCGATCAAAACCAACGGACCAGATTAAAAGCTCCGCACGACTCCGCAGGGTATAACTCCGCAGAGAATACGAATTCATGGAAATAGCCAACATGGTACCTGATAGGTCCTTCACATCACAAGGCATAATAAGCTTTAGTTGCTCAGTTAAATCAGTTTTCTGTTGAGATGCCCAAAAGAAAGCAAGTGAAATAATCTTGGAACCTAAAGCTTGAATATTCAAAATATTGCCATCACGAAAAACAATCATGTTTCTATCCAACCAAAGTGACCAAAGTACTGCCCCACGTATTATTTCCACCAAATTTGCATTCTTTAAAGGAATATAGTAATCTAGTTCCCACAAATTAACCACACCTAAATAATCAAACACAAAATTATTATAATTTGCAATCCAACTCCAAAGTGAATTAGCCATCGGAGAAGACACAAAAAGATGATCAATTGTTTCCAAATATGTACAATACACACATCTTTGATCACCCTACTAACCTCTATTATCCAAATTAACCTTAGTAAGAACCCTGTTTTGTTTGAGGAGCCACAAGAAAATTTTAATTTTTAAAGGAATGTTGGCTGCCCAAATTCATTAATAGGAACACCTCCAAATTCTAACAATTTATACAGAGAATTAACTGTAAATTTGCCATGTGTTGTCCACCTCCAAACAATCTGATTCAAATCGGTACCTAAGCAGAAATGTGAAAATTGCTCTACTAAAGAAGCCCATTCACTAAGTGTATTACCATTCAATTGTCTTGAAAAACTAATATCTACTACATGAGTTCTAAACACATCAGCAACTAATATATCCTTATCATAAGCTATAAGAAACAAATTAGGATAAACATCAGCTAAAGGTAAATCACCTGCCTATCTATCCAACCAGAAATGAACTAATGTACCTGTCCCTACTTTCCAATCAGAACTAACTTGGACAATTGGTTTAAAGGAAATAATATCTTTCCTAAGAGCTGATTGTACTCTATAATCACCTATAATAGAATATTTATCAAATTTTTTTTTTCCAAGTTTCCTGTTCTTGAGCATCATAAAACCTCATCAACCACTTGGCTATCAAAGCCAAGTTCATCTTTTGTAAATTCAAAACACCAAGTCCACCTTGTTTCTTACTACAACAAACTCGATCCCAATCAATGTGAGAATGTTTTTTCCTAACAGTATTGCCCCCAAACCATAATTTTTTTTTCTTAAGACAATCAATTTTATATCTAATTTTACTTGGTATTTTATACAAAGACACCCAATACAAAGGTATAGCTGAGACCATTGCATTCAATAAAGTTACTTTACCTCCCATTGATTGCAATCTACCTTTCCACAATTGCAACCTCTTCTCAATTTTTTCAATCAAAGGCAACCACTCAAAAACCTATAATTTTCTCCAATGCAAAGGAACCCCAAGATATGTAATAGGTAACTTAAATAATTTACAACCTAATTCTGATGCTAATGACTGACCCACAGAGTCACTAATATTCAAAGGAACCATCTCACTCTTATCAAAATTAACTTTCAGCCCTGACAGATTTTCAAAACACAGCAACAGCCATTTTAAAGTAACAATCATCTTCCTATCAGCACGTAAAAATAACTAAGTGTCATTTGCAAATTGTAAGTTAAGGACCTGTCTAACACTAGAAAAATTCCTTAACCCCTGTAAGAGACCAGCAACTTGTGATACGTGCAAAGGGTATATGTAAAAAGCTTTATCCTCAAATACACTTTCGGTTTAGATCGCAAGTATACAATCCTACCGTTTAGTATATTATCGGGTATCGAACCACAAGGAGTAAGATAAATACTAAATTTTCAACTTTAAATGATAAATTTCAGAAAATAAAGAAAATAAAGTGCAATAAAGTAAATTTGGGGGGTTTGTAGTAAAAGTCCTAAGGTTGGGTTCAATACCCGAAATGAGTTTTAAACAATTAAAAGTAAAAGTAAAAGAGAGAAAAGTCGGTTTGTTTTCAAGGTTTAGAGAATCTAGGGATCTTTGGTCTACAATCCCTTGTCAACTCTATTCATTCGGTATTTGCTTAAATTCATGTATGATTTGATGAGGTTTCTAACCTAATATGTCATTAAGGGTCACTTTCGTGAATTAATAACGTGTCTAAGTAATTCGGACTTCACGGTTAGGTCCTTCACCCTAGCTACTTAGACCATAAGCTCTTGTTAGTCTCTCCTCTCCTCGAATATTGGTACTTCTCAATTAAGTCCATGATACCAATATCCGACTCGATTTGAGATGTCCTAATTAGGGTTTGACTTCACGGTTAGGTCCTTCACCAAGTCCCTAACCTTAATTTCTGTAGTTCCGGCTTAGATTAAATTGGTTAGAATCTTAATCTAAACCTAAGGTATTTGCATTCACAATTTGGTACTATCCTATTGATCCTAGTCAATTTTGGTTCTTTTGAAACCAAAACGAGATGCTACAATTCAAGTATTAATTATGTTTCTAACACAAATTATTAAAATCCCAGAAATTAACAATCAAATCCGATAAAACAATCATAATAAAAGCAAATAATCGAATAAAATAGAATTAAACAAGTTCATGCATTGACCTAAACCCCTAGAGAGAGAACTACTCCCTCTTGGAGAGAAACATGGCAAAGTTTGGCAAAGAATAAAAGGAAATGAAATAAAGAATAATTACACCCTTTGAAACTAGAACCTCAATCTTGCCGAATCTTGCTCAAGAAACCCTTCTTCTCCTTGCTTGAAAGCTTCACATTCTTCAGAAAATATGGCTGAGTTGTGTGTGTTGAGAGAGATTGGTAGTGGATTAATGGATGGATGGATAGTTTGGTGGATGATTTGGAAGGGAAAGTTCTAACCCTTTTATAGTAAGAGATCATGTCCAATTTAGAGGCTAGAATGTGGAGTTAGTGGGTGCCCTTTTTAGAGGAGAAATACTTGTTAATTCTGGAGCAAATGGACATGGGGAGTCATTAGATACTTGCTCCACAAGTTTTCCCACGTCCCCACTTTCCATATTTCACTCCTGGGTCGTTTTTAGAAGCGCCAAAAATAGAAAACTCGATTTTTAGGCTGAATGCGACCTTAGTGCGTCCACACGGAATTCTACATTCCGAATTTGGATATTGTTCCTTCATGAAAGTTGTAGATCTTGTTGTCCTGATTCCGTCAAACTTTGATTCACCCAAATCGGAGTTCGTATGATCAAGTTATGGCCAAAATACGAACTGTGTGTCGGAAGCTGAAATTTCAATGCGTTTTGAGTGCGGCCAGAGTGCATCCGCACTGGTTCTCACTGCGTCCGCACTAGGCTCGGACTTTTCCTGTGCGACCAGAGCGCGTCCGCATCGATATCCGTGCGTCCGCACGGATTTTGATGAAAACCTCATTATACCTTTTTCAAATTGGCGCGTGTTCAGAAATCCTTCTAAGTACTCAGTGCGGCCGTATCGATATCCGTGCGTCCGCACTGGGCATTTTTCTTCGTTTTTCTTTATTTTTCTTCATTTTCTGCAAATTAAAGCCGAGCAAACGCAGTAACTTGATTCTAGGTGTAATTAATTCATTTTATATTCAAAATACAAGATATTTGGAGTTATTTTATGATAGAAACTAGATCAAATGTGTATATAATTTATGCTTATCAAAATCCCCCAAGCTTGAACCTTGCTTGTCCTCAAGCAATATCTAAACTTGGACTACAATTCGATCTCAAATTTAACCCCTATACCAAGTATATTATTCTTCAAAACTTTGAAAAATTTGTATGATCTTGCTAAAATTAAAAATCTCAATGTAAATTTCTACAAATTTAAAGTTCAACCCTTGGTTAATCATACTTCACCCCACAATTCGATTACTCTAACTTTCGTTTCCTTAAAGGTTTAGAATTTGCAAACTTTATTCATCCAAATTTATTAAAAGATATGCAATTTTATTTGTGAAGAAGAAATCCCCCAAACTTGGTATATTGCAAAATTCACATTTTTGTTGTTCTTTTTCTTTTGAACTTGATTTTTCTATTTTTCTTTTCTTTCATGGCACTATTTTCCCAATCCTCATTTAAGCACCGGTTAGTTACAAGTAGTTAACTGTACCCAACCGTTCTAATTCAAGGGTGCTTTGCATGCTCATAGTCTAACCCTTCCACCAACACGAATGTTAATTTTATCGGGAGACTAGTGGAGCAGGAGTGCCAATGACTCATAACCATAAGTACGTCATGTCGCCGTATCATAGGTAAGAGGAGTCAAAAATTTCAATTTTTAAAATATTTTGAACAATTTTTGCAAAAATACACACATCGAGGGTATTAATTTACATCACATCTAAATGGCTTCCTTAATAAATTTAAATTCATAATGTTTCAAATTCGTAATCCTTTATTTCCACAAAGTTTTTCGCCAAATTATGTGGTTATTTCAAACTATTCCAAGGGTATTTCTAAAAACTTGTTAAAATCCGCATTAAAATTTCTAATTTTTGCCAATCACTCAAATTTTATCAAAACTTTTATTTTTTGCCAACTTTTAACACAAAAATTAAACGTGATTTTATACTTTATGCATTTTTAGACAATTAAGTCCAATTATGCAAGACTCTATTTTTCATAACCTAGGTAAACATCTTGACAAGTTTGCAATTTCAATCAATTAAGTTCAAAATTACTAACCCTATTCATGGTCAAGTAAAAATCCTGGTTATAAATCCTAAAATGCAAAAAAATTTAAAAATTTAATCTAAATGCAAGATACAATTTCTTCTCATCCCCCAAGCTTAAATCAAGCATTGTCCCCAATGCTTTAAAATAAACTAAAGTAAATAAGAGGAAATATGAAAGCTTAACTTGTGTGAAGAACCTTGTGTGAAGAACCGTGTGTGAAGAACCGTCGTAGAGGCGGAGAGACGGCGGTTCGAGTAGCAGGAAAGAACGAGAAGGACTTGGGTTGCCTCCCAAGAAGCGCTCAATTTTACGTCGTGAGCTCGACATGATTCGTGCTCACTATGTTAGAAGGAGGGGATTCCTCCGCAACTTGCTTCTTTTGGTTTGTCTTTCTCTTTAAATTTCTTCTTGCTCCTATTCTTGAGTTTTTCCATCAACTTCATGGATTTGTTTTTCATGAACCAAGTTTGTTTCATCTTGTCGACATCTCGTGGTTTGTCAGTTTCAGATGTTGCCACTGACTTCTCTTGCATCGATTTTATATTCACCTGTGAAACTTCTATCATGCAAACTGAATTTTTGTTAGGAGGTTTTAATGGTTTATGAAATTGAAATTTTTCTTTCTTCTTCCCAACGGAGAAAGAAAGTTCCCCTTCTTTGACTTTGATGCTGGCACCTGCTGTTGCCAATAGAGCTCGACCTAAGAGAACTGTTAATTGAGCATCCGTTTCAATGACAACAAAATCGGCAGGAATCTTAATCTTACCAATTTTCACAACCACATTTTTCAAGATACCAAGTGGAGATCGTTCAGTTCCATCGGCAAGAGTTAATGTCATATTGGTTGGCACCAAATTACCCGACTCAAGTTTGTCATAAACCGATTTAGGCATGATACTTACACTTGCCCCTAAATCACACATTGCATTTTCAACATATATGGTGTCTATAGAGCAAGGTATCGAGAAACTACCAGGATCTTTCAGTTTTGGAGGTAAACTAGACGGAAAGATTGTGCTACATTTTTCATTTAATACCGCAGATTCACTATCCTCAATTGTCCGCTTTTTTATTAATACATCTTTAAAAATTTTGGACAAATTTGGCATTTGAGAGATTGTCTCGGTAATTGGTTGGTCTAGTTTATTCTTCACTAACCTTTGAGGAAAGGGTACAAACCTGAGTGGTGGAATATATTTAGTGGTTTCAGCTTGTTTTACCTTTTCCAATGCTGGTGCGTCGGCACTCGTGGGGCTTGCGGCTGAACTCAAAGAAGCTGAAGCGTTTTGTGTCTCCTTTTGAGGCTGCTGCTCTTCTTTGTCGGGCATCATAGGGCCTTCATATTCCTTCTCATTCCTCAACGTCACGGCATTCGCATACTCTCTTGGATTGATGTCGGGCTTGCCCGGAAGTGTACCTTGTTGATGAGAGGACAATGATGCTTGTTGTGCTATTTGAGTCTCAAGCAACTTTGTCTTAGTCTCTAAGAACTCAAACCTTTTGTTGAAATCGTTGTTGGTGTTCCTTTGGTATTCGATGTACTCCTCCATCATCTTTTCCAACTTGGAGAGTTGGGAGGGACCTTGGTAAGAGTTTTGGTTTGACCAATTTTGATATTGGTTGGAATTATCTTGGTATTGGTTGGAGTTGTCATTCTCGGTCTCCCATTTGAAATTCGAATGGTTCCACCTTGAGTTAGGGTTGTATGCATTTGAATTGAAATTATAATTGTGCCTAACCTTATTGTAGATCGGGTCATTCCTCTTATCACCTTGATTATAGAACATGGAGTTCACTTGCTCGACTTCCTCTCCTTCCATAAGGACTTGGCAATCGGCGGTGATGTGAGTCGCCTCTCCACATATGCCGCATGGAGCCTTCTTTGACACGGATTTGACATTTTGCATTTGTGCCATTTGGTGTTGCAAGGCCTCCATTTGTGCTCTCAAGGCGGTAACTTCATCGACTTTCATGATCCCCGGTGTGTTGGAGACTCGTCCACCTCGCTCGGCTGTCCACTCCCTTTGGTTGATCGCCATATCCTCAATCATTAGCATGGCTTGCTCGGGATCCATCTTTGACATGTTTCCACCTGCAGCAGAATTTAAGTGAGTTTTAGTAGCTATTGTACAACCTCCATAGAAGAATTGAAAGAGCAACCACATGTCAAGGCCATGGTTAGGGCACAAGCGTTGGAGCTCAGCCCATCGGTCCCATGCCTCGGTTAGAGACTCCCCCTCGGCTTGCTTGAACGTTGTGATCTTCGACCGGAAGTGTTGGGTCTTGGATGGAGGGAAGTATTTTCCTAAAAACAATTTCTCCATGTCGTCCCATGTGTCGATGTTGTCCCGGTTGACGGTCCTTAGCCACGTCCTTGCATTGTCTCGGAGGGACAAGTGGAAGCATTTGAGTTTGAGGTTGTCTAGCTCGTCTCCTTCTCGGGCGAAAGTGCCGCAGTGTTCTTCGAAAACCGCCAAATGGGCGTGTGGATCTTCGTTGAGGGCTCCCCCGAACTGATTTTGGCCAAGTAGATGGATGAGAGAGGGCTTAATGTCTCGCGGCTCTTGGCCATGAGGAATGAAGCCGAAGCGGTGGCTGTGTTGATGGTTTCGGCCATTGTTGTTGTGGTTCCCGTTACGAGGTGGAGTTCGTACGCGGCTTGTATTACTTCCATGGTTGGAGTGTTCGTCTTCGTTTTCCATGCTTTGGTGTTCTTCTTCTTCTTCTACAATTGTTGGAAAAGGAGTTCTTCCGGTGCTCATAAAATGTTGAAAAAGAACTTAGATTAGTTTTCAATCTAAAAAATAAAAGAAAATCTGAAATAAATCTCTAAAGTAAAAACTTAGTATTTAAACTATACTCCCCGGCAACGGCGCCAAAAACTTGATACGTGCAAAGGGTATATGTAAAAAGCTTTATCCTCAAATACACTTTCGGTTTAGATCGCAAGTATACAATCCTACCGTTTAGTATATTATCGGGTATCGAACCACAAGGAGTAAGATAAATACTAAATTTTCAACTTTAAATGATAAATTTCAGAAAATAAAGAAAATAAAGTGCAATAAAGTAAATTTGGGGGGTTTGTAGTAAAAGTCCTAAGGTTGGGTTCAATACCCGAAAGGAGTTTTAAACAATTAAAAGTAAAAGTAAAAGAGAGAAAAGTCGGTTTGTTTTCAAGGTTTAGAGAATCTAGGGATCTTTGGTCTACAATCCCTTGTTAACTCTATTCATTCGGTATTTGCTTAAATTCATGTATGATTTGATGAGGTTTCTAACCTAATATGTCATTAAGGGTCACTTTCGTGAATTAATAACGTGTCTAAGTAATTCGGACTTCACGGTTAGGTCCTTCACCCTAGCTACTTAGACCATAAGCTCTTGTTAGTCTCTCCTCTCCTCGAATATTGGTACTTCTCAATTAAGTCCATGATACCAATATCCGACTCGATTTGAGATGTCCTAATTAGGGTTTGACTTCACGGTTAGGTCCTTCACCAAGTCCCTAACCTTAATTTATGTAGTTCCGGCTTAGATTAAATTGGTTAGAATCTTAATCTAAACCTAAGGTATTTGCATTCACAATTTGGTACTATCCTATTGATCCTAGTCAATTTTGGTTCTTTTGAAACCAAAACGAGATGCTACAATTCAAGTACTAATTATGTTTCTAACACAAATTATTAAAATCCCAGAAATTAACAATCAAATCCGATAAAACAATCATAATAAAAGCAAATAATCGAATAAAATAGAATTAAACAAGTTCATGCATTGACCTAAACCCCTAGAGAGAGAACTACTCCCTCTTGGAGAGAAACATGGCAAAGTTTGGCAAAGAATAAAAGGAAACGAAATAAAGAATAATTACACCCTTTGAAACTAGAACCTCAATCTTGCCGAATCTTGCTCAAGAAACCCTTCTTCTCCTTGCTTGAAAGCTTCACATTCTTCAGAAAATATGGCTGAGTTGTGTGTGTTGAGAGAGAATGGTAGTGGATTAATGGACAGTTTGGTGGATGATTTGGAAGGGAAAGTTCTAGCCCTTTTATAGCAAGAGATCATGTCCAATTTAGAGGCTAGAATGTGGAGTTAGTGGGTGCCCTTTTTAGAGGAGAAGTACTTGTTAATTCTGGAGCAAATGGACATGGGGAGTCATTAGATACTTGCTCCACAAGTTTTTCCACGTCCCCACTTTCCATATTTCACTCCTGGGTCGTTTTTAGAAGCGCCAAAAATAGAAAACTCGATTTTTAGGCTGAATGCGACCTTAGTGCGTCCACACGGAATTCTACATTCCGAATTTGGATATTGTTCCTTCATGAAAGTTGTAGATCTTGTTGTCCTGATTCCGTCAAACTTTGATTCACCCAAATCGGAGTTCGTATGATCAAGTTATGGCCAAAATACGAACTGTGTGTCGGAAGCTGAAATTTCAATGCGTTTTGAGTGCGGCCAGAGTGCATCCGCACTGGTTCTCACTGCGTCCGCACTAGGCTCGGACTTTTCCTGTGCGACCAGAGTGCGTCCGCACGGATTTTGATGAAAACCTCATTATACCTTTTTCAAATTGGCGCGTGTTCAGAAATCCTTCTAAGTACTCAGTGCGGCCGTATCGATATCCGTGCGTCCGCACTGGGCATTTTTCTTCGTTTTTCTTCATTTTTCTTCATTTTCTGCAAATTAAAGCCGAGCAAACGCAGTAACTTGATTCTAAGTGTAATTAATTCATTTTATATTCAAAATACAAGATATTTGGAGTTATTTTATGATAGAAACTAGATCAAATGTGTATATAATTTATGATTATCAACTTGTAAATTTGTAAGCATCTTATTTAAAACCTCAACCACTAAATTAAACAGAAAAGGTGAAAGAGGATCACCTTGACGTAAGTATCTAGTACAATTAAAATAAGAACCTGATTCTCCATTAATATTAATACAAGTCTTACTACCATATAATTAAGATTTAATCCAAGAAATAATTCGCAACCCAAAACCCCTAATGTTTAAAACTTCAATCAGAAAATCACAGTTAACCATGTTGTATGCCTTTTCAAAATTTAGTTTGAAAAGTACATCTTAAACTTTAGAAATCCTAACTGAGTGTAAAACCTAATTTGCAATTATGATATTATCCATAATCATTCTACCTTTAATAAATACAGTTTGAGTGTAATCAATTAAATCATCCATACACAGTGACAACCTGTCGGTCAAATATTTGGTAATAATTTTGAGACTACAATTAATTAAACTTATTGGCCTAAAATTCTTAACCTCACATGCATTTTTCTTTTTTGGAATAAGGCAAACTACTGCCATATTCAACCTAGATAAATCCAACCTGTTATAATATAAAGCATCTACAAGCCTCATAAAATCATCTTTTATATTTGCCCAAAAATGTTGATAAAACAAAGAAGAAAACCCATCTTGTCTTGGAGCCTTGGATGGGTTACAAGAAAATATTGTTTTAGTAATTTCCTCTATAGAAAAAGGCTTCTTCAAAGCCTCTCTCTCTCACACACTCAAGTTCCTAGAATCATCCCATAAATGAGATTAAACAGTAACCAACCTAGAAGTAGAGGTCTCTAGTAAAGATTTATAAAAATTACTCACATGAACCTTAATAACAGCCATATCCTAGACCAATACCCATCAATTAAAATAGAAGCCTGAATATGAAAAAACTTAGTATTAGCATCACCCTCTAAAAACCATTTAACTTTAGTCCTAGCCTGCCAATAAGCCTCCTCATCCTTAAAAATTTGTTTCAGATTTTACAATCGCCACGTGTGAACGAGGCTCTGAAGCTTTGCGATTTGTTGTGACCCCAGGTGGACAGACAATTGGATCTACGGGAGATGCTGAAGGAAGGATCCGTATCCTCCTAGGTACCTGACTCAAGCAAATTGAAACGGACGGCCCAGATTAATCCTATCTGGGTCAAACTCAATCTGGTGCCTATGGAGACTGTAGGGGGCCTGTTTTGAGATTCGTGCCATGTTAAAAGAACCGTCCGATCATAATTTGTTTGAGTCAGGTGATGTCAATTCCTGAAGGAATAGCAACAATCGGAGGAGATACAGTGGATCCAAGACCACGAATCGAACCACTGATTGGCTGTGGAGAAGCGGCGATAATATCCTGCCGCTTCGGATCAAGAACTGGAGAAGATATCACCCCATTCGGATTAGATGGAACCCGCGTCATAGAACTATCAAATTGTTGACCCAACTGCAGCAGCTGATTCGTGCAGTCCATCTTCGCTCCATTGACGCAGCCAAATCACCAAGCACACCTGTGAAGGAGGCTCTCTCCATACGGGCCACTAGTAAGGCCTAGAGAGGGCCAGAAAGAGAAGAAATGGAAATCTTGAAATCCCGATCAAGGTTCTTGAATATCAGCCCAAGAGCGAAACTCTCAGCGGCTTTGACATATGTAATAGGCAACTTAAAATTCGTACAATAACTGTTCAGGTGAATTTTAATGTGGGATCGAACGGATCCAGTCGGACATCAGACCACTCTAAATTTCACTGTCTACGTTGTAATCTCCAAGGTGGTGTTTAGCAAGACCCATCTAACATTTTTTAGTCCGAATTAAATTTTGTTTTTTTTATCTGAATTAAACCTTCTTAGTTTCTTTTACACGGATTCTTAAGACATTAATTTTATTAAATTAAGTATTTTTAGCATATTTTCTTAATTCAATTTTACCGAATAAGTAGGGGTGCCAATGACACTCTTTTATCCGTTTACTCGACCCGTACTGTATCCGATAAAACGGATATGGGTAACTACTTTTTTGTAAACTTATTAGGTACGGATACGGATAAATATTTTTTTTTCATTATCTAAACGGGTAAGAGCACGGGTAAAGCCTATTCCGTATCCGTTATTCGATTGGGTAATTATAAAAAATTATATATATTATATATATTAATGAATAATGAATATTAATTCTTCAATTATTCTTGATAGTTGTGTTACCTTAATTAACTATTAAAACATGTAAATTTTTTTTAGCAAATCTCAATAAAGTTTAGACCTTTTAAACACGTATATATATTTGTGAAATGAATGTGTTTTAATTTATTATTTAGTAAATAATATATTTTTTATTATAATAGCATTACTCGTTATTTACTCGTTACCGTTTCGTAATCCGATAGCTATAATAGATAAGGGTAGAATACGAGTAAGACAATTCGTAGCGAGTAAGGGTAGAATACGGGTAAGAATAATTTGTAACGGGTATGAATATGAAAATACATTCACCCGACTCTTATCGTACCCGTTGACACCTCTACGAATAAGTGCTCTTAGCTCTTTTTAAAATTTAATCTTATATACATGAGTGTCGATACTCGATAGATAGGCTAATTGCACGATCTGTAGAAGATTTGTCTTATTAGAGTTCAACGCTTGGCTTAAATAACATATCTTTTTGGGCCTTTAGAGAGGCCTCTTTTAGGAATCTTAATCTATCTGGAACACAAGTTTTACATCCCAGCAATGCACTTAAATCGAGAATTGGACTTGCTGCGTTTCTTTGAATTTTTGCCAATTGAACTAATAATAATCTTGTATTTCATTTCATTGAATTACAAAGTTTATGTAAATTTAGTAATGATATTGTACTAGTAACTCTTTGGTGCAATGCTAATTTAAAATTAACCAAACACCTCATGGTTCCATCCAATTGTAAGTAGAGAGGGAAGCAATGATGGAAAGAGAAACTTTTTTTTTTTTTTGCGCTGAGTGCATTAAACTATCCAATAAAAGTACCTATAAAAATTTGAATTAAATATTTTACGGTAAAATAATTTTGGAAATTGACGAGGTAAATTAATTTCACTTTTGACCACTTAGATTTGCCCCTTGAGGGATTTTTTTAGGTCATGCTTAATTGCAGAGTAAGATGTATAGTAAGAGTAAATTAATTTACCTTTTTGAACTTATATTTTATTAAATTAATAATTGATATATAATGGAGGTATATAAAACCACCGAAATAAATGAATAAAAAAAAATATAACAATCTTTCTTTTCATTTCTCTCCTTCTCTAACTGTTTATATTTCATTTCCTTGATCTAATACGAATCAAATGAGATGCCAAATACTTTTATTTAATACTTAAATTACTACTACTTTACTTATTAAACACATCAAAAAAATCTTGGACATCTAAGCTTGTTCTCTAATGGTGTTTGGTTGAGGCCAACTTAACTAAGCATAACTCTAAAATTAAGTCTCTAAATTTAAATGCATCTAGCTCCGATGATGAAACCTTGCGAATTCGTATCCTCTGCATTAACTCAAAAGGGAATCTTTTGAGTTATTGAATCTCGACCGTCCAATCTGTTTTAAGATTCGTTCAAACTAGATCTGCACTAATATTAAAGGGCTCCTATGTTATAGACACGAGGATTGGCTCCATTTCAAATCAAACGGTTGAAATTCATTAACTCAAAAGATTTTTTCTTGAGTTAATGCAGAGGATATGGATCCAAAGCTTGCTATGAACAAAGCTGGGAGATGATGGATGGGACAAGGGGTTTGGAGGTTTGTTAGGTGAGTTAGGAGATAAACATATATCTCCATTAATATTCTCTTCACTACAATTTTTAATATTTAGTTTAATAATGTTATCATTTATTTTAATATCTTGATCATTTTTTTTCTCAAGTTTGACCAAATGTCGAACTGGAAAAACTCATAACGAAAGAAATCAAAATTTGTAAAATTTAATAACAAATCGGCTTTGAACCAGTTTTGACCAAATAAAAAATGTATACATGCTTTACAATTAATTTTAATAACCTTATTATTTATTTTGTAAATGTATTATCCACTTCATTTAAATTATTTATTTATAAACAATTTTCAATGTTAACAGTAACTCAGTAAGTAACAAAGCACAAACATAACCCGTAACTAAATCAGATTTCTATTGAGGTTATTTGCGGCCCAGCCCAATTGAATTGATACCTCTACGGGACTTGTTCCATTAAACTCCATTTAACAATATCTGGATATATCCAGTGACCGCCGTATAGTGCTGTCTGTCGTAACAAAATGTACAGATGTCTCTCGTGGTTTTTACATCTGGAGAAGAAAGAGCCTCCAAACCCCTTGTAGCTTCCATCATCTCCCGGCTTCGTTCAGAAATCAGAACTAGAGCCTCTAAAATTATGCCTGTAGGCTCGATCGGAACACATCTTGACAAGAATTCAATAGAATTCAGTAGAATAGAGTTCAATGAATAGATTTGAATTGAATTTTGATAATCAGAATTAAAATTGTGATGAGAAAGAATTCAATTGAAAAAATAAAAAAATAGTCACAAACTTGACTCTATTTACAATGAATGCCATTTAGGGTTTCTTTCAAATTGAGATATTTACCGAGTAATATTGAAAAAATACAGAAACTGACGATAATAGTGTCAGTTTGTAGTCTTCTTTTGCTACTGAAACGAGTAGACGACGAGAAGAGGGAGAGAGCAAAGAACGAATTTCACAGTTGTCAAATCGTTACTCCTCAAATCGCATCAATTTTCCGAAGAATTCACGGCACCGTTTTGCCTCTTTCTTCCGATCACCGAATTTGTGAATTCGCGAATTCTCTTTCGCGTTTGAAGGAGAGAGATTTGGTTCCAATAAACTAAGAATTATTGTGAAGTGGCGCCGAATCTAAAATTAAGCTTGTTCTCTGATGGTGTTTGCTTGAGGCGCAAAACGGTGGTCTTTCGGGCTCCCTCTCTCTCGGGTCCAAGGATTTCGCGCTTTCTTTCCAAAACCCTAGAAGAAGTAGCTACCAGATTACGCTCGCAAATTCCCCAGCTTTTCATAATTCCAGCTAGGATTTGTGCTTCCTTTTGTTCTAGTGTCGTGCTCTCTCCTAGTTGGTGGATTTGATCTTGTAATTGCTTATGGAGGACGAGGATATCGAGAAGGCTGTGTTAGCTTACCTGAGAAAGAAAGGGCTCAAGCTCACTGAACTAGCTCTTCAAGAGGAGCAGAGTCGTCTATCCTCCGATGCATCACACTCCAGGTAATTTATTGAGTACCCTGTTCGAATTTTAGGATGGAGTATCTCTGGACCCTTCATCTTCTGGAATTTTAGTTAAATTACTTTCTTTTTTGTACTTCTTCTATAGTTGGCATGTTCTGATATTAAAAATATCAACATTTGCTTGAATAAAATGCATTTTATTTGACCTATACGGCCTGGTGAGTAAAATTTAGCGTGATTTCTAATCAAGGAGAAAAAGATCATAGGTGCATAGTTACTGATGGATGTACTTTTTTGTTTTGTTTCCTAGAGTGGTTGATTGCTATGTTTACCTAAGCAACTGCAACTGTGTATAACTACTAAAAGAAAAATATGGATCAAATTCTCATGGTAAAGCAATTTGAGTTCAATTCAGCATATACCGGTATTGGACCTGAATAGCCTGTTATTGAGTCAGTTTGAGACTAATTGTTGCCAAATGCTTCTCTATGGCTTTCGGGGAAGTGGACCAGTTTCATAAAGATTTGTTTTTCGATTGCAGATAGATAATGTAAGAAGAAAATGATATGTGCACTTCATATGGTATTATCTTTTTTTTGTTTGTTTTGGCAGATCTCAGAATATCGCTGATAGATATTTTGATGGTTATAGTCGACTTAGATCTTGGGCATATAATTCGCTTGATTCTTATAAGGTAAAGGATACATATATTAGTTGTATATCAGTTTCACTTTTTTTTTCTTATCCAACTTGTTACAAAGTTCATACTGTTGCCAGTTTTTTTTTTTTTTTAATTATTCATTAATTACTGTGCAGCATGAACTACTTCGTGTGCTTTATCCTGTTTTTATTCACTGCTTCATGGATTTAGTTGCGCAAGGCTATATGCAAGAAGGTATATTATTCTCCAAGTTATATATTATTCTCCAAGTTAGCACATAGTACTTGTTTTCCAGATATCTACAAGGCAAGGATATTCTTGTCAAAATCTTGTTCCATTCAATTAAATAATTTTCATGTTTTGTATTGTACTGTACTTGGTTTCAATTGTCATTTCACAAGTACAAATAGAAACATTTTTCTGAAATTCACTTCGATAAACTAATAATTCTCAATATCTAAATGATTCAGCTAGAACATTTTTTCACACCTTTCGTGAAGATCATGAGATGATGCATTTGAGAGACCTGCAAAAATTAGAAGGCATCCTTTCTCCATCGCATTTGGAGGTTATCCAAATATTTCTTGTCCTTATGTGTTCCTTCTGTGTTGTTTGTTTTGTCCTTGTTGCATTAAACATCCTGATTGACCTTTTGAATATGTACAGGAGATGGAGTTGGCACGTTTTTCAAGGCAAAACAAAGTCAAAATCAGATTGTGTCAGGTACAATATCAGATGCCTTTAATTTTGACGATTAAACAATATATAGATAGAATTAATTAGTCTTCTGTTTGTTTATACAGTTCTGTTGTTGTTTTGTAGTATTCATATGGACTCCTCCTACAATTTATTCACAAAACAAAATCTTTTGACATGCTTGGGGTAATTAATCAGCACATCAATTTTGAAGGTGTGCACTGTACTTTTTGTTGTCAAATTGGTTTTGTTTACTTTTTATACTCTGATCTTGTAAACTTGACAGTTACCCCAGGTCAGCCCACTTCAATCTCTGATGATTCAGAGGCAGTATCACTAGTTGGAGCAAGTCAAGACCTAGCAAGAGAGATAAATCAGAAAGAGTTACACTGGGGGGTAGGTTTGACCTAAATGCTAGTTCCTATTGTCTATTATCTTTGACGATTATTAGTTATTCATCTATTTATTTTTGTACCAGTTGCTTGAAGATTCAGTTGAAGAAAGGATGGAGAAAGCTCTATCTGACTCGGATAGAACTGAAGTTGAAGGTAACAAGGAGGGCGATCCTGAAGAGAATAATAAGGTAGTTGTAATTTTCAGTTTTAAGAATAAATTTTCTGTTGAAATCTCTCATAGCATGATTGGTGTGCTTATCATTTTGCAAAATAATGCAGAATTTTTTGTTTTTGCAAATAGCAACTGTGATTTTTCATTTTTCAACTTTTACCAACCATGTCTTGAAATATATTTTAACAACTCCTAATAGTGAGATCAGTGTTATAAATATAAGGCATACTGTGTTATTATTGACCAAAACGTCCATACCTCATGCTGGGCTATGTTTGATTGTTTTCCTTGAGCCCGTGTTGAATCTACATCAGGCTGATTTATGTTCATTGGAAAAATTTACTGTTGGATGCTGAGTTTGTGAACCACTGGTGGGAGCCACCTAGGAATAGAAAACACTGCATTTGTAGATAATAAGTGTTAAGAGTGTAGCAAACGAGCCCTTCTGTTTTAATTTTCTTTCTAACATCTTGATTTATGTTGATTATTTGGCTATCAGAAAAAGACAGATGGAAATAAGCAAGGAACATCTGTCAGCAATAAAAAGAAGAAAGATAAGGCGGTTGGTGCGACAGGAAAGACAACACGATCAGAGACTAGCATGGTATCTGTGGCACCACGTGTCAAATCTGAGCTTACCCTACCTCAGCTGTATGTTCACTGCTCTAGTTGATGCTCCCTTAACAATCAGCTTAACTTTGCATAGAAAATTTGAAACCTAAATGTTATCTTAGAAATAAGGCTCTAAACCGTGAAGGGTTTTGTGAGGGTAAAGGAGCCTAAAATAGTCTGAGAACATCGTAATTTTTTTGCCTATATATATATAGTGCATGTCTAGTGGTGATATATCCATAACCTTTCAAGTTTTAAATGATCATGTGGCATGCTGCTTTGATAACTTAAATGTGTATACATGAAACCGCCTTATTCTCTTAAAGAAGAGATGTGAAGAGTCCCTTATCTTCTGTCCAGGGTACTAATATCCAGAACCTTCTACTAAATGAGATCAAGTCAACCACTCTTATTCTCATTTACTTCAGTAAAAAAATGATATGATGTGATTTTTTTCTTTGGATTAATTTCAGGCCTCCTGAAGTGGAGCTGTCTATTTTAGAGGATCTAAGAAATAGAGCACAGTTGAATAGCCTAGCACTGCCATCTGTCAGCTTCTACACTTTTCTTCATACACATAATGGGTACTGGGAAATTATATAATTTTAGAAGTTTTGGTGCTTTCTATGTTGTAATCTTTGTGACAAATAACTAATTAGTACGATAACATTTTTTTAGATTAAACTGTTCTGCCATATCACATGATGGATCATTGGTTGCTGGTGGATTCTCTGACTCTTCTGTCAAGGTTTTTGTGAGGCCTACACACACATTTTTTTTAAATTATTTTGCACTTCTTTTTTAAGTCTTTTGTTATTTTCAGGTCTGGGACATGGCAAAGATCGGTCAACCTGGCAGAGCATGTTAGTTCTGCTAACTTTGGCTTGTTAAAATATATTGTTCTTTTGATAACAGTTTATATGAATATATCAATTCAAGTTGGAAAAAAGGCCTGTAGACACTAATAGCAGTGCAGCAAAGTTAAAAGCCCACTATGATGATAATTTTATTATTGCACATGTTTTTACTAACATTATCATGCTTGTATTTTTAACCGGTTTACCTCTCAGTTAAGCCTTGACAATGGTACTAGAGCTTGAAGTGATATGTAAAAACCAAATTAATGAACTCAGTATATTTTCTTTTATCTCTGGTAATTAAGGGTGAAGGATTTTATATTGCTTTTACACCTAATTATTTCCAGCTAATTCGCAAGGAGAGAACGGGTCAATGCAAGGGATGCATTCACTGGCTTCTGATGAGGCTAAGAGACCGTATTCCCTTTTACAGGGGCATTCTGGGCCTGTTTACTCCGTCTCTTTCAGCCCATTTGCAGATTTTCTTTTATCATCATCTTCGGACAATACAAGTAATTCAGTTAATTTTAGTCGCATATATGCTTTAAGGGGCTTTTTCTTACATAGTAGCTAATATCAATCATAACAGCATATAAAACCATATATTTTTAACTAAAATCTCTCCTTTAGGTATTGTGATGTTACAAGCATACTTTTAGCTGAAATTGAATCAAAACAAAACAAAGTGAACTTATTGTTGGGTCCAAGTTTTCATGAACATCTATCATTTGTTATGTCTTATTTTTAGTAGGATCGGTCAATCCGTTGCATATTAATTTTTTATTTATTTATACGATACAGTTAGATTATGGAGCACGAGGCTGAATGCAAATTTAGTTTGTTACAAGGGTCACAACTTTCCTGTGTGGGATGCTCAAGTAATCCATTAATTCCTCATATCTCTCATATCTTGCATAATTATGTAGTTATTCTTAGCTGCTAATTTGACTTGCGTTAGCTTGGGTAGCCATGAAGCATGATGCTGACCCATCATGGTTGTTTAAAGTTTAACTTGTAACGGCTTCATTCTTTGTCGTTAAATTTTTCACTTTTTTTCATTTTTTTTTTAAGCTACCAATGTATGCCGAAACTGTCAGAGTACCTTTTTCTTGGCATAAAAGGTTACTCATTGATCCAGTATGCACCTTTCAATTTTCCCATCGTTCTAATACATATTTCTATCTTTTTCAGTTCAGCCCAGTGGGCCACTATTTTGCAACTGCATCTCATGACAGAACAGCCAGAGTTTGGTCAATGGAGAGAATACAGCCTCTTCGTGTCATGGCCGGCCATCTTTCTGATGTAGATGTAAGAAAGAATTTTCACATTTCAGTAAATTTCCAGTTAGCTCTCCAGTACTGTACTTTGCATAAGTATTGGAGGCCTTTTATTTTCTGATCCTTGTATGCAAAGGACTAGAGTATTATTCTTTATAAAGCTGTGGTCAAAGATTGCACCTTACATTACTTTGCCCTTTCCTTTACAATAAGCCATCAGGTGTCTTTTCTTCTCATCTAGGGGACGTGCAGTTAGGGGAATGGTTCATTTTTTTTAAATCTTTTCAGTGTGTGCAATGGCATCCAAACTGTAACTACATCGTGACTGGTTCAAGCGACAAAACAGTCCGGTTATGGGACGTGCAGTCAGGGGAATGCGCACGACTCTTCATAGGCCATAGGAGCATGGTGCTCTCATTGGCTATTTCACCTGATGGCCGTTTCATGGCTTCTGGGGATGAGGATGGTACGATCATTATGTGGGACCTCTCCACTGGTCGATCCGTATCGCCCATGATGGGCCATAATTCCTGTGTCTGGACACTTGCTTTCAGGTATACTCTTTGTTTCTGGAAAAAAACATATCATCTCTTACCTTCCCAGATTCTTTTTTCGAAATGAGGAGGTGAGGGGGTTCATATGGTGGGTTAGATATGTACTGTGTATTTTTGGAAGGCTATGATACCTCTCTTGTGGAGGTATGCATGATATTTCTTTTCGGGTAGTCCCACCATATACCCCTGAATTTTCATTTTTGACAAACACATGTACTTTAATTATGACTCCTTAGGCACCAAAAAAAAATACTATTTGTTTTTATGAAGACATTTATATATACACGAAGACTTATTTATTTTATAGGAAATGATTAAATTAACAGCTAATGAATAATAGTGCTTTAAATGCCTTAAATGGCTAAAATATCGTTTGTTTTGAAGGGGTATGAAAATAGTGCCTAAATTGTGGATTATAGCATATTAACAGCTAATTCACATTGTTGTGTCTTGATGTTGTTGCATCTGTTTGCTCTCAATAGCCTCAATAACTTACTAAACAATAAAAGAAAATAAACTGGTATTAAAGGGAATGGAGAGTACCTGTATCTTGGGTGCAAATGTGACCAATCAGATTCTTACTGGTGCTTACCGTTACCTTGTTAACTGATACCAATCAGATTATTATGCTGGTGGGTTTACTCAATTGGTATATAATGTGAAAAGCTACTAAATTACGATAACCTTTTTTGTGGTCTCAGTTGTGAAGGGACATTGCTTGCTTCGGGATCAGCTGATTGTATGGTAAAATTATGGGATGTCACGTCCAGTATGAAAGCCCTTAAAACAGATGAGAGGTATATCTTTCACTTAATTTGGTACTACTTCTTTAAGGCTAAGCTGCTATTCTGTTTCAATTTTGTAATGGAAGTAAGAAAACGGCAGACGCTTAAGAGAATGACAATGTGCATTATCTTGTGGGGGGGGGGGGGGGGGGGGGGGGCATGAATGGCATTTTTTTCAATTAAGGGTCCAAGTGATCCTTTGAATTTTTTACAGGGATAGGAATGAAATTGCCAATAAAGTAATAGGTCAATAATCTAGCGAGGAACTAAATTGTCAACCATTTATAATACAGCAAATCTGGGCCTACTAGCAGACTAAGGTTACTAAAGGCTCTCCCTACCAAATCAACTCCTGTTTATAATCTGCGAGTAAGTAATTCAATTTTGAATATATTTCTGTTTTCAGATTTCAACTATTTGCTTATATTAACTTTAATTAATGTGTTGTCCTCGACAATTTCAGTTCTCCAGAAGAAATCTTTTGTTCGCGGCCGGTGCACTCTCAGCAGGCTCTTAACCTTAAACTTGATAACTTGTATTAGTGTTTATTATCTTTAAACCTTGTTGTATTAGATTCTAGATTAGTTCCATCTTTGAAGTTCATGTAAATGTACATGTAATTGCTGCCCCATCTTCTTTAGAGAATTAGAAGTTGATTTGAGTCTTTACATAACTTACGAATAGACACGTGCAGCATCTGACGATACTGCTAATTCTTGAGATCACAATAGAGAGAAGTCTATCTTGCTGGAATTGGCTTTCTTTCATTAATTTTTATTTATTTTTGAGATAAAAGGTGGAGGTCAACGTTTCTAATTTTAAATATTGGATCTCCAACTGAGTTTCGAGTATGTAATATTTCACACGAATGCATTATCTAGTTACTAGACAAATTACTGAGTTCTGTGAAACGAAATAATTTAAATTGAAAGGCCGAGGGATTAAATACATTTTGTTAGATACATCTTGTTTCTTTGTGGTACGCCTTTCCACTGAGAAATTGTAGCTTTTGAATTAAACAAATGATTATCTATAATCAAGCGGAGATAACAAAAGCATTAAGTAATATACGAAAGAGATACAATCTGGTTCATGTTCTGATTGATTAAAAGTCTGATATATTATTTTTGCAATCTATTTTATCTTCATCCTTTATACAGTTCATATTATATTTAATATTTTCGCATCCAAGCTGTTACAAAAATGCTTATACTTATTATTCAGAAGATATAAACATTTTTGTTTGTCCGGTATAAATGTTTATGTTATTCAGATAAGCACTGCCGATACAAAGATGCAGTTATCTTATTTTCTTCGTGATATTGGCCCAAATGAAGTTTGAATAAAAGTTTATTCATTGACTTACTGCTTGAGCTATTAGTAATCATGGACTCGTCTGACAAATTATGTAGTTCTAGTGTTACTGAAAAAACAAAAATATAATTATAAGCAAATTATTATTCTTGCACGGAAGAATGAAAATATTATGTAAGGCTATATTAGTACATTGGTACTAGGCATTACGCATATTCGTAGTACATGAGTAAGGCTATAGTACATTGGTACTATGCATACGCATATTGGTCAGTATTACAGATTAATATTTTTATTTTTAAAATTTAAATAATCGATCTGAATTGTTAAATATAATTTTGATATGAAAGTATATTTGCAAACAATTTTATATATATTTTAGATTCTATTTCACTATTATTAAGGGTGCATTTGGTTGGAGCAAGAATAGAGCTAATTCAAAAATAGCACTATTCTTATGAGCTGACCCTCATTTGAATCAGGAGCTATCAACTATTATTTATTTGTCTTTTGTGAGTTAGCTCACTATTCTATTAACCCAGCAAAAAATTAAATTAGCTACTGTTCTCAATTTTGTATTACCTCTATTTAAAAGTAGAAGATCACTACTTTTAAATAGTCTAAAATCCTTATTAGATCAAGTGATATTCTACCTATTTAAAAAAATAACAAAAAAAATCTAAAAAAATGTAAAACTTGATCTACAGGTACTTATTAAAAAAAGCGAGTTACATGAACTAAACCAAAAATTAAATCAGTCAAATAAATCTAAGGAAAAAAATTATACATCAATCTAGGGCTGCACAAAAAATTCGTAGTTCGTAATTCGATTCGAGTTTGATTCGAAAAAGTTCGTAAAAAGTTCGATTCGAAATTGAGTTCGTTCGAAATTAATTCAAACCAAACTTAGTTCGAAATTAATTCAAACCAAACTCAAACTGGACCTAGTTTGTTCGAAATAGGTTCGCAAACCAAATTTAGTTCGAAATTAACTCAAACGTGAACCGTTAATTTATGCTGATAACTTATGTTCACTGATGAAAATATAAGTCGTCCAGTCCATAATTGCTTTCAATTCTGACTTCTGAAAAATATTTTTTGAAACAGAAAGCCCGGTTCAATTACAAGCTCAAATAAAAAAATTCAACAACAAAGCCCAAAATAGAAAAATTAAACAAAACCAGCCATAACCCATAATCGTTCTACCCTAGCCCCTAGCAAACCTTCCCTCTCTGTTGGTTGCGAACTTGCGATACCAAAGGCCAAACCATAAAGTTTCTCTCTGTTGGCTACTTGGCTGCGATACCAAACCCTAGACTCCTAGATGTTGCGATACCTTAGAAATAAGGTCGGACCAAGTGAAAGATCACCCTCGTCGAGGAAGACTTGAATGTCTAGTTGTAATAAACCTTAATGTTTTATTTAGGATAATATTTGGATTTGTAATAATTTTAAGACTTTGGACTTCTATTTATATTTAAATTGTACTTTGAATACTTTGAATATTTGAAATAAACTTTGATATAAACTTTGGTGTACTGTGTAATTATAATTCAGAATGCTCGAGTTTTTATTGAAGTGCTGTAATTTCGCACTATGGTCCAGTCATAAGTCATAACTCGTAAGTCGTAACAAAGTTCGTAAAGGTTCGAAATTGAGTTCGTAAAAAATTCAGTTCGAAATTGAGTTCGTTCGAAATTAATTCAAACCAAACTCAAACTGAAGGTAAGTTCGATTCGGTTCGGTTCGTTTGCAGCCCTACATCAATCAGTGTTAATATTATGAATCAAACCAAAAATTAGATTAGTCAAATAAAAATGGGGGAATTTCACGTATACCCCTCTAAACTTTCAAAATTACGTATTTCCCCCTCTAAATTTTGAAATTACATATTCCCCCCTCTAAACTTCAAAAACTCACAAATTTACCCATTTTATTGTTTTTTATATTAAAACTCATTCTAAATTTATAAAATACCCATTTTACCCTTTATTAAAAACATAAAAACCCATCGGACTCAAATTTGAATTTGAAGGGTTCATCTACCGTTTGAATTGCTTTAATATCTGTGTGCAAGATCAGCACGAATCTTAAAGCAAACACACACGGATATTGAAGCGACGTACACGAATCATAACGTGATTTGTGGGGTCAACATTGCTTTAAGATCCGTGCATGCTAGATCATCACGAATCTTGAAGCGAACACTCACGGATATTGAAGTGATGCGCACAGATATTAATGCAATGCGCTCGGATCGGACGGTAGGGGAACCCTTTAGATTCAAATTTGAGTATGATGGATATTTTATGCTTTTAATAAAGGGTAAAATGGGTATTTTATAAATTTAGAATGAGTTTTAATATAAAAGACAATAAAATGGGTAAATTTGTGAGTTTTTGAAGTTTAGAGGAGGAAATATGTAATTTCAAAATTTAGAGGGAGAAATACGTAATTTTGAAAGTTTTGAGGGGTATACGTGAAATTCCCCCAATAAAAATAGGACCCAATTAAGTGCACAATCGCATGAGCCACTCTCCTATCAACAAGCTGTATAGCCTGAGCAAATTTCATGAATGCCAGATGATTCTCTCTCTCTAACTGTTCTTTTCTAAATATAACCCTTCAATAGAGGCAAAACTGGCGTCATATCTGTGAAACAGCTGGATTAATTAGGTGTCAGGTACCAATTGCATCCGGTGTTGTGCCCATACACTCCCTGTTTATTTACTGTTTCTTTTTTCCGGGGAGAACATGCAATAACCGTTCAGAATTCCGACACTACTGTTAAAATTGCAATAGAAGTACTGACTCAAATATCGACTTCTTTTTTTTAACATTCTTTGCTGTATTTTTTTTTTTTTTTTGAACTGACCAAACTTCCTACTCTATTTTCCTTCATTGTTAGAATTATCAGTATCATCTTTGGTATTCACTTTATATATTTTTTAATATTTACTTTATTGAATTTATTTTAAATAAAATTTGACCGAACACTAAACCGAAAAAAAATAATAGTGAGGGAGGAAAAAAAATCGGAAAATTCAACAGCGTAACTGCGTAAGCAATTGATCATGTTCTGATAGGTTAATGGCGTTATTATTTGGTAGATCTGAATTTATTATATATAGACCGGTCCAGGCCAATGGTAGCGATGATGGTAGCAATAGAGGTAGCTTTTGAATGTTCTCAATCTATAAATCCAAGTCATATTAAGAGTTCTACAACTCTAAAAAATGAATTTAATTAATTCATTTTTTCATAAATTTTCTTATGATATGTATTACATGTGTTCTTATTTTAATGGATCAAGATTAACAATTGATTAAATATAATCAATGTTAAGTTTATTAAACATTAATTTGTAAAATGTAATTTCTCATTTATTTTTCTTTAGTGTATGTTTAGTAAGTTTATGAACATAAACTTATATTTAATTTAAGTTGAACAAGAATGCTTTTGTTATTGATATGGAAAAAATATTCTTTATACAAATTTATGCAACATGTAATAATTCTAATAGTTGATGGTATCGATAAAACTAAAATATTTTACTAATTAATTAGCACAATTAGATATGTGTAATTACAAAAAATTCAACACTAGGGAAAAATAACTCCAATATCTTAATTAATTTAATTCTTGATTTTAAACATCGATGCATAAGTTCCTCTTTCCTTCCCCGGAAAATAAAAACAAAAAAAGGTTCAACATCAAAAGCTCGGAATTTATATATATTTTTCCTTTCTATAAAAACTTATTTCTAAATTTTCAAATCACAATATTTCATTTTTTCGAAAACCTCATCCGAAACTTGAAGCTCCTGTACCATCCAAAATTATTGACGATGTAAATTTAGGAGCATTGATATATATAATAGACTTCTCGGTGATTGATAATTGAGAACAGAGATTTTCGTAATATCAAGTGCTTTTATTATTGTCGAGATTCTTACATATAAACTAATATCATTATTAGTTTAAATTGGTATTGGTGTGAAGAACTTAACCGTGAAACATCGATATTCAGGAGTAAAATAGAGTAGTTGGTATTTAAGATCTAGACCGTTAGGGTGAAGAACTTAACTGTGAAATTCAAATGGTTTCGTGAATTGATAGACTAGCCGGATAGTAAGCCGAAAGTCCTTAGACTTTCCAACTTGATCACAAAACACCTTTTGTTTTATTTGCTTTGTTACAACCCAACCTTACTTCTATTGCACCTTTTAGTTTTAATTTAGATTAAGATGAACCAGTGTCTCCCCTTATCTTTGTATTCGACCCTGATACTACACTGTTAAGTTGTGCGTTTGCAACCGCTTTTCTTTGAGTATTTAGACTATAAATTTAAAAGCAAAAGAGTACAAAATAGACCCAAAAAAACTATACACAAAATACTTAACAAAACAAATTTAGTAACACGGAAAATTATTCATTCTCCATTAGTAATTGACCACACACTCTATTCTAACTACTAAACTACAAACACACATAAGAAAAAGCTCTAGACTACAAGTCTTTATTAACAAACTGAAATTCTAACCACTAGACTACAAATACACATGTGATAATTTATGAGGAAGACTCATCTATATTAAAACTTTAAGAAAAATAATGGAGAATGTTGTGCTATCGCCACAAAAAAAATCTTTTTTTAGAGAACAAAAAGTGATGCATCTGTATCAGTGTTCTAAATAACGCGCTATAGCGGCGCTATAGCGGCGCTATAGCGTTTTTGGACCCCAAACGCTAAGCTATGACATCAAAATGCGCTATTTGCACTACGGCCGCTATAGCGGTGATAACGGTCCGCTATTTGCGCTACGACCGCTATACAATATGGTTTTTTTTTTTTAATAAAACCTATTTGGCAGCCACTGCCAAATTTTTCAAAAAAAACAATATGGTTTTTTTTAAGCAATTTATATGGGCTTTAAATAAAGACCCAAAAAAAGCTCAAACCGAAATTGAATTTGTTGATACTTGCTACAGATAAATCAATTTGAAATTGGGAATAGAAATAGAAATTTGAATAGAAAAAAAAATAGATTATGTCATGAATCATGATGCTTAAGATATTTTTAATAGGAAAAATCTATAGTTTATGACAAGGTTCTAAATAGCGTTTATAGCGTCATAGCGGGAAGGCTAAAAAAAAAAGCGAATAGCGTCGCTATAGCGGAAGCTATTCCAAATAGCATTTTTTTTTTACATTTCGTATATTCAATATTTGTACTAAATATCAACATTATCTAAAGTCTCATAGAACAATAAATAACACCAAAGTAATTAAGAAATTATAATATTCATATTGAACCCGTACAAAGTCCAAATTGCGGTTCAAAATATCCATAGTAATATCATAAACTATCAATTTTTCCTATTAAAAATATCTTAAGCATCATGATTCATGACATAATCTATTTTTTTTTCTATTCAAATTTTAATTTCGGTTTGGACTTTTTTTCTATTCAAATTTCAATTTCTATTCCCAATTTCAAATTGATTTATCTGTAGCAAGTAGCAACAAATTCGATTTCGGTTTGAGATTTTTTTTATCTTTATTTAAAATCCATATAAATTGCTTAAAAAAAAACCCATATTGTATAGCGCAAATAGCGAACCGCTATAGCGCTGTAGCGGCCGTTATAGCGACCGTAGTGCAAATAGCGCATTTTGATGTCATAGCGTAGCGTTTGGGGTCCAAAAACGCTATAGCGGCGCTATAGCGCATTATTTAGAACACTGGTTTATGATATTACTATGGATATTTTGAACCGCAATTTGGACTTTGTACTGGTTCAATATGAATATTATAATTTCTTAATTACTTTGGTGTTATTTATTGTTCTATGAGACTTTAGATAATGTTGATATTTAGTACAAATATTGAATATACGGAATGTAAAAAAAAAAACGCTATGTGGCTTAGCTTCTGCTATAGCGACGCTATTCGCTATAGCTTTTTTTGTAGCCTTCTCTCTATGACGCTATAAACGCTATTTAGAACCTTGATGATCTGTATACAAAATTTATAATTTTTCGTATTTATTTAGTATAAAGTTAAGCGTTCAATAAATGATGTAAAGCGAATGCATTAAAATTAACTTAATAGTTCTTCTTTGACTACTCGATTTCATATTAAATGAATTCGGAATTATAAAATTTACATGTAAACACATCACTCGTGTAATAGATTGGTTTCAATAATTTGTATTATTCGTTTGAAACTTTTTTAATAAGTTTTTAAGACGGTAAGACGACATGTAGCAAGTTAGTTCAAACTTTTTTTTTTTTAATTGGGATAAGGATTGAAATTTTCACATCAGCTTAAAGTATGCAATCATGTTCACCACAAATATTTTAGGATTCAAGTTGTCACCACATTGGAGGAAAAATGGCGAGGGCCCCCATATCTCGAAAGATAACCACTAAATTAAATACAATTATAAAGAAGCGATAATTTCGTAATGCTATTTTTTTTTAAAGGGATACATTTCTCCAAATTATTAATCCGGTCCCCACCGTATAAATGCAAAATAAAAAAAATATGAAGAAATATAAAACTAAATATGTTGGGGTCCATGTACTTAGCCACCCAAATTAGTTGTTGTTCAAAAAAGAGCTTTGATTCGTCACAAGTCAAGATCCTCCCTCATAACCAAATATATATTATCTGTACTAATAGGACCACAGTAACCGTACCACTATGGGATGCAATCAATTTGGTAACTTGAAATTTGGATCGTTTCGTTTGCAAGGAAAATTAATAAAAACTAGAAAACAAAAGAAAGCCTTGAGTACGTACGGATTTCTTGTTGCATGTGCTGATTGTTGAAATTTATGTTTCAAGTTGTCGGTTGTAGGTTTGATAATTAATGATTACAGTGACTAAATTTTAAATTTGAGAATGAGCTGGCAGTACAGTTGGCTAGAAAAAATGTTTCAGAACTATTAGATACTTAAAGGTCGTCACTCATCACTGAGCAGCCTCTGTGAAGCTTTCAAAAAAGACTAAATTTTAAAAATTTGAATTTTGTCGGTGCTGATTTTCAATTAAGAGTTCATGCAATCAAACAATGAATTAATAATATTTTAGACTTGTCATTGCGGAAAGAATACGCGTACAGATCATTTTATTTTGTTCCTCTAATCGCTTGATTGCATAAAGAATATTAATATTGGTTTTTGTATTGAAAATGGTTTTTATTTTGTTAATTTTTTAATTCCCTTCATTTTTGCATAAGAATATATGGTTCAATAAATGAAGCAGTTAGTGTATACTAAAACCGAGGTTCTAATTATTTACAACGTTACTTCTGAGAATATATGTCATCGGTTCAATATAGTAATGAGTTGTTATTGCTTTGTATTGACACTAACGGATTATGTAACACAACATATGGTAAAAGTCACTCCCTCAATGCCATCGTCCGTTGAGCCAAACCGATGTCGAAGAGCCACTCAATACCAACTGTACTTAAAATTCTACAGATGGCAAAGGAGGGTTTCATCTACGCCATCGGTTGGTTCAACGCCATCAGCATGTAAAAAGTTCTAAATAATTACAGCGTTGTTCCTAGTTACATGCACTATTGACGCCGAAGGATGCTCGATGGTAAATGGACGATAATAAATATGTTTTTTATAGTAGTGATGGAAAATTATATTTGGCAGCTACGATTAAAATTTTCAAAAATAAAAATAATTAATATAGCTAAGATCGAGAGGGACTAAAAAAAAGTTGATGGTTAATTCTAACAATCAAGAAAATTTGGCAGTCTACCGACTGTACAAATGATAAAGAAAATAACAATATATAATGGATCAACACATATTCATTTTTTGCCCCTCACAGATACTCACATATTTTTTAGATATTTAAGGCCTAAAAATGACTGAAACAAGTAAAAAATTCAGGTCGGTAACAAAAATCAAAATAATTTACCACAGATGATAACTAATTACAAGATCCATAAAAACTCACTTTCTTTCATTTTCTTTGTTAGAAACATTTCTAATTTTGGCAACTCGCGCGTAAGGTGAGTAGTGTGGGGCATAGCCGCATAGCAACAACGCAGGAAGAGAAATTGACAACGCAACTCCTTCATTAATTATGTGGTCCAATATCTATTCTTTATTATCCGAGGCACTACAATCCTGCTTCTAGTGCCGTGACTAGCTTGCAGCTGGCAGCCAAGACTCTCATGCTACATATGAACACAAATGTGCGTAAAGGCAATATATAAATTGAATTTTGATAGGATTCAACATAATTTAAATATTGGAGTGTTCAAATGCCTCCATATTTCATGCCTCTATCATGTTTTCATTTTTAAAAACTTTAATAACTCAAAATTTAAAACTTAAAAGTTAAAATAAAACCGTTTGATATGATCTACATCATTTTATCTATGTGCTCATAAAAAATTATCTTATTTTGATTTTGTTTTTATGTGAATCAATAAGTTGAAAAATCAACGTCTAGAAATTATCACATTAGTACGTTTTTTACAAGTTCTTGATGACAACCAAAACAAAATTGAAATGTCATAATTTTTTTACACATGCATAGATAAAATGATGTAGATCATATCTAATGGTTTTATTTTGACTTTTAAGTTTTAAATTTTGAGTTATTAAAGTTTTTAAAAATAGAGGCATGAAATATGGAGGCATTTGAACCCTCCTCATTTAAATATAATAATCAAATGTTGGTCTAGTGGTAAAAAATAACACCTTCCATGTGGGAGGTTATGAGTTTGAAATTTAAAAGAGAGATTCTTTATGGATAATTAAAACAAGCTAGTAGGCTAAACCGCCTTTTAATTTAAAAAGAAGAAGCATGATTTAAATATACAAGATATGCAAATTCATATTTAATTCAGAAATTCAAAAATTTAGATAAAATTATAAATCTTGTCTAAAATTATTAAAGTAAAAAAAATGTTTGCATGAAATTAATCAACTTGTGGGAATTCTGTATTGTAGATGTACAAATTGAGAGTATAATTCTATTAAAAAGTGAGAGAGAATTTATAATTAATTACAATAAATATATCTTACTTCTACAAAACTAGAAACTTTTTATTAATATTAATGTATTGAATTCACAACGAACACAAATCCGATCTTATAAAATTCAAATACAAATTCGGTAGCCCATTTTGAATGGTACAGAATTTTCAGATCAAGTGATTTTCTACCTATCTAAAAAAATAGTAAAAAAATTCTAAAAAAATGTAAAATTTGGTTTGCAAGTACATATTCATATGGAGATCATGTTGAACAGTTCAGATCGACCGTTAGGATTTTGAAAACTCAAATATTGAGCCGTTGCACGGAGGCCCTCTATGCTACATGTAGCATATTAGCCAGATTCCTAATCAATTACCGAATACATTTTTAAAATAATGTTCAAATGTCTCTATTTTTTTTTCACCTCTATTATTCATCTATTTTAGACGTTAATAATTTTAAATTTAAAACTTAAATTTCAAAATAAAACTGTTGGATTTGATCAATATTATTTTCTCTATGCACATTTAAAAGATTACGGTATTTCAACTTTGTTTTGATCGGTATCCAGAGTTTGCAAAAATACATTGATATAGATAAATTTTAGATGTTGATTTTTCAACTTATCAATTAATAAAAAAAATATTTAAAAAATATTTTTTTTATGTGCATGTAACTAAATAATATAGATCACATTTAGTGCTTTTGTTTTGACATATAAAATTTTAAATTTTTGTTATTAGAAAATAAAAAAATAGAGACATTATGAACGTACAAAAATAAAGAAATTGAAATCCTAAATTTAGTTATAGGAATTCAAATCCCAATTGAACAATCAGATTGCGAATATGTGTCGTACTATGCAAGTGTGAGTGTGACATTATGCCATATGTACTACATATGTATCTAATTAATGTAATGGTACCGATTCAGCTGTTGCAATTAGGACCGGCGCTTTATTTGCCCAACTTGATTTTTGTCTGGAGTTGTTAGGCCTGTCATGCATGAATTATTTCTGTTTTTACCCATGGAATCCACATCCAATGTTTCTGAAAAAGGAAAAAAAAATGGAAATTAAGTGTACCCAGTTTTCACCCAATGTTACATCTGGCTTAGAATGTTTACAAGTATTGGGAACTCAAAATATCTAAAACATTTACCTGGAATAAAAATGAATCACCGACTCACTGTAGCTGTGTCATGCACCCGCTAGATAAGATCAGGAGCTACCTGATTATATCAGGTTAGATCTAAACTGTTTAACTGATGTATGTTAGTGTGTATGAATCTTAAAAGCAGATCTTTCTGTATTTTAGATAGGTTTCGTTTTTTTTTTTTTTACTGTGACTAATCTGTAGAGGATATATATATTCATTCCTCACTAGGCCGGTAGTTTAGATAAGAGAATTTGAACACTACTAGCATTCGGATAAAGGAAAACAACAGAGAGACGTTATAAATCAAATTCTATATGATTAGGTGGATGTTCATCTTCATCTCACTATTCATTTATTTCCACTACCTATTTATTCTCAATATTCATTTATTTGTGGAATTAATTTATATTACTTTTTAGAGGACAGTTCAAATGCTTCCATTTTTTGTGCCTTCACCATGTCTCCATTTTTAAAACATTAATAACTCAAAATTTAAATCATAAATGTCAAAATAAAACTGTTAGATGTGATCTATATTATTTTCTCTATGTGCTCATAAAAAAAATATCAAATTTCGGTTTTGTTTTTGTGTGAATCAATAAGTTGAAAAATCAACGTGTAGAAATTATCTACATTAGTACATTTTTACAAGCTCTTGATGACAACCAAACAAAATTGAAATTTTATAATTTTTTACACGTGCATAGATAAAATGATGTAGACCATATCCAATGGTTTTATTTTGACATTTAAGTTTTAAATTTTGAGTTATTAAAGTTTTTTAAAATGGAGGCATGATGGAGGCACAAAAAATAGAGGCATTTGAACCCTCCTCTACTTTTTATGTACAATTTCTAACCTATAAATATAGACTATGTAAACTTATAATATACACACAATTAAAAGAAGAGAATAAAAATTCGGAATCAGAGTAGGTCCGATGGGCATCGGACCTACCTTGGTTCGATGGGTGTGATGACCATTCGATCTGCATCAAGATTCGTGTGCTCTGTATCAAAATCCGTGCAAGTCTGTATCAATTTCCATGCGCATAGATCTTGATGCTAATCGTATAGTTCTAGAGCTAATTGAACCTAAATGTAGGTCCGATGCCCATCGGACCTACTACTATCTCTAAAAATTCTGCTACTCCTCTCTCTATATATCTCTTGTTATTTATTTTACTTTTGTTGCAACTTTACTCAATTTTACAATATGTTATCAACACAACTTGCTCGGAAGAAGTTGCAAAGTTATTATGTAAGTAAAACGTATAATTCATTATTATATTTTTTTATTAATTTCAATTTCATTTAATTTTTTTATTATATATTTTTTGAATTTAAGAATCATTCCCTGAAGTGAATGATGGAATAATAACCTAAAGTTATTATTCAAAACTAAAACTTTATCAAGAACCCGAAGTTCATATTACCCGAAAAGGACAATAAAAATAATAACCTGAAGTTATTATTATTATAATTGTTTAGAACATGAAGTTCTATTATAAATTTTAGTATAAAATAAATACAATAACCAGCAGTTATTTTAGACCACTCGATGAAAAAGTAACACGAAGTTATTCCCAATTGAATTTTTCAAATTGGGCTGTCAAACAATTTAATTACCAGAATTATTAAATAAATATTTTAATATAACATGAAGTTATTAATACATTTAACTTTATTTACTTTATTTATTCATTTATTTATTTACCTCTCTTTTCATTTATCATAATACGAAGTTATGGTATTTATTAATGATGTATTTTACTGTCTTCCTTAGTTAATTATCTGAAGTTATGATCTAAAATGTAATACTAATGATGTCATAGAATGTAGATGAAGATATAAATATTATTACTAAGGGAGAAAAATGAAATGTAGTTTATGTTTAATAAAGTTTAGTTTACATTTAAATTTTTTATCGTATGCAAGTAAAGTTAATGAATAAAAACAATTTATTTAAGAAAAATTACTGATGCAATGATAAGTAAAGAAATCATGTTTAGCAAACAACGGAACAATAAATACCATATTGAAAAGTAAGAAATATTTTTCACAATTGCATCTTGGTGAGACTAATATCCACACTATATCTGGCACAAGTAATTTAATAGAAGACTCCAGAAGAGCTTGTATTTTGTTACCTAAATGAACAAAATTAATAATAGATGATGCATTATATTCGAGTAGATCCAGAAGAAATCTACTAAGTTTTAAGAGATATTTGAAATAATGGTTATCTTATTGAAACTATGAATGAGAGAAATTGTGAATATCTTCATATAACATATATTAAAAATGGCCAGAAAATTGTAATCGAAAAGATGCAAGCATTGTCTTCTAGACTATATGGTACTTATATAAGTATAATAGAATCAAATATGGTGACTAACCAGAAGCTAATCCAAAATTATTTACCTTATGTCATGACAGATTGGGTCATCCATAAAATATAATGGTGAAGAGAATAATTGAAAGTGTAGATGGGTATCCCCTAAAGGACCTGAATATCATATTATCAAAAGAATTGACATGCGAAGCATGCTCTCTTAGAAAACTAATTACTAGGCCATCTTCAAATAGAGTTGGACCTAAAGCTCCTTCATTTTTAGAACGAATTCAAGGAGATGTATGTGGGCCTATTACACCACTATGTGGATTATTTAGATATTTATGGTATTGATTGATGCATCAACACGTTAGTCACATGTGTGTTTGTTAGAAACAAGAAATGTTGCATTTGCTAGACTATTAGCACAAATTTTCCAATTGAGAGAAAATTTCACTTAGAAAGCTAATTACTAGGCCATCTTCAAATAGAGTTGGACCTAAAGCTCCTTTATTTTTAGAACGAATTCAAGGAAATATATGTGGGCCTATTACACCACTATGTGGATTATTTAGATATTTATGGTATTGATTGATGCATCAACACGTTAGTCACATGTGTGTTTGTTAGAAACAAGAAATGTTGCATTTTGCTAGACTATTAGTACAAATTTTCCAATTGAGAGAAAATTTCCGGATTATCAAATTAAAATAATCCGGCTTGATAATATATGTAGGAGAATTTACATCCCAATTTTTAATGATTATTGCATGTCTATTGGAATTATAGTAGAACATCTAGTGGCTCATCTTCATACACAAAACGGTCTAGCAGAATCGCTGATTAAAATGTTACAGTTAGTTGCTAGACCGTTGCTTATGAAATATAGTTTGCCCTCTTCTGCATGGAAACATGCCATATTACATGATGTTGCACTAATTAGGTTAAGGTCAACTGCATATCATAAGTATTACCCGTTACGATTGGTCTCCGGAAGAGAACCAAATTTGTCATGTCTAAAGGTATTTGGTTGTGTAATATATGTTATAATTTCTCCTCCACAACACACAAAAATGGGACTTCAAAGAATATTGAGAATTTATATTGTATAACTCTCCTTCTATTATTAAATATTTAGAATCATTAACATGAGATGTTTTTAAAACAAGATTTGTTAATTGTCATTTTAATGAATCAATATTCTCAAATTTAGGAGAAGAAAAACAAATAATGAATAAACAAGTAACTTGTAATTCAAAAGAAGTGGTCAATGCAAACTCGAAATTCAAAAGAAGAGAATAAAAATTCTACTATTCCTCTCTCTGTATTTCTCCTTATTATTTATTTTATTTTTGTTGCAGTTTTATTCAATTTTACAACAAGAGATTTAATTTTTCTTTTGGCTGAAATGTTTATGGAAGTTATATATGACATTATATTAAAATCATATAAATTGACTAATAAAATTTACTATAATTTTGGGGCTATTTTAAATTGGAATATTTGACACTCATCTTATCTCAAAATACACTACACATACTATACCGGATCATTTGTTGATGATGCATGGTTTCTTTCTTTCATGTAATTAACTCGATTAAGAAATATTCATGATATTGACTTCTATTAGGTTATATCTATTTTATAAATTGTATACGGATAGAAGAACTTGTTCAGCTATCATTTTAACGTATGAGATGAAATTTCATCGATGTAGATCCCATAAATTAATACACCGATCAGACCCATGACTTTGCAAATATGCAAAAAAATGTACATAAAAAGTTGCTAACATTTATAAGGTAAATTATTCTAAATTAACATTTTAAAAATTGCCTCAAAAACTAATAATGATGAAACTTACTGAAAATAATATTTAGAGTGAGGCTATGGTGCTATGCATAGCACGGATGGCTAGTGTACTACGGCTCAATATGGTACTTTTTAAAATCCTAACGGTCGATCCGACCATTCAATGTGATAACCATATGAATATGTACTTGCAAACTAAATTTTATATTTTTTTGAATTTTTTTACTATTTTTTCAGATAGGTAGAATTTTGATGGTCCAGAAATTTTCAAAAAACACTGATTTTTCTACCTATCTGAAAAAATAGTAAAAAAATTTGAAAAAAATATAAAAGTTAGTTTGCAAGTACATATTCATATAGATATCACATTGAACGGTCGGATCGACCGTTAGGATTTTAAAAAGTACCATATTGAGCCGTAGTACACTAGCCATTGGTGCTATGCATAGCACCATAGCCTCACTCTAATATTTATGTACAATTTTTTGACGTACAAACACTTTAGTTTTACTTTTTCAAAGTCCAAACAGTTAATCCAAACCGTTCAACATTCAATCTATATTAAAATGTGCTTGGAGACCAAATTTTACATTTTTTTTGCAATTTTTTTCCTATTTATTAAGCCAGCTTAAAATCGTTGTTTAATGATCCCAAAGTTTTCACTATTTATTAAAATCAACGATTTTAAAACTTGCTTAATAAATAGTAAAAAAATTTCAACGGTTTGGATCAACCGTTTGTACTTTGAAAATCGAAAAATCAATTAGTTACACCATGCCTCCGGAACAAACGTTTTGATATTAGCCAATATATCTCTTTATATATAGAGAGAGTTGTGTTATCATACTTTGTGAAGTAAAGTACCTGTTTTAAAAAAAAAACATATTCTCCAAAAAATACAAAATTTGGTCTCCAAGCACATTTTAATACAGAGAATATGTTGAACTTTTCGGATTAGCTGTTTGAACTTTGAAATGAAGATATGAGCGGAAAGTAAAAGAGACACTTTACTCCCCAAAGCATGATAGCCTAACAAATTGAGCCTGGGGTATCTAGTAGCAACACAACTCATTCCTTGTATTATTAGAGAAAGAGGGAGAGAGAAGAAAAAGAAGAAGAAGCATATAGAAATAAGATAAAGAGAAAGAGAGGGCAAATAGAAAGAAGAGAGATCATGAAACACAATAACAAACAACCTACAAACATTATAATACAGTAAACTATATGTACAACTCGTTCCAATCACTATTCTATTGCCAAAAATGGGAAACAGAGCTCAGGAGAAGAGAGAAAAAAAAACGAACCGCTTGTCTTGAAGAATAAGAGTTCTCATAATGGCAAGATAGACGAGGCTAGGGGCGGACCCACACACAGCCAGTGGGGGGCAGCTGCCCCTCCCTAGATTTTGAAATTTAGTGGAAAAATACGAGCCCGGTACCACTTTCCCCCTCCCTGAAAGTTGTTTTGCCCCTCTCTGGAACTAGAAAGCCCGTCAGACCAGTCCAAAAACACTGTTAATGAGAAACTTTGTTGTTTTTAAATTTTTTTATAGAAACTTATGGATCCAGACCAACTTTATTGTTCTTTAATATGTTAAATGATATTATTTTGTTGTTTTTCATTATGTAAGACTATACTATTTTTATTATTATTTTTTATCTGGTTTCCGATTAGTAAATAGATTTGAACCCGATAAGCTATTTTAATCCAAATTATGCCCCTCCCTGACAGAAATCCTGTGTCCGACCCTGGACGAGGCAGTAGCTGGAGTGAAGAACGGTGGCTAGATCCACTAGACGGAAGTACCTACTCGAATGGAGGCCAGAGCAAAGAGCGGTGGTCAGATTCACCATACGAAAGCATCGAGAGGGATGACCAAAGCCACTAGGTAGACACACTTGCTCGGACGGATGGACGAGACAGAATGAAGAAGGTGAACTAGAGAAGAGGTGGGGGGAGGGGGCCACATTAGAAATCGATTTAAGAACACCCTACTTCTACCGTGCAATTTCTATTAAAAAGAATATTAGTCGATAATATATCATCGAGAGTATTTCTGGCATTTTTATTAATATCCAATATTAAATAGAAATTAATAAATATATCCAGCTTAGCTGGGTTTTGTTAAAAATGTCCAAACGGGCCATTTAATAGCCGGCATCTATTTTTTTTCCAAACCGGCCATTAAATGGCTGATTCTCAATTTTTTTTTTTGTGAGAGATTATGAAGAGCAAGATGCTGAAATCTAGCAATAAAAATTTGAATTTTTGAATATTGGTTAGATTACTTCTTTTGATGTATAATTAGCATATTTATACTAAAATACGGTAAATTACTTGAAATTATGTTAAAGTACGGTGAATTACACTAAATTACGCCAATTATAATGAAATACGGTAAATTACGCTAAATTACATATGAATAGAGACGATATCTTCATTGAGAAGGCGAAAAATGACGACAAAACTTCAAATGTCCATAAAACGATGCTCGAGTGTCCGATTTTAGCAAATAATTACTTTTCGGAAAGCTTGCGAAAATATGCATACGTCAGTGATCGGTACGCCGTTTTTCAAAATTCAGAATTATAAAAAAAAAATAAAGAAAAAGAGTCTCAAAACTTGAGTTGGATATATTTATTAATTTCTACTTAATGTTGGTTATTAATAAAAATGTCGGAGAGTGTTTTTATTGTGAGTGCGAGGGAGAATGCAGGTACCTCTAATTTAATTAGGAGGGAACAACGTGCGCACGACTTTCAAACATTTCCTGTCGATGTGAATTCATGTTTCAAAAGTGGTGCATCGCATCTCTCCCTAGAAAGTAAGAAATCGGCGAGCATTGTATCAATCCCCCAAAATCAATTCTTTTTTCCCCACCCTGGGCCAATGCACAGGCCGCATAAATTGACTCAACATTGCTGCCATACTGCCAGTCTCCCTAGTACCCATTTTACCAGGAATTCTTTTTTTTTTTTCCTCAGTAGAAGAAACGCTGTTGTTCTATTAGAATCTGAGCCCCAGCTGGCAGCTGTTCAACTTCGTTGGGATTCGTGCGCGCAAAAAGAAAAAATCTTCGTTAAGATTCGCGTACGGAAAAAAATCTGAAATGCTGCCATTGGAATAACAGGTCTTGCTACTTCAATGGAATAACCACTGATTCTTTTTTGACTTTTTTAGTTACAGTTGGAAAAAAAATAAAAAAAATACAGAGTTAGACATAAAATTGAAAAATATATGCAGATTGGTACCACAAAAGTGTCATTTTTAAATGATGTGCAGATAATATCTGCGTATCATTCTTGGATGGTACTCTGATATAATATCGGTGTATCAGATATCTTTGGATTTTTTTTTTTCTAATTTCACATCAACTCTGTATTTTGTTTTCAAATAGTAACTAAAAAATATTCGGAAGAAAAAATCCTATAAACTATAAAGAAGTAAAGGTGTATGGAAAATCTCATCAATATCCGAATTAATTACTGGCCAACTAAAAAATAACGTCTATTTTAGTATATTTTTTCAGGTTAAAGATTATAGATTCAAAATTCAGCACCTGCTAAGATTTATGAAAAATGTAGGAACTCGACTATCCTTTTTCTTAAGAAAATATATAATAGGGGCCAACCTCCAACAAACGTACGTGTGTGATCTGATCTGATTTGAAAAATTATCAATTTAAATTAAGATTAAGATACAATTAGATTTTAATTATAGGACAAATAAGTAATACTTATTGAAAAAAAAGATCGGTTAAAATCATTTTTTTATTCTATTTTGTTTTCCTATTTTCATTCTCCCAAGCAAAAGTCAAGATAAAATTCACAGTTGGTATCTCCTACTTTTCTTTCAAATCCAACCGTATGATTATTTTGGAAAGTAGAATCATATTATTTCAAATCCAACCGTATCATTTAAAATGAATAAGCTTGGTTTATATAAAATTCCCTCCTGAATTTGAAATCAAATAATCCAGCTTGTTCGTTAAATCATATGATCCAAGTGAAATAGTAGAACACTACTCATTTTAGAAAAAAGACAAAAGAAAACAGATACTAGCAAAAACAAAATCACATATACAGAGTCAAAGTGTACACACTTCTAGATTAGATATATCACTTTTAAGAAAATTGTAGAATGCAATAAAATAATATTTTTCATATTTTACAACTGAGTTTTCTTCTATTATAAATAATAGATATGATGTTTGGTGGAGGATCAAAGTTAAGGAGATTTAAATTGGTTATTCTGATTTAGGTCGGTTTAAATTATTCATATTTAGTTCAGATCTAATAAAGAGGGGGATAGATAAAACTTGGAAATAGTCACTGACAGTGTGTCCAAAACACAACACAAAATTAAGAAACCTGAAGAGGTGGCTTAGTTTAATTTTGGAAATTTAATTATCAAATATGACTAAAGTTTGATGGAATAATATTGAATAAAAAATCATTTATACTGTCATAAGTTAACTCACCTAGATAGGTGCATTAACTTATTCCACGTTATTGTTGTTATAGCATCATTATCATTATCATTATTATTATCTTTGTCATCATTATTATTATTATTATTATTATTATTATTATTATTATTATTATTATTATTATGATTATTATTATTATGATTATGATTATGATTATTATTATTAATAATTCTTACTGCTGTTGTTGTTAGTGGTGTAGTTATTATTATTAATATTATATTATTATTATTAATTCTTACTGCTGTTGTTGTTGGTGTAGTTATTATTATTATTATTATTATTTTAATTTGGAGTTGTCTAGTGCTATTGACATTGATACATGAGATATTATTTGAAATAATATTAATAATGCATTATGAAAACAAAGTTCACACAAACATTAAAATTATCTACAATGTGATTAATATTGTTGCTTGATTTATATTTTTAATCTCTAATTTAGTGTGTTTTGTTCTAAATCATATATTATTATCTTTTTAATTCTAAAAACCTTTGATCGTAATTTTTTTATATCTGTACATTAGCATGCCATCTATTTTTAAATTTTTGTCATGTTAGAAAGAACTTGGTTTCTATGCATCTATTCAGTCTGAAGGAATGCGTAAAACTAAATTAATATTTATAAATTTTTTATATTTTTTTAGTGTAATGATAAATCCCGTACCAACCAGACATCTCTAGCAGGTTTGGGTACACGTGACGCAGTCACATCCACACGACGCGCGCACCAGGGTACGGGCCCCGCCTCAATCCCAATAGTACGTCGCCACGTCACCACCAGGACATGCCAGGAAGTGCATTTGTCCTCGATTGCGGGCCCCAGTGTTGCCTAAGCCAATGTTTGCTCGACAACTCTTGACATACACTAATAGTCTAGTAGATAACTGCGGTCAAGGCGTTTCCTTTTTTCTTTTTTTCTTTTTTGTTTTAAACTACTCTCGATCGGAAATAAATCTGCTGTGATTCCAAAGAATCAGGATCCCTGCGATTCCAGATCTCACCATTCATTTGTTGGAATGCACAAATATCAAGAAAAGTCGTTTTCTTTACACGAATCTTAAAACAAATATGTGGGTGGATGTGTAATCGCAGCAGATTTGGATCCCGATCGATCGAGGTTTCATCGGGAGGATAATGTTGCATTTATTTATAAAAAAAGGTAAAGATAAGGTTAGGGCTTTACCACAGAAATGAAAGTAAGGCTAATGCTTGACACACACAACCTCACGTTCCCACCCCCCCGGATGGCAGAAAAGCCCAATTGGCCCGGCGGCCTGGTCCTACCCGCCTGACTCGTCCTTAACGTGGTCGGCCCGATGCTATGATGGGCCAAGTATGAGCGGGTCTAGAGACGGGTCAGATCAGGCCTGGGCTTATGTCGAAACCCACAGGCAGCCCATGGGCCTTTATGTTAAAAGAAAACAAGCAGAACATCAGCCTTTATTTGCTATTAAACTATGAATTATTTTATGCTCCAGTAGCAAAATCATATTGTTGTTTGTTGTTAAACTATAAATTATTTTTTCTTCCATTAGAAAAATCATATTATGAATTATTTTGTTGTCTTGTATGGTCTATTTGATGTAGTTGAATATGGATGTGCCAGTGGGTATGGGCAGGCCAGGCAGGCCCATGGGCAAGGGCAAGCAAGAACAGGCAGGCATGGGCGGCCCGTGCATAGATTTTTAAGCCGATCAGATTGGACCAGGCAGGTGGACCGTCAGTTTTTAACAGGCAGGCCAGTCATGGGCTTAGCAAAATACATGTGGGCTCGGCTCATTGCCATCCCTACCCCCCATGACAAATGACATCAACGAGTTTACCTGAAATGCTGTCACAACAACAAAATAGGCACTTTTCGCGACGGGACTTCGTCGCGAAAAGTACCGTCGCAAAAAGAAAAGCACATTTATGACGGTTTGGCGTCGCGAAAAGTGCCTGTCTTTTGTAGTGTGTCACAGAGGGCTGATAAAGAATTAAATATTTTTATTTGCTCATCCCGCATTTTTAAACAAAATAATAATAAAAATTGCATGTATATTCAATTAAAGATTCTAACATAACAATTTTAGCTTTATACATCGCACAAACTATGCATGTCACGTATAATGTTGTTTTGATTGTATTGTTTATGTGTTACATAAAAGATAAAACCAAAACTGTTATGTTAAAATCTTTATCTTTTTATTCAAAGACACGCATTTGGCAATTTGAACTGAAATATTCATCTTTTTTTTTTTCTTTAAAATAATGTAGATGGATATTTCATACTCAAATCAACGAGAGGCAGAGCTACCTTGAAATGAATGAAAGTCCATCGACCCGTTTATTTACAATTTTGTTGTATTTTATGCTATATTTTCTATATAATTAGAGTAAAATGTTGTGTGTAGTGTAAAATTGATTTCCGTTCGCAATATGAAAATTGAAAATTTTATATAATTAATCTCTCTTCTCGTTTAACTCCTAATAACTTGAAAGTCCGACTCCACTTCTAAAATCAACTAATAAAACACTCCATATAAATATAAAATATATATATATTGAAAAGGACCAAATCACCCCATGACCCCTCTAAATCTGTCCCTTTTCATCTTCTGAATAGTTTTGCCGATAACTTCTCTTACTTTGTCAAAAATCAGCTATTTAATATTAAAATTTAACTTGCAGTCGTTTAAACTTTTAGTCAAACAGACCGCGCGTCCAAGTTGATAACCACAGCTAGCTCTCCGGCCCCGCTCTGTGCCTTTATTCATATCAACTGATAGCATAGCAATTCAATATGTCAATTAAAAGTTGACTAGTAGTTATCTTTAAAGTCTAATGTCTCTGTGGATGTGTGGATATATACATTGAACTTGTGACTTTCCATAGGCACATCAGCGGAGACAGAGACAGAACAAATCTGCAGCCGCAGATATATATAAGATCTTTATTCATTAGTTTTCAAAGAAAATTCCTCACACATTATATATTATTTTATGTACTTTAACAGTGAACTATTGTGTATTACGGTATACTTAATTCTATCAAATTATTTAAAATGTATTCTCAGGACAGATCTACACTATGCCCAAGGGTGCTAAGTAACTCTATGATTTTGAAATTTTTAATCACATATGTTGAAATTTAATTGATTTTTATATTTTTGAAGTTTTATATAATTTAGCCTCCCTCATAAAATATTAGATGTGTACTTGTAGTCTAGTGGTTCAGATTTTATTTTGTCTTTGGGAGGTCTTGGGTTCAAGTCACACTAACCACAAATTAATATTTGTACATTTTAAGTTCCAGCCCCCTCTAATTAAATTTTATAGTTCTGCCCCTGTGTATTCCAACGGTGGACCCTAGCTTGCAGAGTCCAGATCCTCTGCGTTACCTCACTGTTTAAGTTTGAATCAGAACTGTCCAATCAAAATCAGGTTCAATTCGGTTCAAGCTTCTAACACGAGATGACGAGACCTTACTCAAACAATGAAATACTATAGACAATATGAATTTCAAGTTGCAGGGTAATTAAGTTTTTTTTTTTTTTTTAAGTTGGCAGAGCCAATATATAACAATTATATTGATGAAAAAAGTTTTTTTTGTCAAGTTGCAGGGTAATTAAGTTGTCACGTTCCCAAGGATACCAATCTCTTTGCGCCCCAAAGCTTCTCAGATATTTAATTAGGTGTTTTTAGTGTTGAAATGTACATATTCCTTATCAATACTGATGAATTAGAAAATTGCTACAGCTAGATGATGTCACAACTACAGGGGCGGATCCAGGATTTTCGTCACGGGGGGCAAAAAAAAAATCGAATCGGGTTTAATTACCTAATTGGGTTTAAATCAATTAATCAATTGGGTACTCGATAAAAAACAATGATTTAACTTATACTTTCCAATGCTTTGACTTGTAATTTATGATTCTTTGACATATAATTCTAATTACCAATCAAAATTCAACAAATTTATTTCAATTTTAACTCTAAATTTAACTCGAATTACAAATCAAACGTTCAGAGGGGGGCAAAAAAATTTCCAGGGGAGGCAAAGTCGGTCGGAACCATTAAATCTCCACTAAAACTCAAAATCTAGGGGGGGGCAGCTGCCCCCCCCTGGAATACACTGGGTCTGCCCCTGGTCACAAGTATACGAGGATGGAATGGACTCTTGCTGCTTTTCGGTAAGAAAAGTAGGATCCTACTTATCCGATTCCAGCCATTCAAATTCGTTGAGATTTGTGTATGAAAAAGTTTCTTTATCGAGATATGCGAATGAATTTTTTGAATATTTGAGATCGGAAAAACAGAATTTTACTTTTCTTACAGAAAAGCAACAGAGTCAGATCCTACGAGGATACCATTGAATTTACAAGTGTCCAATCATGTCAATAAGTTAACCATGCGATCAACATTCGTCAAAGTACGAGGATTACGGATCACGGAGGAATCAAAATTTCAAATTATGGGAGGAATCAAACTTTCAAATTATGAGATCAATTAGATGAAATTTTCATACTAAGAACGGGATTGATAACTTTTACAGTACTCGTGATATTTTATTTTAGATTATATAGAAATCATATATATATAAAAAATGCGGTCCCCATTTATTCTACTTGAATCTACCCTTGCTGCAGACCCCGTCCGAGCTACGGGTCACGACATTCTTTGTCCCACACACACATGCATGCAACTCCCTGCGATGAGGGCTTGTACCAGATTGTGGCAGTAGGGTTGTCAATTAGCCGAGTCTCATTTTAGATGAGCCAATCACAAGCTGAACCGAGCCAGCTCATTAATAGTACTTTTGTGTTATGAGTTGCGTACAAAGTAAACATTTTCGTCGATTTGATCGATGTTCTGCGCATATATGTAGACCATGAGTCTGAAAAAAAAAAAAAAATTATTTCTTGCTGTGAGCTTTATCCTCTCATGCATGATAGCCACAAAAGATAGATGGTGAAAAAGCAGGATCAAATAACTTTATCAACTTCTTGCAACGAGTTAAAAAACGAGCCAAGTTAAATCAACCTCGAACTATTAAAAATAAACTGAGCCACAAAATTTCTAGACAGCCATAACAAGCGGTGGTCAGGTCACCGAAATTTTTAGACAGCCCTAACTAGAGTGGGAAAAACGTGCCGTGCCGTGACTAACATGCCGTGACTTTGGTCACGTGCCGTTCCGTGCCGTGACCAAGTAATTTTTTCACGTGCCGTGACAAAAATTATGAGGGGTGGTCACGGCACGCGAGTCACGGCGTGACTCGCTTGCCGTGACTAAATGTGCCGTGACCAAACGTGCATTAGTCACGTTTGATCGCATTTAACGTTTTAAAAAAAAATACGAAACGATTCTTTAAAATTCAAATGTTTTAATTGAAATTTAAATGTAAATTTTTTAATTAAAATAAAATTATACCTTATAGGAAGGTATGTTAGTGTATTGCCTCGTGATTGCCGTGACTCCCGTGACTGGCGTGTCTACCGTTCCGTGACTCGCGTATTCCGTGCCATGCCGTGCCGTGTCTTCTTTGCCAACAATTGGTCACGGCACGGGACACGCGAGTCACGGCACGGGACACGCGAGTCACGGCACGCGAAGGACACGCGTGCCGTGCCGTTCCGTGACGGAGTCGGCTCCGGCGTGCCATTTTTCCCACTCTAGCCCTAACACTCTAAATTAATTGAATTGTTTTTTATTGTTTCAATCGCTCAAGGGGTGATCCAAATACCTCAAAAAAATTCACTACACAAGCTCCATATATATAGCCAAAATTCAAGCATATATGCACGGTTAAATCACAAACACATGACTGTGTGTGTGTTCGTATTTAATTTGGTACTACGAAGTGCTTGAGTACGATAATTGATGTAAACATCTAGTAATATATATTGATATTAGTAATTTGCAGTATAGGTACGCATAATATCCATATATGTAACTAATCACAACTAGGAGCGTGGACACAGGCTGAGCACGTTGGACCCCACCTGAACAAGGAGAAAAATTAGAAACTTTAAAGGGGATTCTGTCACAACCTTGCCGCCGGGCCGGAATCACGACAAGAGAGGCACTCTTGCATCCATCTTTCGTCTCGTTAATCTACATCGCAAACAAAAACACAAAGAAACAATACGGAATAAGCTACAAAGCTCAGTAACCGGTTATTTAACGATGCGCTTCTCTATAATTGGCTTATTTAAACAACCATTCAAACAGACTGGATTAATCCACACAAATTCATATCAAATTATGTCTGCATATTTAACGATGATAGCACCTGGGTCTAGGTCATCAGTAAAACAAGTCACACAGTATTCAAGCATTTGGAATGTCTGCCACAGACAATTTTCACATTCATAGTACACACAATCTCATCACAAATTCTAACCTCAGACCCGCTATCCCGTTAAAATATGCCTCATAATCCAATACCCAATTTAAATATCCAATTCAACTATACAAATCGAAAATACAGATTATAGAAAAGTCCGGTTATCTGTTAGCGATCAATCCAGAAAATCCAAATCGAAATACAATGACTATTCAGAATCAATACAACATAGTCATAATTCCAATCGGATATGCAATCAAATAATATCAATATCAGAATTTTTTTTCAAAATATTTCTTCTCATTTTCTTTTTCTTTTCTCTTTTTCTTCGGTTTTACACTTTGATTTTCAGTCATCATTTTTTTTTCTAATCAATTAAAGAGAGATAATGACCTTTTATAAAGAGAAATTTTAACGGTGGTAAAAAGTCAAGATGTCAAAACATACATAGGCCGCGTGACCTTAGTGCCACGTTGTCATCTTATCTTTTTTTTTTTTTTAAATTCTGTCATTTTACATAATAAACCTTCAAATCTATAAATATTCTAATTAAATCCAAAATTAAGTTAAAAAAATAATTTAAAAATTTACCGGGTGTTACAGATTCACAAATAAAATGTAAAAGTTTATAATGAACATCTTTAACCATTAAACTATAGAGAAACATGTGATATTTTATAGAGAAAACTGAAGTATATAAAAACTCAAAAAAGAATAAAATTTTATTTTATTTAATATACATAATATAAAAATTTAGAATTATGGAGGTTCTTCTTCACCTGAAGCATGGGTGCGTTGGCACATTTTTTAAATTTTAATGTGCGTGAAATAAATATTTGTTCCACGAGGGATAAAATAATTAGAGAGAAGAATCTGAAAAATTGAAATTGGATTGCTATAAGATGCTAATAAGAGCATATATCAAGCTAAATTGTTTTCTTTTGAGGTTCATTAGTTGTTGTTTTTATAGGAACAACTATTTTTTTTAGGTGCATTTTTAATATCATTGTAATGTATTTCGTCGCTTTCATTCGTGTTGAGCATATATATTAAATGAAATATGTGATGAAAAATTTGAAGAACAATATAGATATAAAAGAGAAATTTTTTTTTGAGCTCTCAATAATCAAAATATTACTTTGAAGATAGCACCGTTCTAAACTAAAATGTTACCACCTCACGCCCTTAGGCCATGTTTGGTTGTGGAGTAAAGTTAATCTGGATTAAATTGCTTACTTCAAGTTAAGGTAGATTAAATTAATCATGTTTGGTTGGAGCTTGGTGGAGTAAGTTGATGAGAAGAGAAAATTGTAAAGTAGAAGTTACTCTAACCGTGAGACACAAGTGGAGTAAGCTACTCCACCTAGAGAGGTGGAGTAACTTAAATTGCTAAAGGTAGAGTAAAGGGTAGAGTAAAGGGTTTACTCCACCACTTACTCCACAACCAAACATGATCTTAATTGCTAAAGGCAATAACTAAAGAAGAATATGCATTCACGTCAATGAACTATTTTTTTAAGATTAGTTGATTTAAATGTCTACTAACAATTTTATTAACAAAAGACTTATTTACAACAAGTCAAATGACTCTCATTTCTAGATCTAAACTCATTTATTCTCTCTAATTTACCTAAACTACTCTAACCATACTTATCTACATCCTTAATCACTATATTACCTTACTCTCCATCTCTCTCCACAACCGTATTTGCTTTCGTCTGATAGCCGTCGTGCCCCGACAATGGAATCTTCTCATTGTCGTGCTCCGATCAAGATAGAAATAGAGACTCTGCACTCCGAGCTCCGACGATACTGCACTCTCGACTCCGATTGGCACATCAATGCACTTCTTAGCTTCTTTTCTCTGTATATATAATCAATTATTAATAATTTGTCTTTGTTATTAGATTGTAGTTCATTGTGATTTTCTCATTGATCCAAGATGCATATATCATATTTAATTTATTATGATACCAAAATTTTTAAGAAATATATTAAAGACTCTCTTTCGGACACAATCAATTTCCATGCCAACAATAATTTTTTTTAATTACATAAAAAATACATATTTATGTGTTTTTGACGCATTCACTTATTTCTTAGCATTACCAAAACATGACACAACAAGGTTTATTATAATTTAATTATGACAATTAAAAGATAAAACAAACAAACAAATTGCAGGTTTAGTGCAGTGGTGCAAACTTCTGTTTTCTTTTGAAGAGACGCATGTTTAATTCTCGAGAATAATATCTAAAAAGATTCTAAAGTACACCGGGACTCGTTAATAAAAAAAATAAAACAAGCAACTTATTATTTAATAAAAAAGAAAGATAAAACGGACAACTTATTGAACTTTTAATTAATTAGTATGAAGTAAATAAACTCAAGAGCTTAAATATATAAATATATTATAGTATTTGTTTATTTAATATTTATTGCATGTAACTATTGACATATGAGTAAAATAAATTAAGATTCCTTGAAGGTATTTTAATTTCGTTAACGCAAGCTTTTTAAGTTTATATTCCTTGGATCATTTGATTTGAATAGAACGAGAAAATTACACATATGGACAAACCTAAATTTTGTGCGTACTAGATTAAAAATTTCTGACCCAATAATTACTTTTATATTTTTAGTATCAGAAGAATTATACACAAAACACAATGGATCCGTATATTACGCTGACCCCACATGGGATGCTTTTTGGGTGTCCAAAGCAAAATACATTGTTTTGGTTCATCATTTTTTATTTTGTTATTGTCTTTCTTAATTTAGAATATTATCTTGCATTGAATGCACCGAGGTATCCAGTCACCTTCCTTCCTGTTCTTCCAATTATTTAGTACGGCCGATCAAGTGAGCCATAAAATTTTGATTGCGCAATAAAGAGAGAGAGAGAACCAGTGAACCACTTCCTCTTCCTTTTCACATCTCCTCTCACCTTCTTCATTTAGATCTACTTCCTCTAAATTCATCTTGAGAGAAAATGAGAGGGGTTCAATTTCTTCGAAATTCTTCTGACAAATGGTGGTTGACAGAAGAGAGTGAGCACACAGCGGCGATCGGCACAATGGTGTGTGCTGTTCTGTTGCGTGCTCACTCTCTTTCTGTCATCCTCTCTAGTCTAAGGTGCGATCTGACAGTTCGATTGAACTGATTGCATAAAATAGAGAAGAAAACCCTTGCTTATCTTTCTCTTTCTTCCTTTCCGTCTTTTCTCTTTTCTGAAAAGCTGATCCACATCTTTGGTAAGAGAGACAGACGTGTTGCCTCTTTATCCCTATTCCTCCTGTTTGTTTTGTGCCACGAATCAATTCTGATATAAATTTTACACCTTTTTCTCTGATCTTTTCAAACAATCAATTATAGTCGGATTTCGGGATTCGAGAACGGCGAGTACTTGACTGACTTAATTTGAAGTTATGCTGAGATTTGTTTTGCACTTTTGCTTCAAGCAAGTTCGTGTTTTTGATTTGGGGAAATCTCGAGTAAAAAGCAGCATTAATTGACAGATGGCACATGAGATGATGCGTCCGTATCGGGAAGTGTTCTCACTTTGGTGGAGAGATCGAGAGCAAATTGACGGTACACTGCGTTAACTGTGCGGAGGTAACGGAAAGCATCATGAAAAGCACTGTTTTGACTAGTCTTCCTCCTCTCTCTCTTTTCATCTTTATCTTCTCAACTCACTGCTGTTTTTCTTTATTTTCTCTTTCCATTTTTTCTAATTTTTATGAAGATTTTTTTTCCTCTCAAATCTGAAGAAAGGAGACTGAAATCATGAGCATATATCCTCAAAGTTAGTTTGTTTTTATGTTGTAGCATAGGTTCATGGATACTTTGCTTCAATATGTCTTTTATCTAGCTCTCATCACTTCTCTTTGTTTGTTTTGGTAGGTTTCATGCAAATTGGAAATGATGGGAGATCAGGATCAGCATCTGCTTGCCTTAGTGACAGGGGAAATATTAAATCCATTAGCTTGCATGTATTCTGGTAAGTTTTCATCCCCTCCTGCTTTCTATTCGGATTTATATCATCTGAAAGCACATCTAGAGCGTTCTTAGATCATTGTTTTTCTTAATTTTTCTTTTTTCTAGAATAAAGGTGCTATTGGTAGATCAGTTTGTGCAAAAAACAAATTAGAGCTTCTAATTGTTAACGTTATTTCTCTGACTATTTTTTTTTTCCATTGGATGCCTCTCTCTACCTCTCCCTCTCCTTCTCTCTCATCCCACACGCCTTTAAACGGTCTTTCTATTACATTCTCATAGTCTAAATCTGTTAGCCAGCTTCTCATAATCTCATTTTTGCGTTTTGAGGCGAGAGCATTTAAAATAGTGGAACTTTAACTACCATGAGTTCATACACAGAAGACGATGAATGGACCACTGCAATTTACAACCAATCACGCGGTTTCTATAATTGGAATGTGTACAAGATTTGAGTACCCCTCTTAACTATCTACTTATGGTTTGTGGGTCATCTCTCTCTTCTCTCTCCCCTGAATGAACTTGTGTGGCTATTTTTGTGGTGTCAATTGATAACAGCGCATAATACTTGTTTTTGTTCACAAAAGCTGTCATCATTCCACCTTCCAATTGCTTGGTGTGGTCAGATCTGTTCTTGTTGGTTTCTTCCTCTTCTTACCTTCATCAGTGTTGAAAGAAGCTGTGTATTAGAACGAGAGACCTCTTCTAGAGTCAACTCTTTTGTGGTCCACACAAAAACACTTAATATAATAACTTATTCACTTATTTCTAGTGCTCTTCAAGCAAGTGCTGGGAGCATTTTCTTGGTTAATGATATTATGAATCCTAGATAATTGTAATTGATCCAGTCTTTTGTATTAGTTAGTACCTTTTTACATTAAAATGTTGGTCGTATGATCATTGATTTTGAAACTATAGGAAATTTGTTTTTCTCTGACCTCAAAGAAATATGTACCATGAATTTTATAATTCAGAAAATGAGATTTAATTTGTGCTCTTATATTGTGTAGGATATGATCGACACAGATTTGATTTTATTTTATTATTTTGAACCCGTATAACCTATTTAAAAAAAAATGAAATCTCATAAAATAAGAGGAACTGGTCTCTTTCTTTAAATAATATCACTGATTTTGTTGCACGAGTTTTACCTTAGGTGTTGCCTTCTACAAGGTGCAAATATATCTAGTACAATATGATAAGCCCCTCAGAAGCTATCGGTATCATCAAATTATGTCCATGTCGAACAACTCAACACCTTCATTTTCGAAACTTTTTCCAGCAAATAAAATGTAGAGCTTATGTTTCTTGTTACACGAGAATAATTCCTATTCTGAATACTTCTCAAATATTTGAATCACATTTCTCTATGTACCTCTTAGGCACATATAAACACAAAAAGAAAATCTCATTATTTGCTGGATGATGTTATTTAGCTGACTTTTTCTGTTCATGTTCTTCTCAACATTTTTCTGTGCATTTTGCTTTTCGTTCCTTTTTCTTTTTCTCACCACATGATTGATATGTTCTAATTGTCGGTTGTTAGATGATCAACCAATTATAGAATATAGCAAAATTGGTTTGCTAGTTATTTGATATGAACAACTGGTGTTTCGGTATAGTTTGAAGTTTGAACACCTCATTTTAGTATGCAACCTGTCCACAATGTAACAAATTATGAATGCTGATGTCAAAGTCTTGCCTTCTAATTGGTAGTATGCAACATATCCACATTGTACTGTTCGTCTTAATTTTACCAATAAATTGCATTTGTCATTCTCGGCTCTAAATATACCAATCTCTTGTGGTTCTATATAGTAGGGAAGAATAATTTCTCTTAGATGTTTATAGGGAAGAATACTTTCTCTTAGATGTTTGATTCATCGACCACCTATTACCTCTTATATATTTCACTGTACTAATCATTCATCATTGTTCCCATCATTGTTACTAACTCATTGCTAAAATCAATCATTCAGTGATCCATCATTGTTCCCATCCTTACCAGCTAATCATTTAGCAAACAATTTTTCATTTATTAATATTATTTTATTATCTACGAAATTGGAATCAGAAATTCTGAAGTAGAATAATGAAAGGCTAAAACAAATCCGAAATAAAATTTAGCAAGTATAGGTGCTAGATTTACATCTAAATGAATCTCTAGATAGCGCGCAATATTGCGTCGCTATAGTGTTTTTGGAACTTGAAAACTAAGCTATTGGATAAAAGTGCGCTAATTCAGCTACTACCACTATAGCGGTAATAGTGATCCGCAATAGCGCATAGCGTTTAGCGCAAGTAGCGCATGCTATGCTACATAGGCTTTTATTTAATTAATGGCCCAAACTGAAAATTTCTTTTAAGGACCAAATTTTTTTAAGGCCCGGATTACTGTTGCCTTTAAATAGAAAAAGATAGATAGTTTATGCCATTAGGGTATTTTGAATACAAAAAGATAAACCGTTTATGATATTACTAGGGTAATTTGAATAATAATTTGGACTTTGTACTGGTTCAATATGAATGTTATAATTTCTTAATTAATTTGGTTACTTATTGCTCTATGAGACTTTCTATGAGACTTAAGATAATGTTGATAATAATAGAACTATAATAAAGCTATGTATGATAGTTTCCGCTATAGGTACGCTATTCGCGATAACTTTTTTTAGCCTTTTTGCGATGACACAATAATTACTATGTAGAACATTGAAATGAACTCTTCAAAATAAAATGGGCTGTTTGTCATCTTTCCTTGTAAATTAAAAAATCAGTTATGACAACATTTATAATTTGTTGATTGAGGCTGATACAAATTCATGCATGGAGTTATTTGCTATAATATCATATAATAACAATTATGTAGTTTGCTGTCTTTGATGCATTGCTGTTGGCTATGGTCTGATTGGTAAACATGAATTTGTTGTTTTGGTGTGCTTGTTGGCTACTTGATGCATTGCTGCTCAGGGCTAGCCATTTCAATTATTGTGTCGTGCTCTCCTTTGGAACAAATTCGCAAGTAAAAAGAAAAGTGATATAAATTGAGGACGATAATAACACCTATGAGATATTATTGTCTAGGATTCGTTTTGACTTCTCTTTGAGCCACTAGTTCTAATTTTCTCCATTCACTAGAAATGGTCTGCACATACTTGTTGTGCCAAGTGCATGCATGTATTGTATGATCATCTTTTTTATTTTTACAAAAGAGAACTGTAATTAATTCCTTTGATTGGGGGTGAAAAGAATAAATTTACTTCTTTAATCTATTTATTAAATTCAAGAAAATACTGGTGTTATCATGCTGCAGAAAAGTCTTTTTTATTTCCTTGTTATTCAAAAGTCATGCAGAAATCAGCAAATATTAGTGGCTGGGTCAAAAGATGTATAAACAAAGTAAATTCTATGACAACAATCTTAAATATGCATCTCTCAAGGATTTTGTAAATCCAGTATAGCCTTTGGAACATCGACCAACATTCATGTCATCATTTTCATTGTGGTGCAATTTGTTTGGAAAAAGTTTACAAGAAAATAAGAAAAACAAAAATATATATCTGAACTAATAATTTTAATTGGTGGAAGGAAAGCATACTTCGGTAATGCAGTAATATTGTAAAATTTCTTCATTGGCATCTACCAAGACAGAGCTATAAGTTTAATGTGAAGTTCCTTATTTTCTAGAATAATTTATTGTCGATTTAATTCTTTGGTTGTGATTTTTTAGGTTATCATAGCAAGATTGTTTTAATTCATGTTTCAATGAAGGAAAATTCTCAGCATCCATGTTGTAACTAATCCTTCCTTTACTGCCATCTACTTTTTGAATGTGAAGTGCTGTCTAAAATTTCTGTATAAATTTTCAGAATCAATAGCTTGCTTGCAATATTACTATACGTTATGATGTATAATAGAATGTTTGACAAATATTCTACAAGTATCCCGGCTATTGATCCCTTCTAGTGAATATAGTAAATGAAGTATTTGCTCCATCTTTATGACGTAGCTTAAATAAAAATTGTGCATACTTAATCTTTCTTCATTTATATATAGCTGGCTATTTAATCCACTCGATACAGCTCCCAATACAGTATAAAATAGTGGACTTTATCCAAAAAAAAGAAAAAAAGAAGAAGTATCCTTTGCATTCTTCCCTCTATGTAGCCCGTAATGAGATGAATGAACCTAGAGTGTGCGAAAAGTATATATAGAATATGAGAGGATCAATCTGCTTCAACTGCTATACTAGAATTAGAATGATTCAAGAATGCTAGGCTGTCCAATGCCCAATTGGTTCAATTTTACTAACGCTGCCATTTGCTCGTGTCTAGCAACAACACTGTGATTTCAATGTGTACAAGAGATTGCTTATTTGATACTTTTGAAGTTTTAATAGTGCATTATACCCAGAGTTGCAAGTCACATGAGGATTGTTGTGCAAATTTTTGTTTGTTGAGTCGTTCATCTTGGCAAAAATGGGACATCGCAGAATTTGGATCATTTTTAATGATTAATGATAGATTATTGATAAGACAAAAGTGAAGTCATCTCGATCTTAGTATATGTAGGAGGTTTTACGGTTTCATGTGATCCAAGTAGAATCTTTTCTTCTCATTTGCTTGCAGGAAATTTCGTAATCTTTTGGCCTTGGTCACTTCCTACAAATTACTTAGCTAGAGGTGTTTCCATATTTTCTGGTATTGAATCACTTTCTCAATTTGGCTAAATTATATTTTTAAACAGTTAAATCTTAAATATACCACCTGAGCATGTTAATTGTTCAGAATCATTCGAATGGCTGTTTCTGGAAGTCTCTTGATGGTTTGACAGTTTATGTGATAGTACATTATACCAGTGACATAGTAACATTACTTAAAGGATTCTTAAACGTGTATCTTTGATAAAATTGAAATTTCTGTAATTGGCTACTGATAATCATTGAAATAGCACTTTCCCAACAGACCTTATTGATTGTTTTCACTGATTTTAATCATTGGTCTCTCTACCGATTGTTCCAAGTCAATGACCTATTATCAAGGCTGATTAAATAAGTTGCTCTAGATAAAGTGAGAATTATAATTGAGATGAAAATTAAGGGACTTTTTGTTAGGTTCTGGTTGAATATGTCAGGGCCTAGATAAGGTTAGGTAAGCTACATTTCTTATGTGGAAGGTATTAGAGACTGATTAAAAAAGTTTCATTTTATGATGTTTCTTGGTTATGTTCTAATAATTAGAAGTTTACTAATTTGGAATGAAGTCGTAAAACTTGTTTCTTTTTATTAAAATAGGTATAGAAAATTATGAACTAGATTACAAATTGACACGTAATTAGTTTCACTTTTGCTGGTCATGCCTATGTGATCAAATAAAGAATAGGACAACATTCACTGGCCAGTTTTTTTTAGCTCTAATGGAATTGATTTATTGATATGGGTACAGCTGTCCAATTAAATGAAACATATTTCATACCTATCTATTGTAGAAAATGGGCCCAATCAGGGAGGTCATATTATCACATGCATACAAATAGCACTTTAAAATAGTTTATACAGTCCTTAATTGTTGGAAATTAAACTGGATTGTGGTTATAGAAGAGAGGAGTTAAATGAAAATATCTTTTTTTTACTAGGAAGTACAAAGATTTGGAGTACAAAAGCTTTGATATTTTCTCACACCCCATACACAAGCCCAGGGGCGGACCTGTGAAGGGCCAGGGGTAGGCAAGTGCCTACCCCTGGATTTAATTTTTTTTTTAGACCCAGTGTATTTTTATTTTTGTGCCTACCCCTGGTTCAATATTGTGCCTACCCCTGGCTCAGAATAATAGATTTACTGCTCTAATTTATTCATTGGCCAAGTCCGCTACTTCGATTAATTCATTGTGCCTACCCCTGATCAAATTCCTGGATCCGCCCCTGCACAAGCCTCTACCACCTTTATATACTACTCTAATGTCAGTTAACACAATTCTAGAGTATACATTATACACAAAAAGTCTATAGGCTTTTAAATATAAATATTACAAAAACATTTTCTATGACATTTGCATTTTCTAGCACATTCCATATTACCGACAATATAAGTTGGTAAGAAACTTCTTGAATTTTATAGAATGGACTTGGCCTCGTTCAAAATTGCTCATGCTCCATGCAAAAGATAGTATTGTTATTGCTCTCCAAATTAGTACTAAGGATTATTTGGTGCTTCTTTATATTTTGATTTGTCGATCGATTTTCTGTATACTCTATTCTCTCTCCCTCCTGAATTAAAATTCCTTGTGACTGCTCCACGTAATTTTTTTTTATCAAGGAAGCCTTTTTGGAATGCCGACTTAACGTCAAGTTGACATCATTGCCACTTCTCTAGCCTTCCCATCTTTAGCATATGCCTCACAATAGTCAATGCCGGATTTTTGTTTGAAGCCTTTTGTCACAAACCTTGCATTGGGCTTTTTAATTGAGCCTTCAGGATTTAACTTCATCTTATAGATCCATTTATCACCAATTACTTCATGATCTTTTGGTCGATCTACAAGCTCCCAAGTGTTGTTCTTTTCAATCACATGGATTTTGTCCTCCATGCCCTTTATCCAATTTTCATATTTTTTGGCCTCTTCAAAACTTTGAAGTTCAACTATTGAGAAATTAGATGACTTATAAATTTCGATTAAAGATCTTACTTGCTCGGGGATGACTCTATATAGTTGAATCTTCTCTAGCTCTTGGACTAGCACTCGGGCTCGAATTTGGACTTGAAATGCTTGAACTTGACTCGTATTGGCGTTGTGTATCACCCTGCTCTTGTGGCTCGATCACTTCATTTCGTAGCGCCAAATGGAGCATAACTTATTTGAAGTGAGAAGTTTCTAGACCTTTATAATTCTATTCTTGCTATCACTTGATTTTTGTTTTTACCGGTGGAAAATTTTACAACCTTTATTTTCAAAATGAATTGGGGACCCATTTTGCACTATTTGCCACACGCTTAACAAATTTTGTTTTAGGTCCAGAACCAGTTAATAAACTTCGAACCCATCTTTGATTGCACGGCAATACTACCCTTACTTTTTGCTTGAACAAGAGAGTCATTTCTCATGCGTACCTTCATCTCATACGAAGTGTCAAAATAATTTGAGGTTACGGTCATGTGATTTGTGCAACCACTGTCAATGTCAAGGTCCTAGATGTAGCTCTTCTCTTCTTTTGTGGAGTGGCATGCGTAGAAAATACTTTTGGGATCTTTTTCTCCTATGAAGTTTGCTCGGTCGCTAATTCTTGATTTGCACATTCTTGTCATGTGGTCGAGCTTGTTGCATTTGTTGTCTCTTTTTTGACCAACATCGGGATGTGCTATAGTTTGACGTTTTATGTACATTGCGCCATAAATTTGAATGACTCTATCCCGGTGCTTTCTCCTTTTGCGTCGAATGTTGTTGTGCGTATTATCACGGGCTACATTCTTTCTGGATATTTCATTGGGTTATTTCGAGGTCTGAAGCTCAGCTTGGAGTGGGATGCGTCTTCCACCAAATTTCTTTCGCATTGGAGCTTTCTCTCTTCATGTGACTTCAAGGAGCTCATCAGTTGTTGAATTGAAAATGTCGATAGGTCTTTCAATTCTTCAATTGCAGTAACAATGTAGCCGTACTTATCAGTCAGGCTAATTAAAATTTTCTCGACTATCTTCTGATTAGGGATATCTTCTCCATACGTCCGCATCTGGTTCACAATTTCAACAACTCACGAGAAGTACTACTTGATCTTCTCGAACTCCTTCATTTGGAGGTTTTGGAATTGTTTTCTTAGCGTATGCAACTTCATAGTTATCATCTTTAGGGAGCCTTCAAGCTCCTCTCTTAGAATCTCCCATGTCTTCTCCAATGTAGTTGCTCCACTTAATCATGGAAATAGAATTTTAGCAACACCATGTTGAATTAAAAACAGGGCCTTCGCATCCTTCATTTATTGTTCTTTTTGTTACGGTGCCAATGCTATCGTAGTTGGCAAAGTAAGACCTTGGTCGATGACATATGACAATCCTTACAAAAGTAGCAGCATTCGCATCTTGATCTTCCACGTGTCATAGTTTTCTCCCATAAATACGGGAACCATTGATTGCGCCATAGTTGCCGCTATACTTGAAAACATCAACTCAGGATGCTCCTTATACTTTAAAAATGCTCCTATCTACATCGCTAACTTCTTACTCGAACCTGAGCTCTGATACTAAATGTTGGAAATTAAACTGGATTGTGGTTATAGAAGAGAGGAATATGGAAATAGTTCTTTTACTAGAAAGAGAGTACAGAGATTTGGAGTACAAAAGTTTGATATATTTTCTCATATCCCATACATAAGGCTTTACTAGAGCAGAAAAAATGTGCCGTTCCATGCTGTGCCGTGACTAATATGTCGTGACTTTGGTCTCGTAACGTGCCGTGACCAAGTTAATTTTTCACGTGTCGTGCCATGCAGTGCCGTGACCAAAATGTCAAGGGATGATCACGGCACGTAAATTGTCACGCTGTGCCAAAACATGCCGTGACCAAACGTGACTTACATGACTCACGTGACCATTTGATCATAATTTAGGTTAGTTTATTCAAGATTCATCATTCGTTCAAGATCTAACGGTTCTAATTACAAGTGATTTGCGTGACCACGTGTCGTGTCGTGGCCAGATATTTCGGGTGATGTGCCGTGCCAAATTTTTAAAAAAAAATCACGGCACGCGAATGGTAATGGCACAGGACATGCGAGTCACGACACGTAATCAACACGCGTGCCGTTCCATGTCGTAATCATGCCGTTCCGTGACAGAGCTGGTTCCGCCGTGCCATTTTTCCCACTCTAGCCTCTACCACCTAGTGTTTTGAAATGGACTGGCCGGTTCAGGACCGAACCGGGTTGTCCGGGGTTCCGACCTGGATCGGTCCGGGCCATGCCCTAAACCCGGACCGGACCGGACCAAGGCTAGGGACGGTCCTAGCACGGGTTTGGTCCATTTTTTTCCTTGGCTCGTGTAGGACTGAATCGTGTAGGCCCGTGGACCAAACCCGGACCGGACTGGACCAAAAAAAAAACAAATTGGGCGATTTTCATTTATACCCCTCAAAAACTTATAAATTTGGGGGAATTTCATGTATACCCCTCAAAAACTTCTAAATTATGTGCACAGCCCTAAAAAAAAAAAGCCGTACCGTGGACCGGACCAACCCGTGTCAATTTAGACCACGGTCCAAGCACGGATTTTAGGCTGACTCTCAATTACTCAGACCGCCAAACCCAGATTAGTGAACCCGTCGGACCTGTGTGGACCGTGGCCCGTTGGAACCGTGACCCGGCCGAGCCTGGACCGGATCGAACAGGACTGCCCGTTTTCAATTCACTACTACCACCTATATATACTATAATGTCGGTTAACACAATTCTAGATTATACATGATACTCAAAAGTCTAGATGCTTTTAAATATAAAATATTACAAAAGCATATTCTAGGACATTTGCATTTTCTAGCACATTCCATATTACCGACTTTATAAGTCGGTTAAAAACTTCTTGAATTTTATAGAATGGACTTGGTACACAATTCTAGATTATACATGATACTCAAAAGTCTAGATGCTTTTAAACATAAAATATTACAAAAGCATATTCTAGGACATTTACATTTTCTAGCACATTCCATATTACCGACTTTATAAGTCGGTTAGAAACTTCTTGAATTTTATAGAATGGACTTGGTACACAATTCTAGATTATACATGATACTCAAAAGTCTAGATGCTTTTAAATATAAAATATTGCAAAAGCATTTTCTAGGACATTTGCATTTTCTAGCACATTCCATATTACCGACTTTATAAGTCGGTTACAAGCTTCTTGAATTTTATAGAATGGACTTGGTACACAATTCTAGATTATACATGATACTCAAAAGTCTGGATGCTTTTAAATATAAAATATTACAAAAGCATTTTCTGGCACATTCCATATTACCGACTGTATAAGTCGGTTAGAAACTTCTTGAATTTTATAGAATGGACTTGGTCTCTTTCGAAATTGCTCATGCTCCATGCAACTTAGCACCCTTTATTTAATATTAAAGATAGGAGTAGAACTAGGGTGCTCCTAAGCTCACCAAGTCCTTCGTGAGCGTGACTCCAAAACCTATCGAATTGACTTCAAATGACATTTTCAAACCGTTAGATGTTCAATCTATATTAAAATGTGCTTGGAGACCAAATTTTACATTTTTTGAAATTTTTTTTACTATTTATTAAGATAGTTTGAAAATCGTTATTTTTATTAAAATTCTGCATCATTAGAAAACAGCGATTTTCAAACCATCTTAATAAATAGTAAAAAAATTTCAAAAAATATAAAATTTGGTCTCCAAGCACATTTTAATATAGATTGAACATCTAACGGTTTGAAAATGTCGTTTGAAGTCAATTTGATAGGTTTTAGAGTCGCGCTCACGGAAGGGCTTGGTGAGCTTAGGAGAACCCTAGTTCTACTCTTAAAGATAGTATTGTTATTGCTCTTGAAAGTAGTAGCAAGGATTATTTGGTGATGCTAGCTTTAACATTAATTAGCGTTGCAGGGATCATTAGCTTTTGGTGGTGTAGGGGCAATCTAGGTTGATAGACCATAATACTGGTGCATTCTAGAATCCAATTTTTTCAAGTTTACAAAGAACCAAATTATTAATAAGACCATGTATAGACAAAAATCATGTATAGACCATAATTGTAACTTTAATTTATAATGCATGTCAGTATAGCATCGACTAAATTGTACAAGTGTATGGTGCTTAGCACAGTGACAGATAGAGTGGGAAAAATGGCACGGCGGAGAGCCGGTTCCGTCACGGTTACGGTACGGAACGGCACGGCACGCGTGTCAGTTACGTGCCGTGACTCACGTGTCCCGTGCCGTGACCATTCGCGTGCCGTGTTCATATTTTGAAACTTTGGCACGGCACGGCACGTGAAAAATTTAGTCACGCGAGTCACGTGTAATTAGGACCATTAGATATTGATTTAATGGTGAATCTTGAATAAACTAATTTATTTAAATTATGATTAAATGGCCACGTGAGTCACGTATGGTCATGGCACGTTAGGCACGGTGTGACTCACGTGACGTGACCATTCACGTGCTATGACCACCCCTTGACATTTTGGTCACCACACGGCACGGCACGTTTTTTCCACTCTAGTGACAGAAATAATAAGACGTTGCTTATCTAAAACAAGAAAACATAACATAATATCTTGTGGTTTGACAAAAGTAACTATGATTAGATACCTACCTGGCTACCTATTCTACATTTTCTTTTTCTCAGATCCAACTTTCATACAAAGGACACAACACTAGTAGACTTATTAGAAAGCTAGCTTAAGCAATAATATAACATCTTGAATATAATTAACTGACATTAGAAAAGATATTTTACTAGAAAATAAAACAGACTATCCATCACTTGGCTAGGAAGTATAAACCTATAGAGAAACACCTTATTGATAAGGTTTCATATATATATTGTGATTGTTCCTGGGGCTAGGAAGGGATCACACATATTTATTTTAATAGAGGCCTTCAATAAATTATGTCATAGGTGCCTAAAAACACCACTAAGATTCAGTATTCTGCATTGCTCATGAGCTTGGGCAGAAACAGTTAAAGCTGTTATATTACCCTATTTAGAAGCTTGAAAGTTGAAGCACACATAATTTGTTCGGACGATATGAAAATTTGGGCTTGCTATGCATCTCCAATTAATCGGGCTACTAGAAGATTGAGATTAACTAATAAATTTCAGAGGATTATAAATAGACATCTATATTAATCTTACTTTTGTTGATCACATCTAAGCAATTAATCCAGATTACAGAATATGGGAACTGTGATTGGCTGGTCACATCCCTAACTCATTTCTCAATCTACAAGTGGATTATCTCTTATGGGTTATTAAATTAGTAATGGTGATTAAAGAAAAATTACTTGTCGAGGTTAAAGCAAACATCTTTCATATTCAATTATTTATTTATTCTAGAAAATGAACCCAAGAGAGACAAAATATTGTCACAAGTATACTTGTACATATATAGCAATCCGAATATTCAAAGTTTCTATATATTACCTACGAAATTATGGTACTTGAAGATTGAGAGATGAGTTGGGGGATTTTTGAGAGAGGATCATGACAATAAATCCAGCACGAAAAGGCCTGATTTGTTTTTAAGCTATGCAAGATGCACATGGACGGAACTTGATTTCTCTAACTCATTAATTAATTACATTTATTTTAAATGAAGATTTACTAGCATATTCTTTTTATTAGTGACAAATTATTTATCTTGTTTGAAAATAATGCCATTTTAGAATTTTAAGTTTTTTTTTGTGGAGGCCTCCATATATATATATAAAATATTATGTTATGAAATATGAGTATGTTCACCTCTTTGACATATATACAATCCCTTGTACAAATATTAATCCACAAATCAATTTTATAAGTATTATTCCCAAACATGAATAAATATGAACACCATAATTCAGCATAAGGAATAAATTGTAGCATAACTTATTTCACCAGTAATTTCTCATGTACTTGGGACAAAATTACCCCTGAAGTATCTTATGAATCTTACTTAAATAGTGATTAAAACAGTAATTTAATTTTAATTCATTTTCTATTTCAGTATAAATCAACATTGAGTGATATAATGCGATGTTACTGAAAAACTTAACTCAACATAAGCAAAACTTTTGACATATATGAATGATATGAATGCAATGTTACCGAGCAAAAATGAAGATAACAGATCGATGGAACTGCTCCTAATATTGCAATTTATTTCATGGAGAGAAAGATGCAAAAGAACATTCACGGGTCAAGGAAGCAGTTGGTACAATTATTGGAAGAGGTACAAGAGGAATGGTCATTTTATGGGTGATATAATGTTATGCAAAGGATAAAAAGTTAGGGCTTTATTTTCTTAACTTATAATTTTTGCTGAACATTTGAGTCCTCTTTTTCTTTTCTTTGTTCCTCATGTTTCATTGGTCATGTATTTTCCCAGTTTCTTGTGATTCTGTTTTTTTTTTCTTTTACTGTTTTTAATTGGGTTTTAGTTCAAAACCTGATCCACCTACAATGATATCAATAAAATACAAAATAAGGACTTGATCCTTATTTTACTTTAAAAAAAAAAAAAATCAACATTGAGTGGAATACTATTATAGCAAATTAAGGGTAAATTCTTTTGTGGGTAAGTATACTTTCTCCAAAATTTGTGTTGGTTGCTGCAATTTGATTTGTTCAGAGCCATTGAACTTATTTTACACATATTTGATCACTTTGTGACAGTTTACATCAAATGTGCAGACAAAATATGGCGTGGACAGATGATGTGGACTTTCTTTTTGGTCATTTTCTTGAAAAGCAGGCAAAATACGAGTTTGTTGTTCTAAAGAGATACACGGAAGCTCAGTGACTAGGTATGCATGTTCTAAGGCAGAGTTCAGCAACTTCTGAAAACAAATTAAATTAGCATCAACTTTTGATCATTACGAAATAAATACTTATGCAATTGGAAAATTGTGATTTATATCCTACTTGTTTGGGACTAAAGGCTTGGTTGTTGGTTGTTGGTATCTTGACCAAATATCATTATATTACTTAAATTTCTGTTTATTTTCTTATGCTTTAGATGAAGAGGTATATTTCTATATATAATACATTTTCTTGAATTGTGCCCTAAGCACACATATACTACGTGCCATGATATTTATCACTTAAATCGTACTTTTAATATGCTCTTAAATCTCAAGTGTAAATAAATCAGTTAAAAGTTCTCATCACCCAAGTACACATTCATGGGCAGTTTGGTCATTTTACACTTGTTCCTTTCTATTAAACATTACCTTATCTTAGATCTTTGTGATGTCTAAATAACATAGCACAAATCTTGTGCCTGGATACTTCTATCTTCGACCAAACTTGGCATTTCCAGTAGCTCAATATTAGGCAAAAAGAATAAGTTAACATTTTGCAATGTGAAGTAATGACTTCGGATGTCACCAACTTGTTAAAATGCTACAGAAAACTATGATGATACCATTGTGAGATTGAAAATATATCAATTAATGATCCTTAGTTAGAAACTCTTAACCGGGGAATGTTGCCTCAGACTTGTAGTAAAGCTCTCATTGCAAGAAACATGCTATCTATTAATGGGTTCAAATCAGCTTTTCGGAAACTTTTATTTTGATCCTCCTTGGACGGGTAAACCTGGAACTTAATTTGCAATTCTCCTGGAGCATGGTTACAAATGTAGAATGATACAAGATCAAGAAAAAGCACTATTATCTATATGATTAGAAATTTAAGTGAATAATACATGTGCAATTAATTGTTTTATTAGTATTATTATTCCAAGGTTCCGTGTGTAGTTTTGTGTATTTTCAAGTACATAGTATGTTACTGGTAAAAATTAAAAGTTCCATTAATAAAGTTACCCAAAAATACCCATCAGTTCAAAACTTAGTACCTGTGCACAAAATGCTGAGCTGCCCAGCTGCTGTCTGTTTGGTTTATCTTAGTAGCATCTTTTGGTGATGTTATGCATAGCTGAAGTGTGATGAACTAGCTTTGGTGATCAGACAGTTATCAATGGCACAGAACTGCATGCATCTTGTTTGGATACCTAATAAGGAACTATTACGTGAAAGTACAGCTTTATAAACAAGAATTTGTTATGAGGACCTGGATGAATTCTTTCAATTAAAGATACTTAAACAATAATGCATGTTAATATAGGTGACTAATCGGGCAGATATACTTTGTACGAGGAGAAATGATGAAATAATTAATAAAATATATTCTGTGCAAAATAGCTTAAGTTTTGTTTTTTTTTGTTTTTTGATAAAAAGAGTAGGGTCAAGCCCTGACTTTCATTAACAGTAATTGGTTACAGTGAAAGGGTTTCTGAGAAGAAACCCTGATGAGCTTAAGTTTTGTTATATTATAATAACTAATAACTTATTGTGGCTTCTGCTTAGAACCAAATTAATGTTGTTAAACTTGTTACTGTATAGCTTGCTGGGACAAATAAAGTTTACACAAAGGTATAGCTGCTTTCAAAGGGGAAAAGGAGAGAAGAATGAAGATATTGACGAGTTTTGTTCAGCTGGTTTACTGCTAAGGTACCAGCTCGTACTTAATTAAACTTTATTATGGTTTTCATTAATGTGTGATACTTATTTACGTAGATAGACGGGTGTCATCTACTGTCTTGAGCTTTATTGTACGGTCCGAATTATGATCTAAATGTGAATGCAATTTTTGTGGAAGATTTGTGTTTTATTAATTCGTAATATGGAAATTAACATTTCAGCAATTTATCAATCATACTAAAGCTGGAATGGAAAACAGGAATATTTTTAATTAAGGGCATTATCCCATTTGTATGAACAAGCACAGCATCCGAAATAATTAAGGGTGTTTTTATTTATAGACTGTGTGCATATATAGGCCATGAAGAACTGCATCCAAGCATTGAAAAGGTTTGTTTGAATTAAAGATCATATGAAATTGATAGTTTCTTTCTAATTTTCCTGCTTGCATCCCCTTGTGAAATATACCACGAAGCTTGATTTGTTTTTACCTGGAATTAGTCCAATTTTCTTAGAACTAAAGGGTTCTGTTCTGATGTTAAGCTGTTATTAATAGGTATAATGGGAAGCACAACCAACTGAGATGTGGAGCGATCTCATCACATGTACCCAATTTGATCTAGTAATAGGAAGAGATGTACCTTGGATGTAACTGAAAAAGAATATCTCTTGTAAAATATATGCGGAGGAAAGCTGGATGTTGAGATCAGTTTTTTAATTTAGTTTTTGATAATAGTAGAAATACTGTCAATTTCACTACAGAAGTACTACAAAATTATTTACAAATCAGTTGGTACCAGAATCAACACTAGTTTAGATTACTTCTCCCCTGGCAAAGGAAGATCACCATGATAGCAATCCAAGCAACTTGCTCTATACCCTCCTTTCTAAATATTCAACAATAATGTCCTTGCGGGCCTTTTTTTGGAGAAAAGGCCCGTAGGCTGTTCTCATTCTTTTTGTTAATACAGAGAGTGATAAAATGATGATATTATCCCGTAATTATTATTTTTTTCTTCGCAATTGAAACCTACAGCTTATAAATATTGGATGCAATTTTCAAACTAGAAGGCCATATATTAAATTCTACTGAAGATGGATTAAAATTTATTACTGTAAAATATGTATGAATATTTCTTATTTCTTGCGAATTGATAATTAAATTTTCATTGCGTGTGTGTTTATGTGATTTATTCGCATGATGTTCTTTTAAAAATACCTTATTATATAGCATCTACCTCATGAGAAAACAAACTAATACCATGCCAAAAATAATAATGGCACTTTTAAACAACATCCAGGTTTTCTAACAAATGTGTTTCAGTACTATAACAAAAAATAAAATAGAGCTGACGAAAACATTTTTTTAGATATAACTTATATTGTTAAGCGTATTCAAAAGCATAATGACCACATATATAAAGCAAATAAAATGCAAAGCATGTGAAAAAATTATATTCCTCAATACGATACATAGCCAGTTCTAATTTAGAAATTTGTAAAATCCATCCGACGAAAACAAGACCAATAACAAAAGAATATATAAACAAATAAAATGTTATTTAATGTTATGCTATGAGAATGAACTCTTCGAGTCAAAGCCGCGCACTGCGCACTCAATACTTTTGGACAATAATCGGAATTTCACTCGGTTAATCATCCAATTCAATATACCGGTACCACATATACAAACAAATTGTCATAATCTATCATAGGGTGTTCGGCACCACTTAAAATATCGGGTGGAGTTTGATTGAGGTTTAATATTTAGGAAGCCTAAGTTATTTTAACGAGTTGGGTTAAAATATACTATTAGTTTTGTGCTCTAATTATGCTCCACGTCTTTTTCTTTGTTTTCAAAGTTCGAAAGTTCGAACAATCGATCCGAACGCTTAATATGATCTTCTTATTAAAATGTACTTGGAGACAAAATTTTATATTTTTTAAAATTTATTTACTATTTTTTTAGATAGGTACAAAATTACTATTTTGGATAGTCCAGAATCTTCTAAAAACAATTATTTTGTACCTCTCTAAAAAAATTAGTAAAAAAAATTCCAAAAAATATAAAATTTGGTCTCCAAACACATTTTAATACAAATATCATAATGAGCGGTTCAGATCGATTGTTCGAACTTTGAAAACAGAGAAAAAGACGTGGAGCATGATTGGAGCACAAAACCAATGGTGCATTTTAACTCAACTCTATTTTAACTTAAGTCAATTTAAATTATTTATATTTGATTGAGCGCTAAAGTTGAATCATAATTTAAATTAATTCTTGTTTGATTGAAATTTAAAATTAAATTATGATCTAAATTTATTATATTTATTTATGTGACTATAAATAAAGAGTAGGGTTAAAATGCATCATTGGTTTTGTGTTCCAATCATGCTCCACATCTTTATTTTCATTTTCAAAGTCCGAATAGTTGATCTGAACCGTTCACCATGATCTTTGTATTAAAATATGCTTGGAGACCAAATTTTATATTTTTCGGAATTTTTTTACTAATTCTTTAGATAGGTACAAAATTACTGTTTTGCATGATCCAGAATCTTCTAAAAACAGTGATTTTGTACCTATCTAAAAATTAGTAAAAAAATTTCAAAAAATATAAAATTTGGTCTCCAAGCACATTTTAATACAAAGATCATGGTGAATGGTTCGGATCAACTATTTGGACTTTGAAAATGAAAATAAAACTGTAGAGCATGATTGGAGCACAAAATCAATGGTGCATTTTAACCCTACTCATAAATAAAACTGTGAATAAATAAAAGTATGTAATAAGACTGGTATCAAAATAATGTGCATAACCTCAATAAAACTGAGAATTTTTTTTATAAAATACTCTTTCTTATTATATTATCGAACAAAATACTTCTCTTCTAAAATCTTTGACAAAATGTTATTGTAGACTCCACTTTTTCCTCCTTTCCCCTCCCTCCTCCATCCTACGAGTCCGTATCGTTTGCATTAACTCAAAAATACTTCTTTTGAGTTAATGCATCTCAACCGTTTGATTTTAAACGGAGCCAATCCAGCCTCTGCCTATAATGCAGGGGCCCCTTAATATTAGTGCGGATCTTAATATGCACAAATCATGAAGTGAATTGGACAATATATATGCGTTAACTCAAAAGATTTTTTTTTTTTTAGTTAACGCAAACTGCTGAGGAGTGAGGATACGAATTCCCATCCTACTCTTCCGTGGTGTCTTGATTGAATCATATTTATCTTTTCAGTTAGCATATTTAAAGAAACCGTTCATAATTCATACATATCAGTTCCCTAATTGTTACGTATGAATTTTTTTTTTTGGCATAATTACATACAAAAAATTTATGCAACTTTAAATAGAAACTATTTTTTATACATGATCGATAACTGCAATCCTTATTATTATAAGAATTTTAAATATTTTGAAATTACATATTTTTCAAATTATAAAAGATAATTTTTTGGGTACCTCTATAATTTAATAAATTGAATAACATTTTTGTTTTCGTCATTACATTTAAAGGATCCTTCTATCCGTGCTTATATTATTGCATAAGAAACATAATATTTTACATTTAAAAAGGTAATTAATACATTTTTAAATTATTTAAAAAATCGCTAAAATATATACTACATATTTGATGTGAACTTTAGCGTGCTACAACTCTGTCCCTTTAACTCCTGCCTTTAATTCCCAAATTAACTTTCGAACTTAATTTCAAATTATTTTCGAATTTAATTTTAAAATTAATTTTGAAATTTAATTTCCAAATTAATTAAAAGTATCACATTATCTTTAAATAATTATATATAGTCAAAGTTGTAAAAATTAACTACAACTAAAAGGCGAAAACAGAAATGTTATTCAATTTATAAAATTTTAGAGGTACCCAAAAAATTATCTTTTACAATTTGAAAATTATGTAATTTAAAAATATTTAACATTCTTATGTACTATGTTGCAAATTATGGATCATGTATAAAATATAGCTTTATGTACTATGTTGCATAAAAAATTTATATATAATTATGCAAACGAAAAATCATACGTACAATTAGAGAACTGACAATATATAATATTTATGATTGGTTTTTTTAAACATGCTAACTTAAAATAGAATTATGCATTAATTAAGGATTCTAGGGATGAGTATGAGGGAAAAGTGAATTCTACAGGAGTTTGTCAAAGATTTTAGAAGAGATATTTGTTCAATGATTTGATAAGGATATTTTATAAAATTTCCCTTCAGAAATCGTTTCTATACCAGCAAACATGCGCACTGAATTAACTTGCATACCAGTTATAAAGCATCAAAATATCCTAAAAATACTCATAGAGCCAATATCGATTACAGTGAATTCTCAATTTCTTCATCTCTGACATCAAAAGTGTTACCAAGATCGACGCTTGCAGAGAATTTGTTTTACCTAGCTTTTGTATTAATTATCAATACTAACTTGATCCAGCACATTCAATCAAGAACTTTCTTAAATCTTTTAGTTCTTCTGAATTATCTCGGTTGCCGTTGCTTACGGGATCTGATAGCAGAAGAAAACCAAAATTAGCTAAAACTAGATGAATGCCTCGCATTCATTCAGCAATGTTGATTGTGATAAATTTTACGAGTTGTTGATAAGACGAAATATAAAAAATGCAAAGTAAATGAATAATAAAAACAAAACATAATACTGTGAAGGAACTCCATTGACACATCATTTGCCTCTAATGGAAACATCGTGAACATTCAATATATCTATATGTTCAATATTAATCTTGCATGAGTGTCGTACTGTAGAGTATTTGGTACAGTATTTCTATGACATTGGTGGTCGTATACAAAATAATACGAAACATGTAAAACTTTTTTAGGGGGCAATTCAGCCACTCTTCTCTTTTCTCTTGCTCTGTTGTCTTCACCGCTAAAAAAATGAAAATGTGTTAGTTCTGGAGAGTGGTGGTGTTGAATATGGGATATTTGAATTTGGAAGTGCTGAATTGTTTCAATACTGTATAAAATGTGTTAGTATGGGTTTGAACAGCCTTGAATTGTTTTACTTTGTTGTTTGATACCTTTCCTACATATTATTAAGAAAGTTGAGGACTGGATGTAATCTAATACAGATCAATATTAGTATAGTTTAGATAAAGTATACTGTTTTAGATTTGAAGGATTTATTGTGAGAAATATAATACAGAATATAATCTGTAAAATTCATATATGTATTATATTAGAAGAAAATATATATGAGCCCAATGTCGTGACCTAAAGTATTGTTATAACTGGGCTGTGCAAGAAAAAACTGGGCTGTTCTAGAAAGGTGAAACTGACAAGGTATTTGATTTTCTACTAATCATGTTACCAAAGGGAATAAGCCTAATGTCGTGACCCACAGTACCCTCGTAGCTGGGTTGTGCAAGAAATATGAAATTGAAAAGGCATTGGATTTTCTAAATGATATATTATTTCCAAAGGGCATCAACTTAATGTTGTGACCTGTAACAATCTTATAGATGGGTTGTGCAAGAAAAATGAAATTTGAGAAGGCATTTGATTTTTTTCATAACATAATTTCAAAAGGAAATGGGCTTAATGTTGTGACCTATAGCACTTTTATAGATGGATTGTGCAAGAAAGATTAAATTGGGAAGGCAATGGATTTCCTGCATGTTATGATTATAGCATTCTTATAACTGAGCTCTGCAAGGGAGGAGAAACTGAGAAAGGATTGATTTCCAAAGGGCATCAGTCAAATGTCATGACAGACAACACTCATTTAGGAGGGCTATGCAAGAAAGGTCAAATTGAGAAGGCAGTGGATTTTGTAAACAGATTGAACTGGAAATTTGAATATGAGAAGTAGCTAACTAAGAATGCATGCATGTTACAACTCACTATTAAGTAGTTCCTCTTAATTAAATAATCATTAACAATTGTATAAACAATTGCTAATTAGCATGCTACAACTGCATGTACATTGGATTTTCTCTTGCTGACAACAATCAGCGAAGAAGTAATTGGATTGACAAAAGAAAGAATAGAACAAACAATAGTAAGATACCTGTGTACAGGAGCCAGGTGGGGTACAACAGTCAGCAGGGTCTGCCAGAGAAAGCTTGATTCTCTTAGCATGTTTCTCTTTTGACCGAATCAAGGACCAACCCCAACAAATTCAGCATCCTCATCTCCATATACCCAGGTTTGCACTCTCACCCTAATAAAATTAAACAGCAGTAATAAGCATACAAAAATCAATAAAAACTTTGTTAATTAAGTAAGTGTTCAGTTGTTTATATGTTCAATGAAACCACGGACAGAGCCACTACCCGTAAAAGGAAAATTGAATATCAATATCTTCTAAAAAGGTAGATTATATAAAGACCGGCCTGCTTACATAGCCAATAATTTTCCATATATCAGCAAAATCAAACAAAAATCCACAGATAAAAATTCCAAGCAGGAGAAACAAACCAGAACAAAGTTTTTTTTGAGCATCTATGAATCTTTGGCACAGTCTCTTCTTCTTGGACCGTGTCTCCAGCCATAGCCAGCCAAGAGAGGTGATCGGAGGAGAAGAAGGGAAGGGAGAGCATCTGAATGGAGAGGGATACGGAAAGGAGAGAAGAGGCCCCGAAGGAGGCTGGGAGGGAGGTAGGCGGAGGAGGAGAAGGGGAGGAAGAGCGTCTGTGGAGGAGGGGATACGGAGAGGACACAGAGGTTTAGATTTCTCGAGGTTGGAAGGGAGAAGAGAGTCGTGGAATTTTTCGGAAGACGGAAACAAAAAGAGAAAAAAGAAATTGGAGCAATGGCGGTCGCTGCAGAAGAACCAGTATCTTCTGTGTTACTCGAGAAAATAAAATGAGCTCTCAGCCGGTGGATATTCGGGTGATTGGAGGGGGCAGTATTATTTGTGCTTTGAGATTCGTGTAAATTTAAATCCACCGGCTGAGACTCACTTTATTTTCTCGAGTAACACAGAGGATCTGAATTCCGCTGCAGAAGGACCGAAATTTCCAGAGAGAGCGGAAGGGACGATGACGAAGTTTCGAGAGAGAGGAGAAAGAAGAGAAAGCTATTTGACAGGTGCAGCAGTGCAGGAGGCGTCTTTGACTCAGATCTTCACTTCTTTCCGTGGGACCCACGCCATCCTTCGCTGAGTTATCATGTTTTATCCAGTCCGAATCTGCTGCGATCCTTGGATCCTAAAATTCCAAATCAATGGTTTAAATTTTTTCATGCACGGATCTCGAAATTTTTTTGAAAAAGTAAATTTTTATGCACGCATCTCGAAAATAACCAACAGTGGAGATTAGGATCGCAGGGTCCTGTGATTCCCGAGAATCACAGCAGATTTATTTTCTGTTTGATCCCCAGTTCCCCACTATACTGCTTGGCTTGAAGAAATATTATTTTCTTGATTTTCTGTGGCACTTAATTTAGGTGCATATTTCACTGAAATTGTGTTGCTGCATTTAGTTAAAATTATAATCTAATTTAAATTATTCATTCTTTTTCATATTTAAATTTTATTAATTAGTATTTGTATCTTAAAATTTATATAACTCAATTATTCAATAATTTTTCATTATGTATCCGTATTTAAATCTATATTCGTAAATTATTTGCTTTATTCGTATTTGTTTAAGGTGAATTTGATTTTACAATTTGATATTAATCTATTATTAGTATTGATGTTCGTATCCGCTCATTGAAATTGAAATATAAATATAGATTTAATATTAACGCTGTCCGCTCCGAATTCGCTCCGTTTACCCTCTAACTAGAGCTTTTAATAATAAAAAAAAATAAACTAGAGATGTTCATAGTGGGCAGTGAGTGGACAAATTGTCAAACTTTTGAAGGCTGATACGCGTTATTTCTTGGATGATAGTCTAAGTCAGCCCCCCACTGACTAATAAATAATATAATTTATAAAATTGGAAAAAATATAATTAAAAAAAATTCCTTCCGGCGATGTTGGGAATAAAAATATGATTCCTTCTTTGTACGAAATAAAAACATAGTCCCAGACCCCTGTACGAAATCTCTCCTCTGTGCTCCCGATCTCTCTATGGCTAACAAGTATGGTCTTTCTCTCTCCTTCTCTCTATTTTCTCTCCTCTCTTCCTCTTTATATTTAGTATGCCTTTCTTCTTGTTCAAGGTTGACACTCGATTCGGTGAGAGATGCTTTAATCAGGGAAGAGGATTCCATCGTGTTTAGTTTAATAGAGCGAGCGAGGTTCCCATACAACGCTCCAGCCTACGATTCTTCTTTTCTCGGAAATGGACTCTCCATCGCTGAGTTCTATGTCAGAGAATCGGAGTCCCTCCAAGCTAAGGTTCAGTTCCTCTCGCCTTTTGGTTATTTTGATCATTCTGTTGTTTGAATTTCGCTTTAAATTGCGGTTTTGTTGATTCTAATTGCAGGTTTATGAATAGTTACATTATTAGATTCTAGCACCGGCTTTACTAAAGCAATGTGTAATTTTTAATATAGTTTTGCATTTTGATAAGGTTGGGAGATATCAAAAGCCTGAAGATGTTCCTTTTTTCCCCAAAGATTTACCTTGGCCTTTACCGCCGACCAAGGACTCACAGGTTAATTTGAGATGTGCTAATTTTTATTACATGATTCAAAGAAATTTAATATATAAGAAACTTGAGCCTTATGCTTTTTATCTATAAATTTCTGCAAATATGGGATTATAGCCCTGGTCCCTGTATCTTCTTCCATCCCAATATCCTTCTTCTTTGGAAGTGTCAAATGAGGATTGTCTGGTTTCATGTGTAAATTTACAGGATTCTAATTTTGGTATTGATTAGAATTAAGTGGCATAATTTGATTTTTTTTTTGTTTTTGTTTAGTCCTTATTATATCCAGCTTCAGCATCTGTCAGTGTGAACGATGCCATATGGAAGTTTTATTTTACCGAGTTGCTTCCTTTATTTACTGAAAAAGGCGATGATGGTAATTACGCATCAAGTGTCGCATCTGATTTTGTGTGTCTCCAAGTATGTATATCAATCTTCTTATATTAACCTGTACTGGAAAACATGGGTAAACATCTGACAGGTACAAATCATGTACATGCATGATAAAGGGGTACTACGTTACCACCCTTTTTTTATATACCTGTACCGGAACATATTTGTATTTGATCTGCCTGGTACAGTTCTTGCATATCCATGATAAAGGACTAAAAGAAGCAATATACCATGCTAATTTGTACTCAATATCAGTAACTGATCTGACCAGTATGGTATTGAGTTGCTGCCTTAATACGAAATTGTGCTCTCACACGGCTGTTTGTTGAGCATTCAAGGGCTAATTAACCTCATTATGATGTAATTTTAGCTAAACAGTAATGGCAAGAATGTGAAAGATGAAAATTTGAATACCAGTAAATAGAATGGTCCCTGAAGTTAAAAACGATGGAGTGTGTAAAATATGGTATAAATTTAAGCCTTTTGAAAAGAGGAAGTTCTTTATCTTCAGTAGGAGTTGCAATAATTCCAAAACTCAAGTTGCTGATAAAGAAAATATATTGTTTATCTTCTTGCAGGCTATATCTAGAAGAATTCACTACGGCAAATATGTGGCAGAAGCGAAATTTACTGATGCACCTCAGGATTATAGCACAGCAATAAGTTCTGAGGTAGGTCTGATTTATTTTGTTCCATTGGAGAATGTATTTGTTGATTTCTGCTACTAGGCGTCAATTCTTCTTTTATTTGAAGGATCGAGACAGATTGATGAATTTGCTGACATTTGTGGCTGTTGAAGAGGCCGTCAAAAAAAGAGTAGAGAAAAAGGCCAGGTTGTTTTCTCAGAACGTGACTTTAGATGAAAATGATTCTGATCATACTAAGTATAAGATCAATCCTTCGGTCGTCTCACATCTTTATGACAAGTGGGTCATGCCTCTGACTAAAGTTGTAGAAGTTGAGTATCTCCTTCTTCGCCTTAGTTAGCTTCTGTTATCCTTAATGATATGAGTGTGATTTGTGATAAATAAAGGACTTGCATGCATTGATCAATTTTAATCTGTCATGAGAATTTAAAATCATTCTTATTTACAATATAAGTTGTTTTATGTTATATGTTAAACCTTAGGACAAGAATTAAATGGAGTTACTCTTGGTCTTAAAGCTGCTAGGTTTTGTTTCTTATCCTCAAGCCCAATATGGCCCTGCTTCAATCCTAGCCCAGTTGGGGCCTGTATTGATGTTGAGAGGGACAAATGTTTCCTCTTTTGGTAGGTCGCACAAATCCTAGTGAGCAAGTTTGTGTGTGTGAGAGAGAGAGACAGAGAGAGAGAGAGAGAGAGAGGTGACTGTGTGCATCTTTCTTTTGAAGTTGTAATGTACTCCTACTTTGATTATCTTGAGTTGCTGTTGCTTCCTCAATTGTGTTGAGATCCAAAAATTGCTCTTTTGAGATAATATCTGGATAAAATATTGTGGGTCAAATCCAAACATGCTTTGGAAGATTCGCGCCAACGTCGTGGAATTATTATAAGCAGTGTAATAAAATGCGGTCTATACGGATTCGGTTGTAATCTACATAGAAATTTGAATGCGGTCAATATATGCGGTGCTGCATATTACTACCACATATTCGGTCGCATATTACTGCATATTACTGCATACTTATTTGTATAATACCGCATATTACTGTATATCACTGCATACTTGTTTATTTATATATCTCCATTCTTATATTAAGCACGTAGATGTTGTGATCCGCCAACAACTTTGATTAAAAGATGAAATTTCGGATTGATATCAATCCTCCGATCAAATATTCTGATTCTATACATCTTTTTTATGTGTTTTTACATGTAGAAGTTTAAAATTATTTAGACACGTACTTGCTACATGTAAATTGCCTGATTATTTTCTATTTTTTAAATGTTATTTAAGGAATTTTTGAATTGATTGGTTGTCTTCATTTATTTCTATTTTTTTATCATTTATGGAATGTTATTTGTCATTTAATACGTCATTTTGTATGAGATTTTTTTTGTGAAAATATGTCAAAAAAAAAATGTCATTTAAGAAATGTTATTGTAAAAATATGTTATTTTGTATGCAATTTCTTTTGTTCTCTTATAATATATCTCGTTGCAATGCACGGGCACGACACTAGTATACACACACACACACACACACACACACACACACACACACATATGAGTAGAGTTAAAATGCACCATTGGTTTTGTGCTCCAATTATGCTCTACATCCTTATTTTCATTTTCAAAGTCTGAACAGTCGATCCGAACCGTTCACCATGATCTTTGTATAAAATGTGCTTGGAGACCAAATTTTATATTTTTTTTGGGAATTTTTTTTACTAATTTGTTAGATAGGTACAAAATCACTGTTTTCAGAAGATTCTGTACCATCCAAAGCAGTGATTTTGTACCTATCTAAAAAATAGTTAAAAAAAAATTCAAAAAAAAATATAATTTTGTATCCAAGCACATTGTAATATGAAGATCATATTGAGCAGTTTGGATTGATTGTTCGAACTTTGAAAACGGAGAAAAAGACGTGGAGCATGATTGGAGCACAAAACCAATGATGTATTTTAACCCTACTCTACACACACACACACACACACACACAAGAATTCTCATTTTAAAATTCGCATATATAAGTCCGCATAAAAATCTGCATATACAGCCGCATACTTCATATACAGTATGTGGTGACTTTTCGCATACCGCATAAAAACCGCATTTAAAAACATTGATTATGCGTGATCTTCATTAGTTGAAATTTTCGTTATCTTTAACATATCATTTTCTTATTTTTGAAATTATTGGAGTAATTCTTTTGCATTTCTTAAATTTTAAACTATTTCTTAATGTCTCTCCCGACAAATAAAAATTTCTTCCTACATATTTGTCTATGATAGTAGATTGGTACATTTCTACTCGTTCAGAATTTAATCAACATTCTATATCATGTCATATTTAGTTTTCATGATTTTCTATTAGATAAAAAGGATATTTAAGTCTTCCAATTTAAATATCAACGAGATATTCTTTAGACGGACTTTAAACTTATTTAACTTTCATGATTGGGGCGTTCACTTGCTTTCTTTTTCTTTCTTTTTAATTATTAATGAATTCTTGAAAGTTGAAAGTCCTATTAGATTTCTTTATGGTAACTTTTTGTTTGAAACAAAAAATAGGATACTATACTATGGCAGAATAATTTTGACCGAAAATGAAAATTATGTTTTACCTTTTCTTTTTTCTTTGATTTCATTCATATCTCATGCATGCCTTTTTGTGGCGGTTGTGATTCTCTCACACAATTTACATGCCAACAACTTCAGCTCGTTAAATTTTCAATAACTAAGATCAAAAGCATGACTTAGAGAAAAGAATGGATCTGGAGGTACTTTTTTCTTTTTTCATTTTTTATCCTCTAGTGGTACTGCTTATCAATACCAAGAGAAACTAAGAAAAAATCTTTCTTGTTTTCTCTGTTTTTTTTTTTAAGTAAAAACTGATATTTACAGTCCTATTATCTGACATGACAAAATTCTTCACCTTTTTGTTGTGTTTCTTCAAATAATCAAGTTCTGACTTCTGAATGAATCAAAAGTTGCAAATTTCTTATTTGATTTTTCCTTCTTTTTTCCCTAGGAAGATCAAGATGCAAAAGCAATAGTAAAATTCAAAGCCCCTCTTTTGGCCATTATTGTACTTAACATGATAGTTTTCGCCTTCGCCCGAAAAGATAAAATATATGGCACAAGTAAGAGGCTTTTGATGGTGGTGTCGTTACCGGCAGGAATTTTGGCAAGTGTTGCTTATGCATACCTTCTTTTCTTTAATTCCACTCCTCTAGGAAGGAAGCTAGTTTATTTAATTTTATTTTACTCTGTTTTATCTCTCTGTGTTGAGAGCTTCTTTTGTGGAAAGGCTGTGTTTTTAAAAAAGCACACTCATTAGTATATGTTTTTTTTCTCTCTTTTTTAAGGAAAAGATGAGTCTAAGCCTTTCCAAATTTCAATGTTTATTAAGGACCTTTCATTTGAATTTTGAACATGTAATCTCTCACACATACAAAGGACAGTGACTTTTGCCACTAAATCTAAAATTGGTTTTCAATAATATTTATTTTTTGCTCAAATGGTATATATTCTGTGTTATAAAAAAAATGCCTACAGGCAGAAGATCAGTAGATGGCTGTCTATTTGACAGTATAAACATATGGAAGTTTTGTTTTGGAAACTAAAGGAAGACCGGAAGAGGTTTAATTATTTTGGTTACATTTCGTTATGAATTTGTAGGAGTTACGATGTAAACAAGAGAAAGTTAAAAATTGAGATTAAATGTTCTCTGATCGACAATAAACTATTTTGGTCTCTGTTCAACTTTGATCAAATATTATTTTGTTGGGGAATAAAGGAAAATGTGATCCGGTTTAGAGTTTAAATAGACGAAAAGTTTACTTCACATCTTAAACCACAACTAAGTAATATTTCAAAGTTCAAATTCAAAACGATAAATCTAGATTATTAGTTTGTTCTGTTTATACGTCACTGTAAAACATTATAAGATTTGGATTTGGCTTTTTACTTGATAAGAAAATTCCAAACAATCAATATATCAAGTTTATCACATCAAAATAAATAGTCTTCTAACATATGAACTCCAATTATCTATCAAATTATGATTGCTTATAATTATCACCCTTTTGAAACTCGAATGTTACATTTTTTTTTCCGTGTGACATATTTAAACAATATATGCGCAGAGAAAAACTATGTTTTTGCGTCTTCTTTTTATCTAGTGCGCATCTAGTAGCCGATATTTAAAATAACACTTGAGGAAATGGTTGAATTTGAGCCCACTTATTTTTTGTTCTAGAATCACCTTTTTCTCTTCATAGGCCACATTTTTAGAAAACATATATACCTTTTATTAATTTTTCTTTCTTAACAAGTTCTTTTTCATCGTTGGTGCTTTCATGAATTCATTCCTCTTTTCTTTTAGTAAAAGTTTAATTCTCGTTTTTGGGATGTTTGATGGAGAAGTATATTATTTTATTAGATTATTCTTTTAGATATTTTAATCTCTTAAAATATATATTTTTTGTTATTCTCCAAACTAGAGTACAATGCAAGACAAATACAAATTAAATTAAAAAATGGTAAACCTCCCTTCATTAAAAAAAAATGAGAATGTCAAAATGCTAAAGGGTGGGCCTCATTATATATTACAAAGAATATGATACATGTATCATAAATCATGTCTACAATGCTGATTTTAAATTTAGATTTTTTGTTGTTGTTATTATCAAGACAGCCAAAATTCATTTTGTAATAATCTTTCTTTGTTTCTTTTTCTATAATTGTTTGCATTTCTTTATGTTACGCCCTTAGGCACTTTTCTATATATATATGTTCCTTGATCTATAAATAATAGGAGGATTAATAGGAGCACTTTCACCCAACGACAAGTTTGAAGTTATACTTTCGAAATGTTTCTGACAATTAGTTGGGACCCTACTTAATGACATAATAAAATGTTAGGTTCCATGTTACGGTCAAGCTACTAACAGTAATTACATTCTAACGACTCTTTCTTACCATTCTCATTTAATCACATGGCTGAAAATTAGTTAAGTTCTAATAATAACTATTTATCAATGTGTGGGGTATGCTTAACACAAAATCATTCTCATTGGCTCGCTCGAGCTCAACTCAAATAAACTCGATATGTAAATATTTTTAGCTGTAAATATTTTTTTTCAAACTTTATTATGAAATCAATAAAATATTGCGGTATTGCGGTTCCATCGTTAGAATGCGGTATTGCGGTTCCATCACTAACCCAGTAGAGGAAGAAAAAGAAAAAAGACGGAGGGAATAATTAAACAGAACCTTCTTCTACGATTCCGACGAATTAAATAAAAAAACAACGCAACTATTTTCGTTTTCTTTTTCCTTAAGAAAATTTGAAGCAAGCACCGTCCCGGCATCCCCCAGTGCAAAGTACGAAATAAAACAGAGAAGGGAACCCAGATTTTAACCCTAATTGCCAGATCCAGATCTCCAAGCTCTCAACTTTCGCCTCTAATGGCGAACCCCGTTTTCTCTCTTTTCTTCTTCCTTTCTCTCCTCCCTTTTACCATCTGCACCTCAACTTGCAGTAAAAACACTTCTTTCTCTGGTTTCGTCGCTGATTTCTCTATGATCCAGCATCAACTCAGGGGAACTTTGAAGATCATCGATGGATGCTCCTTCTCCATTTCTCGATTCGACATGCTTTCTGGATCCGAATCCGTGTCCTTCTACGGCGCACCTGCACCGGACCTAGACAACATGACCAGACTTGGCCGTACAGTCTCCTCGTTTCCTCTCAACAAGACTTTCTCTAACTCTACTCTGACAGCTAACCTTCTTCCCAATGCAACCTGGGACCAAATTGGAATACTAGCAGTGTGGGACCCGGTAACAGCATCAGATTTCGGGCATGTTGTTCTCTCCCAGCCAATCAACCAATCGGATCCAGATTCAAATTCAGATCTTTCTAATGCCAATCTGACAGTTGAGGTTCCGCCAACCATGTTTGCAAACTGCCTTCCACTATCAGAGAGGTACTTACTCTTTAACATATGAAGTGGTACCAGTATAAATGTACCAGTACTAGCTGTTAGTTTGCTTGTTGGTGCCGTTGCAGTAACTGAACATAAATTCAGTAAGATTAGGGTGCAGAAAATGAACACAATTTACCAGTGTAGTACCTGCTACTCTCTCCAGCAGTATGACATAGTATTCAGTACTGAAGTCATTAGATAATTGTTGAAAGAAATTAGTTAAAAAAGAAGAGTAGAACTAGTGCTCTTAAGCTCACCAAGTCAAACCGTGAGCTTAACTCAAAAACCTATCGGATTGACTTCAAACGACATTTTCAAACCGTTAGATGTTCAATCTATATTAAAATGTGCTTGGAGACCAAATTTTTCATTTTTTAGAATTTTTTTACTATTTATTAAGCTGGTTTGAAAACCGCTGTTTTTCAATGCTCCAGAAATTTAATAAAAACAGCGGTTTTCAAACCAGCTTAATAAATAGTAAAAAAATTCCAAAAAATGAAAAATTTGGTCTCCAAGCACATTTTAATATAGATTAAACATCTAACGGTTTGAAAATGTCGTTTGAAGTCAATCCGATAGGTTTTTGAGTTAAGCTCAAGGTTTGGCTTGGTGAGCTTAAGAGCACCTTAGTTCTACTCAAAAAAGAAACTATAAAGTTAATTTCTGTAACCACATATTGATATTGAGAATCTAATACCAATCAGTAGTAACATGCATTTAATCAAATAGAACAAAAAAACATATCTTATTTCAGGTATCGCCTTCGTTGGACTTTAAACACAAATTCCAATTCAATAGACATAGGTCTAGAAGCAGCAATCGGGTCAGAATACTACATGGCATTTGGCTGGGCGGACCCCACCATGCCAGAACCCTCCATGCTCCATGCTGATGTGGCGGTGACTGGCTTCACTGAAGAAGGCATGCCATTTTCTGAAGACTACTTCATTACCAAATACAGTGAATGCCTCTTGAACAAGGATGGTACAGTTGCAGGTGTGTGCCCTGATACAATTTATGAAGGGTCAGACCCAATAGGGTTTGTGAACAATTCCAAATTGGTATATGGCCATAGAAGGGATGGTGTCTCTTTTATTCGGTATCAAAAACCCTTGGTTTCAGCGGACAAAAAGTATGATGTGGAGGTAAATGTGAATAAAAACATGACTGTGATATGGGCCCTCGGCTTAATGAGACCACCTGACACGTTACGCCCATATTATCTTCCACAAAATCATGGTGGCCCAAAACAGACCACTTATGGGTTTTTAACTCTAAATGTCTCGGAGCGGGTCGATTTGTGCCCAGGTCCATTAGATGCTGATGACAAAGAGGACCAAGATAGGGTTACAGCTGAAAGAAACACACCATTGGTTGTTACATCAGGACCCACTATCCATTACCCGAATCCGCCAAACCCATCAAAGGTACTCTACATAAACAAAAAGGAAGCCCCTCTTGTACAAGTTGAAAGAGGAGTGCCAGTAATATTCTCTATTGAAGCAGGTCATGGTGTGTCACTTTATGTCACATCTGATCCAATAGGTGGTAATGCCACATTGCGTAACAAGTCTGAGGTCATATATGCTGGCAGGTCTGAGGCCCATGGTGTGGTTGCGAACCCATATGAATTAACTTGGCTCCCTGACAGGAACACCCCTGACCAGGTGTACTATCACTCTCTCTACGAACAAAAAATGGGTTGGAGAATGAAAGTTGTGGATGGTGGCTTAAGTGACATGTACAATAATAGTGTTTTGTTAGATGACCAACAGGTAACCCTATTTTGGACCCTGTCAGAAAACTCAATTTCTATTGCAGCTAGAGGGGAGAAGAAAAGTGGGTACATAGCAATTGGGTTTGGATCCGGTATGATCAACAGCTATGCTTATGTGGGCTGGGTTGATAAAAATGGTACAGGTCGAGTCAACACTTACTGGATTGATGGTAAGGATTCAATGAGTGTTCATCCGACAGCTGAAAATTTGACATATGTACGGTGTAGCTCTGAAAGTGGAATAATTACATTTGAATTTACAAGGCCATTAAATCCTATGTGCAAAGGAAGGGTAGAGTGTAAAAATAAAATTGACCCTACTACCCCTTTAAAGGTCGTGTGGGCCATGGGCGCTCAGTGGTCAAGTGAGGGTTTGACTGAAAGAAACATGCACTCAGGGACAAGTAGCCGACCTGTCAGAGTTTTGTTGCTTCGCGGGTCAGCTGAGGCCGAACAGGATTTGCGACCCGTATTGGCAGTTCACGGGTTTATGATGTTTGTTGCATGGGGGTTCCTATTGCCAAGTGGCATACTAGCTGCACGGTACTTAAAACACTTGAAAGGGGATGGCTGGTTCCAGACGCATGTTTATTTACAATATTCTGGTATAGCTATTATGCTGTTAGGTCTTCTTTTCGCAGCTGCTGAATTGAGAGGGTTTTTCCTCAGTTCGGTGCATGTGAAGTTTGGTGTGGTGGCTCTTGTGTTGGCATCTGTGCAACCATTGAATGCATACATGCGGCCCAAGAAGCCTGAGACAGGAGAGGTGCCATCCAAACGTGTCATTTGGGAATATTTGCATATTTACGTAGGCAGGAGTGCAACTGTCGCCGGTACGGTGGCACTCTTTACTGGTATGAAGCATCTAGGGCACAGGTACGGGGATGACAATGTGAAAGGTTTGACTTGGGCCTTGATTTGTTGGATCTTGGGTGGCGTTGGTTTGGTTGTATATTTGGAGTACAATGAACACAAACAGAGAAGAGTTAATAGTTCTTTATCGGGGCATTGGGTTTTGGGTAATAGTAGTGAAGAAGAGGATGATTCGTCAGACCTCTTGCAGACAAATCGGGGGACACATAGTAAATCAGAGTTGAATTCTTCTTCTGTTGTAAGGGAAGTACAACTTGAACCTCTAACCAGATGATATAGACATTTTTGTTTGCACAGTAGGTTTCTAATTTTTTTTTTTTTTGGTAAGTTTATATGGTGTATTATTGAGGTTCATTGATTGTATATCTGTACAATTTTTGGTTCCATAAGTGGCCCATTCGGGTAGATATATATTCAATGGATTGATTTTTTTTGCCAGGAAAAGAAAGATTGAAAATTTGTGTGTTAAATATAGCTTAACACATCCACAAGCATTGTGTAAATATTGAAATTATTTTGTCTGACTTGTTTACTTTATAAACTTTTATTTTTCGATTCACCAATTCATACCGTAGATTTTTACAGATTGGAACTGTCAAGTTTTTTCAAATTTTTCTTGCTTTCTTTGCTTGTTTTTCGTTTTCATTTTTGTTTAGTTTTTATAAGAGACTTCAGAACCCACGCGAATTTGATTGATCATACATATGTGGTAGTTTGTTCATGACATTTTGAATTAGCTTTAACAAAACATAAATGAAGTAAACAAGCAACAAGAAAATAACTAGCATTACAGAAGCACGTTCTTACAGCTCACACGCACAAGAAAATAAATCTGCTGTGATTCTCGGGAATCGCAGGATCCTGCGATCTCAAATCTCAGCTGTTAGTTTTTTTCGTGATGCGTGTATGAAAATTTATTTTTCCAAAGTGTTTTCGAGATCCGCGCACAGAAAAATTTGAACCGTTGATTCAGAATCGCAGGATCCTGCGATCCTACCCAGGATCGCAGCAGATTCGGACTCCACGCACAATACAATGATATTATTATACTATACAAATTTACCGTCAAGATTACTAAATACCTTCAAGAGTCAAGACCACGTTCACCCTCGAAGCATCAAATCATGCTATGGAACTAATATATACGTCACCAAATATTCCCTAATTCACATGTCTTCATTTTGGGTAGCAAACTCTGCAACAGCCTTGGTCGGTCTTAGTCTCTTAGATCGAAATGAATTCATCATGCATTCATCGAAGGATCAGATCTTTCTGTCCAATGTGCCCTCGGTGTGGTCAGGAAAATGAATTCATCATGCATGCGCTCTTCTTTTGTCCGCTAGCTCAAGTGACATGGTTCATCTCATCTTTTGCCTTAAGGGTTGAAGGCCTGCCTCTAAATTTTGCAAAAACTCTGCTCACAGTGATTAGGGAACTTGACAATACCCAAATTGCTGAGTTCACTAATATACTATGGTGCATTTGGAAGGCACGCAACAACAAAATCTTTAGAGGCGAAAACACAACACCGCAGGCAATCCTTGCGCAAGCAAAAGCTCTAACTATGACTGAATTGGTAAGCCAAATCAGAATACAAAGAAACAACCTAGAACCGGTACTGGTTCCAAGGGGCTCTATGGTCATTGTGATGGATGCCTCTTGGGAAAGTTCGGGTAGATCTGGAGCAGCATTTGTGAGTTTCGATGGACAAGGGAGACTTCAGTTTGTGCAAACTAGTCAGGACACATGTTCCGACCCGTTACAAGCGGAAGCCATGGCTCTGGTACAGGTTTTGAGGTATGTACAACACAGGCTAAGCACAATGGCACCGACTCAGATTTTTCTCTGTTCGGACTGTAAGGTACTGGTGAACGCAGTTCTTCAGAGAAATTATCTCGAATTACAATCCTGGAGGGCAGCAGAAATGGTAGCGCAAGGGGCTCAGTTATACCATGAGATGATTGAATGGGTAACTCTGACACATGTAAGCCGACAGTTTGTAACACAACCACACTTCCTCGCAAACTGGGCACGCACCACAGGGTCTAACTGTGAAGGAACGGTTCCAGCCCAAATTGCTGAACAAGCTAAATTAAGCTTCCACATCGATCGGGATAAATTCATCGTGATGGAATGAAATTAGCATGAGGAACAAAGCACTACTGGTTTTACTCGAGCTTACTGTCTTATGCTCTGGTTTTATTTTATCCTTTAATAGGTTACTTTGTTGTAGGTAGGAAGGCTTAGTTTTTTAACTTAAAATTTTTATTTTCCAATAGTTGTAATCAAACATTTCTGTTTTAATGTAAGCCTACGGGATTTTCCTCAAAAAAAAAAAAAAGAAATTTGCTGCATTTTTTCGGCTTTTGGGCTGCTGACAATACCCTACAACATCCCCTAACTTTCAACATTCGTACCTCGGCAATGTTCTGTGCAACATTAAAGGCTCAACTACCTTTACATATTAATATGTTTTCAGTTAGGTACACAGATAATAATATTCGGAGAATATTTGTTAATTTTGATGACGATATGATTTGTAATGTGGAACCCATTAATTAAAATATATGTAAACATGTGAAATGTGCTGCAAATGAGTTCATTTATGCATATTTGGTGCTGTGGTGCATAATAATTGATATATCGTTTTGATTTAGGACAGAAAAATTATTGATCATGCACCTAATAATATTTAGAATATTTTTATAAGCTTTGGGGATTATTGGGCACGAACAATACGCTCAATCATGAGAGACACATGCTACGTGTTGTAAAATGAAATTTAACTTGTGCGTAATAATTGATGCATGTCGTGAATCATGATTAAGAACAAAATAAATTCAAACACATGCATACGAAAATAATATTTTAAGAATATTAGCATTTTAAGCCCTTTCAAGATTGAGGTGCTCAAATTTATGTGTCAAAATCAATAAAAAAATCCTTCACACAAAAGCTTGTAAACACTGTATTTAAGTTGTCTTCACATTTAACATGAACTTCCAATTTTCTGTCATAGCAACTTCTGCTACACGTCTGCCATTCTAATCTCAAAGACATAAACAATGGTCCTCTATCTTCATTTTGTGTTCACTCTTCAAAAGTTGACCAATACTTAAGATGTTGCTTTTCATTTTGAATATGTAGTCAACATTGTGGCAAATTATATGATCTTATTGACTTCTTTTTCGGTCTCTCTTCATGGGCTAACAATAACTCATATTCAATTCGTCATCAGTCACGGTGTCAATGTCCTTGAGACTTATCAATTGCTTTCATCACATGATTGAATTAATTCAATATTAAAGGAGCACCAAATATTTCCTATGACCTCAAATCTTGCACCTTTTACCAAACTGCTTTATTTTATTCACAACTGCCAATATGCGAGTAAAGTAGTCTGACATTTGATTATAATTGGTTTTGGTTAGAACTAGATATTGAAAAGAGATTGCAGTTTTGGTGATAAATTTAGCAATACCACTAATTTGTTGGAAGCTATGGTGATTTCAACATACATGAAAAAGAGAGAACAGGATGATAATTAAGAATCTTTATCTCTTTATATCATTTTATATAACATCTGATAGCAACTTCATTTATATCCTTAAACATTAGGTAAATCTATAGAAGTTCATACATAGAAACTGAAAAAGTAGAATTCTAAATAGAGAACAATAACTCTTTCAGTTTAGAGAGAGCTTGCCATAACTTTCTTTAAGAAACTCCAAAAAAGGCTTGAAACATTAACCATCTTAAATTTGTCTCAAATTTTGTCTACTGCACAATACGAGTAAATTTAATTTTCCACAATTCTCAAAACGTAAGTTGGTTTATCATACACTCATCCACATACTTAAAATACATATATAAATCACTCAAGAACCTTTTATGTACATCCCTAGGGGTTAATAAATAACTAAGAAATAAATCAATAAATCACACAAAACAAACTGACGTGAACTCGTGAATAATAACACAGATTATATCTACTGGTTATCAGGCTAAAGAGGTGATATGCTATGATATGGTTATCAAATTTGTAAGTGGCATTTCATCATTGGTTTTGATTTCCCCCTTCAGATCTGAAATAAATCAATAAATCACACAAAACAAACTGACGTGATCTCGTGGATAATAATACAGATTATATCTACTGGTTATCAGGCTAAAGAGGTGATATGCTATGATATGGTTATCAAATTTGTAAGTGGCATTTCATCATTGGTTTTGATTTCCCCCTTCAGATCTGTACTAGGTGCCATGCCGACGGCTATACACTCCTCAAAACGGAAACAAGTCATGAGATGATCATTTGTTAAACCGGCAACCTGCATGAAGGAATACACAACTGTGGGCCCCACACTCCTAAAGCCTCTTTTGATTAAGTCCTTGCTCATGAGGTCAGCTTTTGGACTTTTAACCGGTACTTGACGAGGGTATTTGATTTTGTTTACAACTGGTTTTTGATTTACAAAATTCCAACAGTATCGATCAAAGGATCCAAACTCTTCTATTATCTGCATCAGAGGGTTAGGATATAATTTTGTTAGGTGATGTGTTGCATATGTGAAGATGATATCTGACATAATTTAACATAACGACTCAGCCTACTTGGGACATAAATGCTAATTGTTATGTGAAAATAGCTATGGTTAAGGAAATTCAGTAAAACTATTACTGAACCGGACCAATAAATTTGGCTTCTTTCTAATATTTACTATAAAATTTTAAAAAGTGAGAAGTCAATTTGCACCCTTGATCAAACATAGTACCCTTGAGACAAGTCAATTTGTCACAACTGTTCCTAATTGTTGGACCAAAGAAAGCAGAAGGAGAACTGTGAACAAAAACAGAAAAACAAAAGCAACTAAAGGAGTTCAAACTCTAAAATAAAAAAATGGCACCCTTGATCAAACATAGTACATCTTTTGATTCTGAGAAGATCGATTATCAAAAAGGGGGTCCTATACCCCACGAAGGTATACTAGAAGCAGCCTGGTGATGCCCATTTTTTGGTAGCCGACGTCAATTCCAAATTGGTAAAATAAAACAAGCCAACTCAATGCACATCCCTATTATGAGAAGCAAGTAAAGAAAAAGGAAAAACCTTGAGTATTTGCCGAGAATTGTCAATAACTGCACGAATCTTAGGCACTGAAAGAAGAGAGGTGGCAGTATTGCCTGGCATCAGGAACATTTTCTCATTTAAATTTGATACAGCAAGTGGATCAAATCCCATGAATGCTTGCCTGAAGAAAAACAAAAATTTCTTGGTCAAGTCAGGTAATGGTATGTTATTGACACCAATAATCTAGATAGGTCTCAGTTGACTCTGCTTTGTTTTTTCTTTCTTCTTTCTTTGGTTATTTCTTGGAATTTGCTGTTTCAGTTGCCTAAACTGAGGCTTAATTTAGTCTTAACTAACAAGCCCAGGCACAATAAACATCTACATCATAAATGGCAAGCATATACCTGCTTAATGATAAGTGTTAAAGTGTATCTACCATTTAAGTTGTTTATTTTTTTTTTGTGTGTGTGTTTTAAAATTAACTCCGCATGTGTAGTTTCTACACAGCCTAGCCCGTCCCAAGCCAGGAAAAAGGATGGGGGTTGTGATAGGCATGGCGAGCCAATGTAAAATACAGCCTTTGTATGGAAATGAAACCCTCACCTCTGGTTGGGTTTCATTTCTAGCCTACCCCAACTTGTTTGGGAAGTTGGGACTAAAGGCTTGGTTGTTGTTGTTGCGTGTGTTTTAAAATTACTCAAAATAATTACCTAAAATTTTGCCTTTTGCTGAGAATCTCAGGCCAAGTGAGTTCAGCCAATGCACCGCATAGAACTAATAGTTCAAAAAGCCTCCTGAGAATTATTAGAACCAAGTATTATGCTTAATTCTTCGAAAAATATATTAAATTTATTTGCACAACTGAGGCTTGCAGGAACAGAATGGCCTTGTTGAAGCAATCCAGCTGACAAGACTGGATCCTAGATTGTTTGAAATTTGGTTATTTTCAGACACATGAGATATTTTAAAATTGTTCGGATGATTTGGCATCACTTCATTTTACATGTACAAAAAAAAAAAAAAAATCCGAACTGATAGAAGGTCAGATATGCATACTTGTCATCATGTACAGGAACTCCCCACTCTTCATCATGAAAAGCAGCGTAAGAAGATTCTAATAAATAAAAGAAAAACATCAGATTAAAATAAATATAAAAATTAACATATTTATAACTTTATAATATTTGAAAGAAACTATCTCATTGCTTTGTACTTCTTAAATAAATTTTTAACTTTTCATACAAGAAAAAGTTGTGGTTCTGCTGGTCCATCTTGGTCTAATGTAAAGCTGGGGCTTCAGTTTATGTTCATGGTACCATACCAGTCAGGTATATACTAGTTTGTACAAACTGGTACTGGTGATATAACATAACCTAAAAAATAACAGAGGAACGCAGAACAATGTATGACAAGCTATAAGGCTGTTTAATTAGCACCTACCCCTCCCTCCTATGAAGGCACATTTAATGAACCAAAAACAAAAGATTAAAAATAGTAAGCAAGCTGACATAAGGACCAGATAAAAGACAAGAGGAATAATTAGCTATAACCACTAAAAAGGGAATATACAGTAGTATAAGTCAACAAGTGAAAGTGGGACAGCAATACAGTATTTTAGTTATTAATTTGGTAATAAAAATAAACATTATTTCAACAACATCCTTCATGCCATAGTTTCAAATATTCAGAATCAAATGGGAACAATTTTGTGTTACAGAAAATTTAACATTGCACAGACAATTAAAGTTACTACATAAAATAAAATGGGGAAATTAAAACAGAGGATAACAAAAGAGCAGTCAGGACTTCACTAAACTTGCATCGAGCTCCAAATTTTAAAAATTTCACATTAAAATGCCCCCTTTCTGCACCGAGTACCATTATTATTTATGGATATTTCCAAAAGTTTCAGGGACTAAATTGAAAGGTTGAAATTTCAACAAGCAGATATAGAGAAGTCCAGCAGCTGTTAGGTCTCTTAATTTCAATATTTTATGATTAAGAAGGTAAAGTGCAGAGGTTTTTAGTACGATCAAAAAGAAAGAAAAAATTGGATTAGTCCATGATTAGTAGATTTTCAAAGAATCTTTGTAGAAGGTCAAGAGGCAAAAAAAAAAAAAAATTCACCAACATGATACAATGGATAAATTTTAATGCATTCATTTATTGACCTCTTGATCATGTGTTAAAATATTCCATATCTGAATGCACAGGCATCTCTGGTGATCACTGGTTCAGATTTCTTATTTTTGAGATTTGGATTTTTAGATATTAATGCAATAGAGAAGTTGTGACAATTTGTGGCACCCAAAATCAGTGTAAGAGGGGGGGGGGGGGGGGGGGGGGGGGGGGGGGGGGGGGTTGCTTTGAGTGGGCTCTAGAGGAATTACTTCCCACAAAATATATTGAGTGTGTATGAGAGTGTGAAGAAAAGAAAAGGGAAAAAAAGAGAAAAGAAAAAGAAACACCTTGAAACAAGGCACTATTATTAGAAAGATTTTGGAGATATCAGCATGGCCCAAAACAGAGTATCTTTACAACTATTCTCCACTAAATTGAATGAAGAATAGTTCAATACTTTAGAATAAGTTCCTTTAATCAATGACCCCATCCATTGATGAAATGTTAAAACAATATTGGCCTTTGAACCTAAAATTTGTTTATCAATTGAAATTCATTTATTAACAGGAAGTTCACACATACCCTACAAAATTTAAAATCAAACACGTGCCACTACGGCCGACATTTCTGTTCAAAAGATTCCCAAAGTACCCCAGTTCCTCTTCTTTTTTTTTTGTCTCCACATAATAAGTTGTGAGCGCATTTTTGTGAAGTTAGGTGAAGAAGGTCATGGTTAATTTTTGCCATCTTTCAGTTCTGAAGGGGCATACATCAAAATTTTCTATACAAGTACATATAAAGGTAATTAGGCCCTTAAACCCCTTTAATCATGAGCTCCGGTTAATTAAAATGTGTCCTTTTACATGGAAGATCAGCAATGGATAGGAAAAAGGTCTTTTTGGACCACTTCGAATTTTTGTTATTTCTACTTGCATGAACTTCTTGAGTTCCTTGTTTGCATTTTAGGATTAAGAAAAACAGTATCAAAGAAGAGTAAAAGTTTATCAAATTTGCACATAGCACCTGATTTCAATAAAATTTACAGATTAGCACAAAGATCCAAACGAAGTTAGTTTGTTATGTTTTTGTCCCTTATGCAAGTGTTTTCTTTTCTTTTTTTGGTAAACAAAAGGAAAATTATTTGCAAATTATGCTGAATGTATTATCAGCACATGACTAACAACTCTCATATCACTAGTTTGCACTAGGAATTCATAGTGGTGGTTTACAACCAGAAAAAGGGAAAAAATTGTGTAGTAGACCAAAATCAGAAAATAGTAAGAATACCCCTCATGGTGCATTAAAAAATCACAGTGTATAAGTATATTAAAAAATCACGATGTATAGGTATATTAAGTTGTAAATATTACAAATATAGGATGTTACAGAAAATTACCAACAATAGTGGATAAAATCTGCCAATTAAGGAAAATTGATAATGATAATTGTAACAGCATAATTCAATACTGCTAATTTTTGCTTCAGAATATTGAAGGTAAATATCAAGGCACCTTAAGCGGATACTTAAAATTATAAAAATGAATAAAATAATGGAAGTCATCTTTAATAAACATTAAGGTTCATGCTGCCTAACAGTAAGTCGCAACAATTGTGTTCAAAACTAGCATTATCTCTTAATTTCCAGCTAAACTTAGTGAGAAGATTCTTCTCGAGTAGAGAATGTGTGATTTAGTGTATAAGAGAGAGAAACAAGAGACAGACAGACATGCGCGCACACGCACACAGAGGAGGGAGATGGAGAGAGAGATCTTTGTCAAAAAAAAAAGACAGAGACAGAGACAGAGAGACAAACCACTATTAGCAGTAATCCATGTACATCTCCTCTTTTCCTGTGGAACACTGAGTTCACCAATTTCACAGCCAACACCATTCTCTACCTTCGGGACACTCTTTTCTCTCTTAACCAAACCAACCTTCAGCCGGGTCATGGGCCCAACCTGTCTTCCAATCCGACCCGTTGAGGCACGGCTAGTAAACGACTCTGTTGACACCTCGGATGAACAAGATGCATTAAGGGACAAATTGGGGTGCAGAAGCAATTCGTGCCCTTTCAAAAGCACCTTTTTTGAGAACTCTTTAGAGGGAGGTATACAACTCTTTCGTTCTTTCTTCGCCCCATTGAGCAATGTGTTATTGAGTTGAGTTGGAGCTGGTTTTGGTGTAGTAGGTTTCACAATTGGTTTGCGGGATGGGGGTTTCTTGTTGCCACCCGGTACCAAAACTGGTCTCGCTTCATCCTCTAAATTTGGTTCAGTTATGTTCAGAGAACGCACTCTCGGTGCACCAGACATTGTAATTAGTTCAAACCCTACTCCTAATTCACAGTTGAACTCTATTTACGCCAATCAATTAAGATCCAAATTATCAAAGCCCAACTGAGGTGGAAACCAAACTGAGACCAAATCATTGGTCTTCTCCACAACAAACATCAGAAGCAATTCTTAAATAAAATCACTTTAGAGGGGCAGATCTCATTCATCTAAGGCCAAATCAAGCTAACTCGTACAAACTTGAGATAATTCGAAACCTCCAAACCCAAATTTGCTCAGAATAAACCCTAGAAACCTCATAAATCGGCTACTGAAGTAGACTCTACGACAAGCTAGCTCACTTTTGTCTCCACATTGGAAATTGAATAATTGTCCCCAGAGAAAGATTTGAAGCAGGAAAGAGGGGCATGAAGCGAGAAAATGGGAATCTTTTAGTAGTTGGGAGAAAATGAAATAAAGTCAGCACGGAGAGGTGGAAGGAACAGAGGTCCAGAGGATGGATTGGATAGTGTTATAGTACACTAGTGACGCTAGTATTGAGTCTTCTTCAAGAAAGAGCCAAAGAGAGAGGGTTAGAGAGAAAGATTAGTAGTTGGTTGGGTTTTTTCGTGTTGTGGCGAGTGCGTCTGTGCGCGCGCGTGTCAAAGTAAAAGCGATGCTGACGTTACAATTGTAACAATAAATAATTATAACAAAAATTGATTACGTTTAATTTGTCTTTAGCATATACAATTATTTTGCAAATACAATTTTAAAAATATTAGAAAAATCATAAAGATATAAAAAAAAAAAAATGTTCAACTCACTCACAAATTAAAATTATAATGAATTATAGAGATGAAGGTGGTTTCAATTTATTAAGGAATAATTGCTACATTTACAGATGTGGCGCAACTTTTTTTTTTTTTGTTTTGGTTATTTCAAACTCCAGTTGCAAGATCTTTCTTTTCTGTCTGGATCGTTCAATCTAAGATGACACACCAAAGAAATTTGCTGAGGTCGTCAAAAACTCATTATTGATAACTTCAGTAGATTTGATTTGACATATTTGTTTTAGATCAGATGATACTAACCAGAAAAATAAGATCTTGCAATTAGAAGCTGAAATAACAATAGATGACAGACACAATAAATGTCTTTCTTTAATTCGTTAAAAAGTAAACATCTTTCATTATCTTATGATAACCAAAATTAAGTATAAAATCGTATATGATATTTTTTAATTATTTATCTAATTATGAGAAGCCTTCATACTAATTGCCAGATAAAATTCTATGAAAAAAATGTTCTCTGATGGACTGATACCTAAGTGTGGCTAATAGATTTTGCTAAGGTGTCAAGTACTTTGCTAAAGTGGAATTAACCGTTGATTAGAAAACTTTTGATAGAGTTAGTTAATGGTGTCGGTTAATCTGTTACGTGTTGTGGCAAGTCCGTTACGGAGTTATATAGTTTTTAATTTTTTATATATGCTCATCTACTTAAATTTCAACTTTAGGTCTGAAAACACGGCTCCCTGCATATTAAGTAAAAGCTAATTTTCTGAATTGAGAAATATAGAAATGTTACTTGTCTGTTCCCGGAATCATCTCCTTACTAAATGAAATGTGTTTTTGAAAACACGGTTCCTTGCATATTGAGTAAAAGCTAATTTTCTGAATTGAGAAATATAGAATTGTCACTTGTCTGTTCCCGGAATCATCTCCTTACTAAATGTAATATAATCAATTCCCATCGTCATTCCTGCCGATACTTGACATCTCAACTGAACACGGTTCAAATGTCAAAAGGTAAAATAAACGAAATTGAACAAAGAAACAAGAGTGAGGCTATGGTACTATGCATATCGCATATTGGCCCGCGCTATGAACTCAAATTTTCAGTTAAAAAGTCATAACGGTCGATCCAAATAGTTTAACATGGTCTCCATATGAATATGTACTTTAAAACTAAATTTTACATTTTTTAGAATTTGTTTACTTTTTTAAGATGGGTAGAAATCACTTGATCTGAAAATTATGGACCATTCAAAAACAATGATCTTCTACTTATCTAAAAAAATAGTAAAAAAAATCTAAAAAAATGTAAATTTAGTTTACAAGTTCATATTCATGTGGATATCATGTTGAACGGTTAGGATTTTGAAAACAAAAATATTGATCCGTAGTACGGACCAATGCGTGCTATGCACAGTACCATAGCCTCACTCTAGAAACAATAATCTTAAGCAAATTAATTTAAAGTCGACGTATATTTAATATTTGCCTCCTCAGGTTGATAAGGACTGTTATATTTGCAATCTGGTCCATAAATCATGTAAACAGAGTATGTTGATATAGTTCTTCCGCCTAGATAAAAAAAAAAAAAAAACAGAGAGAGAGAGGATTAAATTGTTCTTTATTGAAATTGATCAAGGCGGTTGCATTTCCCTTTCGCAATCTTCTAATTTTAGTTTTGGAGTTGCCGTATGAATAAATGAAACAAAAAGCAGGGTTCTTTTTGGTCTTTTTGGTTGTTGGCTAGGATCTTTCTTGGTCCTGAATATTTTTCTTTTTTTAAGAATGCACTTGTCACTGGACCTCTACTTCCATTAATGATCCAGTGAAAGAGACAATATGTCAATTTGGCAGCATTTATACTATTAAAAAATGAAGGAGAATATACAAAGTTTTCAGGTGAAGATTTTAACAGAGCACTTTTGACTTCATGCAGTGTACTAATCGTATATAGCGCTGTTTTGATTCTATAGTCCGTGCGCTGCATGAAGCCAAAACTGTTATATTAAAATCTTTACCCAAGTAATCCCATGATTCATCCTGCTATTTTCCAGGTCACTTCGTTTGTCCCAGTATATATCTTTAATTGGGTATATCTGTGTGTATATTGAAAACGATCTGGCAGTCTTTAGCAGATGCCAAACTCAAATAAGTAATACTTATGATAAAAAAGACAATTTTCATTGGTAATTATCTTCAGAAATTAAAGCAATAACATATCCCTTTCCAAAGCACTTCTATAAATACAATATAGAGTTCTGCTAGCACTAATGTTAAGTCTGATAGTAGTGGTGGGTGCACTATATGCTTTTATTGTGGCATGTGAAAATGATTTGAAATTGGAAGTCATATCGTTTTCCTTCTTTCTCATGTTCATTTCAACCGATATTAAAATTATATATAACATTCCAAAATTCATGAGTTTGCATAATCAGTGCAGAACACGAGCACCAATGCAGCAATATAACCAAATAACCGTATTTTCTTAGCACTCCATTTATTTATTTTTAAAAGCAAACCCCTCTTTCGATCAAACAGCTGAGACAACTGAGCAACTTTTCATCATGCCCAAACAAGAAAAAAAATAAACAAATAAGCACTTTTGTACTTCCCCTCTCATGATTGAGCACTTAATGGTTGAACAGATTGTGTATAAGGTGAATTCCAATCTGCATCAAATACCTGCTGCACTTGCGTCACAATAGAGGGTTTGTACGTACCAAAACTGACCCCAGCTGTTGAGTAAAAATAGTCCCAGCTCAAATTACTGGTACCGATGTGGGCCCGCACGTCACTTACAGCATACTTTCCGTGGTTGACCCGGGTATAGCCTGGATAAAGATTGCCTGTTGCTGTACCATTAATAATAGCAGGGCCTGTCTTGTCATAGCCCGGAATGATGTAGTAGCGAATTTCAATTTTACCCCCACAGTGGTTGTATTTTGAGGAGGAACAGAGGACATTTACATAGAGAAGGTTCTTCAGGTACTTGTCAGTACTGTCTGGTGAGTGGGTCCAGTTTGCAGTCAGAAGGTGCACCGTAGCATTTTTAGCAAATACAACCTGGTGAAGTAATGAAATTCAAACTTTGTTCAAAACAACTTGCCATGGAATTTTATTTACATGCTAAAGTAGAAAAGTTAAGTAGATTGTAGTGCATCAAGTGCATACAAGGTTTTAGTTTTCGGCTTTTAGCAGGTATACCTCTGAAATAGCAGCAGCGAGAGAATCCCAAAATATCATTGGATTGGCGTATTGGGACTGGCCAAGCCAATTCATTGTACTAATACGCACAGTTCCACCAACCTTAACTGATTTAATCGTTTCGATCCATCCTTGTTCATCAGATTGGAATTTGCCAAATAAGAGCTACACAAAACAGAAACTAATTATTCAACACCATAATCATAAGTATGATATTGTTAACTGTACAAGATGCATTACTGGAGACAGTAATCTAACATCACAACATTTGATGACTATTAGTATATACTTCACCTCAGGTGGTGCAAAAGAAAGGTAGCTCAAGTCACTTGAAGCAGTAGAAGCACCCACTCCAGGGGTCTCAATGGATACGTCAAAGGTAGCAGGATCGTCTATTATTGGGTAACCATTAACATGCGGTACATCCCTCGCCGGAGGAAGAGGCGATCTGTTTTACCATGTCCAACACCAAAAAGTTAATATTTTAAAATTTTACTGGAGTTACTCCATATCAGGTCTGATTTCATTCTACTATTTGAGACTGCAGTTTTGAACCTGATCCGGTAAATTTATTTTGGTGGCAAAAGGGTCAGCCAGTTTGGGTTAATCAAATTGCTTCAGGTTAGGGTTCAGGTCATTTTGGATCAGATATTGCTGCCCGGTTAGGTTCTTTTGGAGGGGTGGGGCATTCTAAAGAAGGGTAATTTTGGGATAACAAAACAATATACCTTATGTTGTTCAATTACACGTGGGATGCTTGGTGGCTTTGAGAAGGCATCCTCTATATGTCAGGTTCAATTACACAAGGGTGAAGCACATGATTTTTATCATGCATTATAATTAAATGAACATTTTGCTACCAGCTAGCTAGTTTTTTTTGTTCTGGTCAATTTGTGATCCTGTGTCATTCTGATTGGAATGGTCATGTTGAGTTAGGGTTTCAGATTTAGATCATCAAGTTACTTACAGATCAGTTAGGTTTCAGGTCCATTACTAGACACCTTACCAGCAAGGTCAAATGCAGTGCTCAACAGAACCTCACTGGTATGGTATTTAGGTAGATTAATAACCTGGTGGCACAATGATCCTTTGGCAATTGTGGAACATTATATTTACAACACAAAGTGCTGCCTATATTTCACCTGCATATAGACTACTTGAGCTTGACATGTATGGAACTTCTAAAATATCATATTAGTGCTAAAATAACCAAGTACCTGCATTGTTCCTCTTTTGGGATGAAGTTAGACCAGCAAGGGACCTTTCTAGAAGCCTGCCACTGGCTGTCAAAAATGGTTCTGGTATAATCCATGGAATTAAGGGTCGAAAGCGTAAATAAATTGTCAAGATAATCCCTCAAAGATTGAGCTATCTTGGAACAACCAACGAGATATATCCCCAGCTCTTTCACCTAAAATAGAAAAGCAAATAAGCAGATAAATAAACTATATGAAACTGCTTCTGTGAACAAATATCCACCAGTTGTTTAACAAGATCAAAATTTGACTGAATCGAGGCCCTATTACCAGACCTGAGAAGTATGGTTCCAGAATCCAGATGGTAAGGTAGCTTTACCTACTTATGAAATGAAACCTGCATTGTCACATACTCCACTTAGGCTGATACACAAGAAAGAACTTCAGCAAACCTAATCAGTACAGTACACTAGATGTTATTGTTTGATTTTTGAAATTAAGCACAGAATATCTAAAGTGATTTATAAACCCCCACATCTTTTAAACACACTTGAGGATAATATATTTCAATTATTGTAACAGTTGGCTTTGATATCCTTCAAGGAAGCAAGACTTTATTACTGGCACCTGTAAAATACTGTACCTGGGTGAGAGACTTCCAGTCATTATTAGCAGAGCCGATATAAATATCCTTGTTGTCAGAAATCCAAACTTTGCAATGCACAATACCTGTGCCCCACCAGTTGCTAAGTAACAAGGTGATGTTTTTCACATTGGGGCGGCCTGCAGCCAGGTCTGATGCCTCTTTGACAAAATTAGGGTAAAGTCCTGAGTGTTGGATTATCCTATAAAACAAAACGTTTTAGAAAATTTAAAATAGGAAAATTGTCCTTTATCCACTCTTGGACTCCATATGTTTTTTAGAATGTCTTTTTTTTTTCTTTGAAAAATAATACTTTTTACTAAAAATGGTTATCCAAGAGAGTATTCACTTTAACATTCTAAAAGTATTTGTTTTGTATTTGTAATATTGAAAACTTCACATAAATTAAAAGGCAATATTTTCTTGAATAATCATAGAATTATATTAATCCAAAACTCTTTTTCGAAAAAACAATTTTAAGTTGTATGAGTTTTCACCTGCTAGAGGAATTAAGACAGTTAAATGGACATGCTTAATTTTAAGCCAAAGCTTTCTCATTGCCCCTGCTGAGGTAAAATGTGCTTAATGCACCTGAACTAGCCCCGATTACGTACACCTTGATCATGTAAAAAGGTTAGAATGCCCTAAGAATTCTAATTGCTCGATTAAGTGACAGAATAGAGCCTCAGTCCACATAATTAGTTTAAATTTACAGTCAAATCACAATTGACAGAAAATGAGCAAAGAATGAAAGCCGGGTCGTCAAACCAAAGTCAACCACTAAATTGGTACGCTATCTAATGCCCACCTTACCGATACTGGCACCAATCAGTACGAAATCACAATTAGCTGATTACATACCTAATGCCCACATTTCGGTCAGCTGCCTCAACCAACGATTGGTACACTTGGCGGCCGGAATCAGCCCCAAATTTCTTCATGTCAGCTTCAGAGTAGCCGTAATCACCTGATTTGGAATTATTTGGCTCAGCCAAGAGCTCCCAATACTGTACCGTTAGATCCAAGCTCTTTGTTGCATTCCCAGCTAGCCATTGAAGTACGTCAGCTAAAAGTTGAATAGAAAAGGAAAGTATAAACAGAAAATGTTAATTAAATTGTCTGCATAATAACCCAAAGTAGGTTAAATACTTAAATTACGGTGACAGGGTTGTCTATGCCTATTGCCATTTTCCCGTGCAATTCTTCAAACACTTATCAGGCTCTAATAAAGGAGACCATCCTTGCAGGGATAACCTCAATTATCTGACTACAAAAACAGGTAGAGACATCTTTTCAACTCTTCACCTACAACAATATAGCTAATTTCCAGTTTTGTAATGGTGTAACACACACAACACACACACACATGTGGAGGTAAATACCTGTTGAGAGTACACCAGGAACAAGGTGAAGGTCTGGCATATCCGTAGGTATAGACTGAACCAGCCATGCCTTGCAATTGGACTGAGCAAAAGCGAAAGGTAGATGCCATGAACAAAGAGCTACTAGAAGAAAGAAAAACGAAGAAGAAGAATACAAGAGAGCCATGGCGAGTTAGTTATCAGGAACTCTGCAGTAGTTCTTTTATATAGTTAGCGCCGTATATACTTTCCATTCACATTCTGAGCTCCATCAACCATATTTGTTGTTCTTTTTATTTTATTAGATTGAAGGGATATCCAGTTGGTTTGATCTGGAGCGTTGGTTTTGATTGGACAGTCTCGATGTCAAAGAAGGTTATTTTACTTTTTCCTAAATGCCGACAGATGGTGTGGTCTGAACAAGGATTTTCACGAGAGAGAATGAAATTATTATTTTTTTCTCTTCAGAGAAATTTTATCTAAGACCAGTCAGTACGAATTACTGTATATGAGATATTGTGTTTGATAAACTGAATTTGGTCTTCAGTTGTCGCGATGGTACGGTTGATGATAATGAATTACGGTATATTGGCATGGAAAGAAGCATTGAAGTATAACTTATGAGTTATGACCGAGAATTTGAAATGATTGTGAATTTGATATACAAGTTGTTTTTGAATTTCTGAAATGGTTATAAATTTTTTAATTGATTTTTTACCAAGAGATATCCATTACTAGGCGTTTACATTTTTTTTTTTACCAAGAAAGAATGTGCTGTAGAATATTCTGCTATTATATTTCTGAGCCGAGCTCCCCTGAGTAATCCCATATTTATTTTTGAGAAGAAAAAAATCCAGGTGGTATGATCTGGAGCGTCAGTTTTGATTGGATAAAGCTCAAAGTCAAACCATGCCGTTTTCTATTTGTGTAATGCCAACACAAGGTGAGATATTACACAGAGATTTTCCTGTTTTCCTGTTTTTTGGGGTTTTTAACATTGGGATTATCAACTATAGTTTTTTTTTGAGAATAAATCAACTACAGTTGTTGCGGAGCATATAATATGGAGATAGGAGTAGGTCCGATGGGCATCGGACCTACATTTAGGTTCAATTAGCTTCAGGACCGTACGATTAGCATCAAGATCTATGCGCACGGAAATTTATATAACTTGTACGTATTTTGATGCAGAGAACACGAATCTTGATGCAGATCGAATGGTCATCACACCCATCGAACCAAGGTAGGTCCAATGGGCATCGGACCTACTCTGCTTCCTATAATATGAACTTCTGAGTCTTACTCAGACGATCCGAATCTTTCTCGACGGAAGAACTGCTAATAAAAAAAGGCAAATTCTTATATGGACATAAGGACCTATTTGTAAAATAAACATGTTTTTATTTTCAAAGTTCAAACAGTCGATCCGACCGTTCAACATTATCTCCATATTAAAATGTACTTGGAGGTCAAATTTACATCTTTTTGAATTTTTTTACTATTTATTAAGTATTTTACAAAACTAGTCAAATTCAGACCATTGAATTTTGTAAAGGAAGCTGATATGAGTACCCACGCTACAGTACCCGCACTGTACCCACACCTAAATTGCCATAACTGCTTGTGGGGGACCACAACTATTCCAAAACTGTAATTTTATTTTACAAATTTAATAGTAATACTGTCAAGTATATAGGTCAAACAGGGCAAATATTTATACCTATACAATGAACTACATCTGATATATGAATTTTCCTAAAATAACTGTACCCGCACCTTTTTTTGAAAAATTCTCATGTTGTACCCGCATTAGGGGACCACTCAAACGGCATGTGGGGACCACAACTGTTCCAAAACTGTAATTTTGTTTTACAAATTTTGATACTGTCAAGTATATAGGTCAAACAGGGCAAGTATTTATACCTATACAATGAACTACATCTGATATATGAATTTTCCTAAAATAACTGTACCCGCACTTTTTTTTGAAAAATTCTCATGTTGTACCCGCATTAGGGGACCACTCAAACGGCATGTGGGGACCGCAACTGTTCCAAAACTATAATTTTGTTTTACAAATTTTAATAGTAACACTGTGAAGTATATAGCTCAAATAAAGCAAGTATTTATACCTATACAATGAACTACATATGATATATGAATTTTCCTAAAATAACAATGCGGGTACTGTAGCGCGTACAGTGCGGGTACTGTAGCGTGGGTACTGAAATAATTATTCTTTTGTAAAATACTTAATAAATAGTAAACAAATTTAAAAAAATGTAAAATTTGACCTCCAAGTACATTTTAATATGGAGATAATGTTGAACGGTCGGATCGACTGTTTGAACTTTGAAAATGAAAATATGTTTATTTTACAAATAGGTCCTTATGTCCATAGAAGCATCACTCATAAAAAAAAAAAAGATGCTTCTATGGACACAAGGACCTATTTGTAAAATAAGTTCTATTTTTATTTTCAAAGTTCAAACAGTTGATCCGACCGTTCAACATTATCTCCATATTAAAATGTACTTGGAGGTCAAATTTTACATTTTTTTGAATTTTTTTACTATTTATTAAGTATTTTACAAAAACTAGTCAAATTCAGACCATTGAATTTTGTAAAATACTTAAAAAATAGTAAAAAAATTCAAAAAAATATAAAATTTGACCTCCAAGTACATTTTAATATGGAGATAATTTTGAACGGTCGGATCGACTGTTTGAACTTTGAAAATGAAAATAGAACTCATTTTACAAATAGGTCCTTGTGTCCATAGAAAAATTTGCCTAAAAGAATATATATATACCCTCGAATGATTGGAGAGGATCCAAGAAGGAAAGGTTGACTACGAGAGTGGTCTTTTCTTTTCGGATAAATATCAACCGACAATGGTTATTGGGTATTTTGCAATTTACGTAAAATGAGGAGGTAAAATGAAAGTTTACCGTGTGACTTGTGCAACACTTTAAAGGTGTTTATTGAATCCGGTTTATTTGATTTCAACTGAACAGACAAATTTTAAATAAAATAGTTCGTTTTTTATGTGTAAATAGTTCCATTCGATTGAACTTTTATTTTAGTTTTTCTTTTAAATGTATGTGGCTCGTTTTAATCTATATTATTTCAGTTTAATCAAACAAATCGAAATTTACTTGATATTTACTTAAATTACTTAAATTTTTATATTTAGTTTAGTTTAATCTCTCTAATTTTGATTTGACTGATGTATATTTTGATATTTATTTCTATAATTATTAAAAGTATTCGTGTATTGAAATTTGATATTTTAAATTTTAATATTTCTTATTTCAATTAAATCAAATAAACTGAAATTTAATTCGGTATTTTTGGTTTGGTTTTATTCGGTTGACAAGTTTAATTTAGTTGGTTTGATTACTTTTTTGAAAACCGAATAAAAATTTAATTCAGTTCTAACCGAACTGACCATTTGAGCACTCTTAACCACTTCTACCTTTTTTTCCCTTGTAATTTCTTCATTGTTCGTGCAGGATTTTAATTTGTAACAAATGATTAACCAGAGCTGCAGTATCATTTTTCGGCTGGGAGTAGGAGAAACTAACCAGCCTTATATCGTTAATTTGCTCAAATATTTTTGTTAGATTTTTTTTTTTTAAAGTAGTGATCTACTGGTCTAGTCACTTGGTTTCGATTAAGACACAATGTTCATACAACTAACATTACACTAAAGACTAAGCTTCCATCCTTTCATTACACCTAAAAACATGCCACCAATAAAAGCAATCACTAATAATGCAACCGATCGATCCCATAAAATTCTTATATCGTAAACAACTATTCTGCTGAAATAGAAACTCTATTTCATTCAATTCCACTATTATATCTCTATTATGCGCAGAGACGGATCCATGATTTTGAACAGGAGTAGACACAAAATATTGACAAGAATACAATTTTTTTTCTCCTGGCGAATTAGAGCAGAGTAGTGGATAGGGATCTAAAAAAGTTATTGCACGACCGGATACGTCACGGCACGACACGACATGTGTGCCGGTTACGTGCCGTGGGTCGCGTGTCCCATGCCGTGTCCATTCACGTGACGTGACCATCTTTCGAAGATTTGGCACGACACGGCACATTACGCGAAGGTTTTGGTCACGACATAACATAACACATGGTCACGTGCAATTAGGACTATTTGATCTTGACCGAATGGTGAATCTTGAATAAAGTAATCTAACTTATAAAAAAAATAGTTAAACGTGACCAAATGTGACCGGTCAAGTGTGGTCACGACGTGCCTTGGTCATGACGTGACTAATGTGTTGTGACCATTCATGTGTCATGACCATGCTTTCAAATTTGATCATAGAACGGCACGGCACATATAAATCTGACTTAATCACGGCACGACACAATGGATAGAGTTCTCCGTTAGTCGCAATCCACACAGTGGACTTGGTAGTGTTGAGTCTGATACTTATTTCCACACTATTTTATTTCTGCTGGTAATACTGATAATGTGCACTCGAAAGAAAACTTCTCAATCTCTACTAGTGATTGGATAAAAATAAAGTTGAGGTTTCGCCACAAAAAAAAACCTATGGTGATATGATCCGCATCCTTGAGGTAACAGAAATTTTGAGTTTCAATCCGGACCGTCCGATCAGAATCGGATCAATCTGGCCCCAAATATTAATGCACTGGTCCCTTAAGATTCGTACTAGTATTTAACAAACGGACCGGATTATTAACTAAAAAATTCTGTTACCTCAGGTGATAAGAATCACGGTGATGTGAGCCGCTTGTCTTGTGTGAAATAGGCCTAGGCCTAATGGAGATTCAATGATAAAACAAGCCTTCTGAAATAGGCCACGCGATAGGCTTGAAAATTAGGCCCTGTATTTCATTAAACGCTGGAAGTAGGACTTGCTCCGCGCTTCCTGGGCTGGATTCATGGTTGAATAGGAGACGGTCAAATTTTTATATTTATGACAAACCCTGATAAAAAGTAAATTTACAGAATAAAGTTCGAACTAATTTGATATGCTATGGTGATTTACTGATTTCACTTTTTTTTTTTTTTAGAGAGAGAGAGATTCCGCTTTTAGATGAATGGTTCGGAGAGGAGAGAGCGCGTCAGGCTCTGAGCCTCTGAATAATATATTTCTTGACTCTTATCAAAACTTGGTTTTAAAAAGTTCAATTTTCAGTTCTTTGATTGAATTATTTGACACTCGTTCATAGTGACAGATAACATGTCTAATTATTCGTGCTGGGATCCATTAAATTAAATTAATAATTTTACAATTTAATTTATATTTTTAAAATCCAAAACTTCAAACTTGGTATGTACTTTATGCATAATTGCTTATCAAATATATAAAAAATGATGAAATTTGATGTGGGTTTTATCATTCAACAAATAACTTAAATGTTATATTTGCTCAACGTCGAGATGTGAACATTTCACGATGAAATATCAAATAACATTTAAAATTGTATGAAATTTAAGATGAAATATCAAATTCAAATAACATTTCAAATTGGTTTATAAGTTAAACTGTATGAAATATCAAATAACATTTAAAATTGTATGGAATTTGATACACATCCTAGTTATAATGCTTCAAAATACCTCAAGCTTTCAAAAAGCGTGGATTTTTTAGATCCTCTAACATTAAAATTCACTAAAAAAAGCGGATTAAGTGCCGGAAAAGCAAATAATTTTAGTACTACAGATGAATTCAACGAACTATATTTTGATATCTGGAATCGAACTATTAAGTATTATTTTGCTACTTTATTTTGAGATTATGTAGCATAGACCAACTTCAATGCTACATTACTTTAGTTGAGACCTCATAGTATATATAAGTATTCATCCGTCTTAATATAATTCATTGTAGCATAATGTTAGAAATCTAAAATTAATATTCGGTATTTCATTTAGTACATGGATTTATTATTTTATGAGTAGAACTAGGGTGTTCTTAAGATCACCAAGTCTCTTTGTGAGCTTAATTCAAAAACCTATTGAATTGGCTTCAAACGATGCATCCAAACCGATTTACTTCACAAGTAATGTGTTTACATGTCAAATTTATAAAATTTCAAACTAATTTAGTATAAAGTCAAGCGGTCAAAAAAAGATAATTTATAAGTTAATTTTAATGTGTTCATTTTTCATCATTTTTTTACTGCTTGACTTTATATTAAATTAGTTTAAAAATTTATAAATTTGACATGTAAACTCATCACTCGTGAAGTAGATCGGTTTCAACGGTTTGGATGCGTCGCTTGAAATCAATCCGATGGGTTTTTGAATTAAGTTGACAAAGAAACTTGGTAAGCTTAAGAACATCCTAGTTCTGCTCATTATTTATAATTTGGATTCTATTATTTCTATAAAACTAAAAAGTAAATTTTGAAGGAAGTTGAGAGAGAGAGAAAATATATTTCAAGCATGCCTATAAAGTTGAGAGGCAAAATAAGAATTATCAATTTAATCCAGTACCAACATGGCCCTGCACAGTTATCTAATCAACATGGTCTCTTAATCAGAAATGGGTCTTACATGTAATAATACGTAAGTCTATATTTACCCTGTCTGGTCCGGAAGCAAATCTACTGCGATTCTAAGGGATCGCAGGATCATGCGATTATAATTCCAACCATTCAAACGATAAAACTCAAGATTCTTTTGAGAAGTCAGTTTTTGTGCACGAATCTCAAAACATGTGAATGGTTTGGATTAGAATCGCAGAAATCCTGCGATCCCAGAGGATCGCAGCAAATTTATTTCCGTCTGGTCCAACAAATGAACAAAAGGAGCCTAAAAATAAATGTCTGGCTTATCTGTGGGTTTTTCCATACATATGCATGTATGTCCTTATCTGTTCATGCCTATGTAAGATCGTATATAAACTCTAAAAAAGAATGTGCTAGAGGGAAATAAGAGGAGAGAGTTTAAAAGTTGCATACTAGATCCGATCTAAAATAACATATTTCTAGACCTGACATAATCTAGATTATTAGTGTCGGACCATTCGGATATCCCTACTCTCTGCCAAGTAGGGGCAGAGCTATTCATAAGATATGGAGTCAATTGATCTCTATTTTTTTTCAAGTTTTTTATATTGACATGTATTTAGAACAAAATACTATGGATACTATAAGATTGACTTTCATTCTCAGTATAAAAATTTATATAATTGATCCCCTATTCATAATTGACTCTCATAGTCTGAAGATCTGGCTTCTCCTCTGTTGCCAAGTCTGTAAGCTTTAGGAACTTTCAATATTGGAACTTTTTAAGGGCTATCTTGTAAAAGTTCCATTATTTCCGAGACCAATATCTATCCCCAGTCCCCGGACTCGAAATAATTCGTATCAAGGGACTACGAAAAACAAGTGCTGAGCATTCTCGCTACTCGCCAATGGCGTCGCCCAGTGCACTAACAGCTCCTATGTCAAATATTCTCAGTTCTAGAAATTGCTTCAAAGCCTCCGCGTTTTCCTCCTCTTCTTTCGGTTAGTGCCCCTTCATGCCTTCCTCACCATCATTCTAGGGTTTTACAACAGAATAAAGCTGTAGTATGGCCTCAGTAGGGTCGGTGGCATTCCAGATTTAAGTTGATTTTAAATGGCATGAAAGTTGAAGCATTTTTGAAATTTCTGTTTCTGGAATTGTCTGTCATGTCAGGATAGGATAGCTATTCCCTTTACTGATCCGCTTATTCCCTCCACCCAATCAAGGCAAAATTGCGATGCTTGATAATTGTTTTGAATAAACAGAAGAGGAATAAGGTCGTAGTTTGCAGGTCCTTGTGCCAGGTTAATGATTAGAGAGAGAGAGTCTGAATTTTTTTTGTATTTGAAATAAGGGCCTCGTTAACTTTCACAGCCATTTCCTTTTTGGATGTCCTTTGTGGGAATTAAACTTGCATCTCTCAATATAGAGGCAAGATCAATCACCATCTTTTTTTTTGCCAGTAACCAATCACCATTTTTTGTTGGGCCTGCTGTACAGAGAAAGGTTTAAATAGGATCTTTGTTCCAAAATAATTCAAAAAAGCATAACCCAGGATTTTTCATGTTATCCGGTTAAACACTTTTGTTTTTTATTAAACCATCAATCAGGATTTGCCTTCTGACTTGTATCGATGTACCATTAAATATCATCAGGCAATACACGAAAGATCGAAGGACCATCCCATTTTCCATATGTTAGTGTCAGAGGGACAAGTAAGAGGAAATCATCACGCATTTGTGCTTTATTTGGAGGAAATAAGGACAAAAATGAAGAAAATGCTGATGCACCTGAAAAGAAGGTATATACTGGTACCCTGCTGGTTATATCTGAGAAGTCGTTGAACTTATTATTCATACATCTTATAATTATTTATTTTTCTGTTGGTAGTAAGTTTATTATGAAGCTAAATTTCATGCTTGATACAAAACTTAACATTGTTACTTAGGCAGGGGTATTTGGCAACATGCAAAATTTGTATGAAACAGTGAAGAAAGCACAAATGGTGGTACAAGTAGAGGCAGTTAAGGTGCAAAAGGATCTTGCTGCGTATGTATATGCACCACTCTATAAGATCCTAAATTATATTTTTATTATAGTTATTTCAGATGGAACTATTAAGAAAAATGTTTTTTCTTCCTTCTGACAGAACTGAGATTGATGGGTATTGTGAAGGTGAGCTTATTAAGGTATGTCATAAGAATTCTGAACTATGTGTTACCATTTCATGCTGACCAGTACAGGATAATACCAGTTGGGTACTAATTTGGGCTTTATATGAGCATTTACTAGTTTTGGGTTCTTAACATTGGGCTTAGTTTGAGCCTTTAACATTTAGTTCTGACCTGATACTGGTATGCTTTTTCCAGTAGCAGCATGATATCTTGTTTTTTTTCTTTATGATCTCTTTAAATGCAGGTAACTCTTTCTGGAAACCAACAACCAATAAGGATTGAAATCACAAATTCTGCCATGGATTTGGGCCCTGAGGTAAGCATAATTTTAGGAACTGTTGAAAATTATATCCTTTGTTTTAAGAGTCCTATACTAGAGTGTCAGAAACTGTAGCTTTCGTTTTAGCAAAAATGACACTGCTTAAAAGATGGCCTTCTGAACCCTGAAATGTTTTTTGACCGACTTATTAAGGTTTTTGACTTAGATGGGTTGGGCAAAGAATGGGAACTTGAAAGTTGAGTTTGGTTTAATCTGCCTGTTGGAAATAGAAATATTGTCTCAGTTAAAAGGAAAAAGAAACAGAAATGAAACTTGAAGCACACTTTGTAATCCCGAATATTGATGTTATGGTTCGGACTAGGTCTGTTAAGCCCCAAAAAGAAGAAGAAAAATTAAAGTTAGCATAGACAAAAAAAATAAAGCAAAATAACATTTTTTTCTGTGAGGAACTTACATAGAGCGTTGCTGTTGTTTGACAAATTTGTTGGGGTGGTATGTTTTTAAAATTTGAACTTCTTTGTAATTTCAAACTTTCCGTTCATTTATAAATTTTTTTTTCCAAAGTTTGCTAATAAAGGATAGAATTTATTTTTACTTTGTCATTGGGTGAGTTTTTCTTTGGTTATAAACTTGGGGAAGGATCACTCGACCATAATTTATCTGGTAATCTTGACAATATTTTCAAATCAATTTAAATAAGTTCAAAAAATTTTAAAATAAATTTAGAGGTATGTTGGACATTTAGATAGCCTCCCAACAATGTTTCATGCAATTTGAGTATTATCATCAATGACCGTTAATTTTAGATATTTGAAGTTGAAAAATAATTTTGGATTTGAAACATGCACCAAGGCTCGTCATTTCTCAATGATGATGTGAGTACCATATAAATTGTGCCTATAATGTTGGATTTGAAATTTAATTTAATTTTTTGACGATTTTCAAGAGTGTTTTTACGAGTAATGGTCAAGCAATCCACTCCATAAACTTTTGGATTATTTTAACGTTTTTAGTTTTCATCAATTGATTTAAATATTCAGAGCCCGCATATTTTTTAGGCTTGGTAGAAGCATTCCTATTGAAGTACTCTTGTCTAAATCTAGGAGAAGACTTTGGAAACTTTAATTGCAATATATTCACTTTCACTTTGCGCAGAAACTCTCTTTATTGGTCACAGAAGCATACAAGGATGCACATCAGAGGAGTGTCCAGGTCTGAAAAACAGACACAATGAGAAAAAAAAACATGGAAGAAAATTTTGCACTTTTACATGCATTTCCTAACATATTCTTATTTTTATTGTAGACAATGAAAGAGAGAATGGGTGATCTTGCAAAGAGCTTAGGAATGCCGCCTGGCCTGGGTGGGACCTAAGGTTGCCTTTTAATCTGCTTTTATTGGGTTGTTGACTTCTTGTGTTTTTTTTCTTTTTCTTTTTGGAAGCCAATCTCATGTTTCTGATACAACAAGGGTGTGACTAATAAATTAATGTAGAAATTTTCCTCAAAAAAAAAAATTAATGTACAAATGGATTGATTTGTGCTCACTTTCAGGTATGCCAATCGGTGACTAAAGATTGCAGCTTCTTTTTTCTGTTCTAATCAAAAGGGTGTCGGCGAATGCAAAGTATATGCAGTATAACCTGCTAAAAACACTTCTGTTTTCTTGTTAATTTTTACTTTTTGCATGCGCTGTTTGGTAAATTTTGTAAGGGACTTGGACGATTTAGTATCTAATTTTTGCCTTATTTCTTGTATTTGATTTTTTTTTTCTTTTCTAGCAAACAGTAGAGCTTATTGATAATGCATTATGACATTACCAATGTTTTAAAACGCGATGTGCATATATAGTCCTTATATAAATACTAAGAAATGGACTCATGTGCTTATTGCTGCCAGGGAATTGTACGTGCATCCTCCTAAGAAATGGACTCTTGTCATAAATACTAATATTGAAGCTTCAAAACATTATATCGTGGAATCATTATCAGGAGAATTATTGCTAATTAGTAGACTGACGAGATTAGTTAATAGTGGTGGTTTGATCAATGAAACTATTGACTTCAAGGTTTGCAAGTAAGTAGAGACTCGAGATTAATTATTTGAGAGAACATGGAAAGAGGTTGAAAGTCTCCACGGTCAGATACTATTTGTGGGTTATAATGGCGCGAGGTGCTTCGACTCTAGCTTATATTCAGGGATTGAGGGAAATTGCATTTATTTTGCCCATGATATCGGCAGACGTACAATGGTCAGTTATGGGAATATTGGTGTCTATTTCATGGAAGATAAAAGGATAGAATATTTTTCAGAAAACATTAGCAAGACCCCTTCTCAACTACCGGCAATTTGGTTTTCACCAAATTGGTAGAGTGAGAGAGAGAGAGGTAACCTCCGCTTGACGGCCACCGCTAAGTTTAAAAAAAAAACAGAGAGAGAATTGTGTTGGTACTAAAAAATAATAATGCCTTATATTATATATATTATTTCTTTATCAGGGATTATAGAACCTTTGGCTACAAGCCTACTAATAATATAAGAATTTGTATGTAAATTTAACTTTTGGGTGGCAGTTTGATCATTTTCCGCTATTGACATCAATCATTGAACGATCAGTAGTATTTTACGAACAGAGAGTCGTGATCATTGCTTAAAGCCATCCAATATCATCTTCAGATATCATATATAAAATATTAATTTTTAATTTGCTTCAACTTCTAAAATTTTTAAATTTGTGGGACAGAAAAGTAAGCATGACATTGAAAGATGGAAGAATTAGACGTCCATTAGCACCTATATTTTTTACAATTTTTAAGCCAATTAATCATCCATAAAGTTTCTTAATAATTTGGTACAAATATTTGAATCGTCAAATAGATCAATGTTTTGACTTTTGACTTTCGCTGTTTAGAACAACCTAAGAGCATCTACATCTCTAGTACTATTAGAGTTTCTAATCTGATGTGATAGTTTCTAATTCAGTTTCTGGGATGAGGGAGAGTTTCTTATTTATAAACTATGCAGTAAAGTTTCTTATTAAGAAATTGTTTATAAACTCCATGTTGATCAAATAATTAGCTCAAATTATTTCTCTTTTTTAATTTGTTGTTGACGCGGCTTAATAGAAACTCTAAAATTAATTTTAGGAATGTGAGAGTTACAAACTTTAGAGACCTTAATTTCTAAAAAAGTAGTTAACAATTATTTAGAAACTCATTTGAGTTGCTGGGATTAGATGCTCTAAGATGCTTTGCTTAAGTACTGGCTTTTGGAGATAAAAAAGGAAATAGTAACCAAACGGATCCTTGTTTTAATCAATTTATGTATATAAAACTTTAACAGGCCTTTGGAAGGCCCAGGGCTACTTAACGGATATATGTTGGGCTATAGATTTGCATAGTGATTAGCTCTAACTAATTCACGATTATAATAAACAATTAGATTATTAAGGATACTCTGTTCTCTTTTTAAATTGCAGTTGTAATTGATCTTTCAAGAAATGTTAAAAAAATGTCCGTAAATAGCTTAGAGAATGCCATATCTTTAAATTATAAAATTTAGGCCAGGTAACAAATCCAAAAAGTTTCTACTCGTTAGATCAATTCATTTTTATGTTTAATAATAACACTTACTATATTAAATATATCTTTAAACTTTAATGGGTTGGATACTTGGATTTTGATGGACCCATTATTCGTCAGCATCGGATACTTATCAAAGCATTCTTGATCCTTGTTGGGTCGGATTGAACCCGACCCATTTAATAAAAAATAAAAAATTATGTTGATCCGAATTATTGACACTTCTATTTTGTTGTCAACTGAAATCCACACTATTTATTTGGGTATTTGGAAGGAACGAAATGAAAAAAAAAAGATTGTAGTGGAGAGCATTCACACGATTATGTAATAACCACGGTAGAATTAAAATATTACAATAAGTGGGATAATTGTTAGATTCCGTCTGCAACTATCATGTAACCTATTAAGTCAACGTAAAAATCTTTTATGGTTATTAGAAAATCTCAGTTTTGTTTGATAGCTATCAGAAACATCAGTCCTCTCTGATCTCTACCATAATTATCATACTTGTTGGTGGTTACTTGCTTATCAGACTAGTCCAGTTTTATATTAGTATTACAATATTTTTTTTTTGTGAAAAAAAAGACTGCCATCAGCCCATATATTTACATTACTCCTAAAAGAGGGATTGCATAATTTATTAAAGTCTGAACTGGCGTTACGGATTTTCTCAACTAAACGACCGATTATTTTCAATTATGACTGATTATTTCCGATTATTCTCAATTAATCGCTTGACGGTACTCTCTGTCTATCCGACGACCGTATACCGTTATTTACAACATTGGTCTGAACAAGACCAGCCAGGCTTGAAAATGAATCCGATAATATCTATTCAAATCCGCTTATGATCTGGATAAACAGAGCGGATGATTTTGCGGATCCAAATTCAAATATTTATTATATATATGAAGAAAATATTCAAATTTGGAAACAGATGATTTTCATAATTGCACAAACGGATCATATATCCGGAACCAAAATCAGCTCCAAATTCTCTTGCATTATTATGTTTCTATTAGATAGATTTTATAAGTTCCTACATCAGAACTACGCTTGATTTTCTTATATATAAATCGTTAATTCCAGATATTTATCAAATTTGAAACTTTTAAATTTATTGTCCGGTTAAAGATAGCAAAACATAAAGAAAATATATAGTTGTCCTTTACATATGTTTTAATGTAAATTTACATTATGTTTTAATGTAAAGTTATAGTGCAAAATAATTGGTCAGTTTTAACAAAACTCTTATTAGAAATTTATATGAATGACAAATGAAAAGAAAACGCAAAACACTGAATGAAATCTAGCGTAGTCAATCAGTTTCGATGATTAATTAATTTTTTTAAATCCGTAAAATAAGGCTAATCGGCTTCGGCCATCATTTTTCATTGCGATTCCTAAAAAAAAAAAAAAAAAAAATTGTCAACCATGCATCTGTCATATCGGAATTGCTATAAACGTTCAAACTGTATCAGACGGTCCAGACCTCGCTAGGAGTTCTCAATGCGTCCTTCCAATTGGGTAGGAGCCGAACCTTACTGACACCATCAAGAAAGAAGGAAGTACAAACTACGAAGACAGCCACTAATAATTTGTTATTTTTTTATATGAAATTCCTTCCCGCAAAGGAAAAGGATCGAATAGTTTAGTTTCTTCTCCTCGTGAAGTCTCAAAGAACCAAACTAAAAATAAAGAGACAGTAGTAAACCATTATTCTCCGCCTGATCACTATCAGACAAATAACTAATTTCCTTTCCCCCACTTCTCGCAACCATCTCAATCTCCCCTTCCCTCCACTAACTTCCCATACCTTTCCGACAACACTATCACACCGGCCTTATCTCCACCAGCTCTGGCCATGGCGGCCGAGCCCCTCCTCCGCCGCATAAATTCCAAGTCGCCTACACATATCACCATCTCCACCTCCTCCCCGTCCCTCCCTCGCCCCTCCTCCTCCTCCGCCTTCGGTCCCCGCGGCCCCGGCTTCTCCTTCAACCCCTCAACGCACAAAAAACGATCGACCACCGGTCCCCGCTCCTGGATCCGCATCGACGCTGCTACAGGTGCCTCCTCCATCATCGAGGCGGACAAAATATCTATCATGCGCCGATGTGACCTCCCTGCCAGAGATCTGCGCCTCCTTGACCCTCTTTTTGTCTACCCGTCTACCATCCTCGGCCGTGAGAAGGCCATAGTAGTCAATCTCGAGCAGATTCGGTGTATTATCACAGCGGATGAGTTGCTCTTGTTGAATTCTCTGGATTCTTATGTTTTGCAATACACTGTGGAATTGCAGAGGAGGATGTCAGCTGCAGCTGAGGCCGAGGCCATGGGTCAAGAGGCTGCTGACCGGTTGCCATTTGAGTTTAGAGCGCTGGAGCTTGCTCTCGAGGTGGCTTGTTCTTACCTTGATTCTCAGGTATGACAGTTCAAATAATCTTGCCTTTTGGAAGACTAGGTGTATTTTGAGGGTTCAGCACTCTCTTAATAAAAAAACATAAATAAATAAGGAAATAAAAGTAATGAAGAACCTAAACCAGTTCAAATTGAGGTTTGTTTACCACGCAACTAAGGCTGGTCTAGTTGTCAGTTTCATACTGGTACCATAGACGTACATGACTTGACGAGAATGGTAATGAAAATAAAATTATTTTGACTTGATTAAGAAATTAGCATGGCCAATAAATTTAGGACTATCATCTACGGTTGACCATATTACTTTTAATAAGAGAGGGATTCATGCCTTTATCTTAGTACAGCTTAGGTTTTGCTTATTCAACAGATATGGTCACATTATAGTTTGTGAAATTAAGAGAGGGGAAATGAATACAGAAACCTGCAAAAACTAAGATTTTATAGTAGTTCATGAAATAATTATATACGGTGTGAGAATTGATTTAGATTGATAATATTGTCCTTTCCTGTTAACTATTTCTTTGTCATTAAGGTTTTGACCATTGAGCTTTTCCAAAAGCCATCAGACATTTTGGATAATCTGTACTTTTCATTTATTATAGAATTCATTAATCTTCATACGCAATCTCACACTTTATTGAACCTTTCAATTAATGATTGGTTACATTAATAGTACCAATTTTCCATTCAAGTTTTGAGTTTTTTTTCCCTTTATAGTTAGTCAACGGCAAGATGTTTCTCATGTTATGCTCCATCCCTCTTTTATTTTTAATGATTTTTAATTTATTCCACATAAGTTCCTTTTCTTCCTTATTTTAATATTGGATTTATCGGTGGATGTCATATTATGGAGGTATATCTGAAGTTGACCATATTATATTGCAATAACTGATAAGAAATAGCTGTAAGTAACTAGATGGTATATTTCTCTCACTTTATTATATTGTTTTCACTGAATTTAGAATTTCTATGTGGAATATAACACATCCACTGCCCAAAACTTTATCTAAGCACAACATCTGCATTTATCTATAACTGTGAATCATTTTTATGTTTTGTACTAGTATTGGTATCACCATGACTTAGAAAACACCTGGGGATATTTGTAGGATCTGACCGGAGCTATGGTAGTTAGGTGCTGATTTTGTCTAAGCTTCTCTCTCTCTCTCTCTCTCTCTCACACACACACACACACTCACACCCCTTTTGTTGGTTTAATTTGGATAGCGTTTGGTGTTTGCATGACATAGGTCGGAGATAATTCAACATGGCTAAAATTTTCAAATCATATCTTTGTATTGGTTCAAGTTACAATTGCCTTGCAATATTGCTATCCTAGGTACTAATTAATTTTTTTTTGTGTGTGTTTGTATTTGGAATAGTCCGCTGAACTAGAAATCGAAGCATATCCATTGCTAGATGAACTGACATCCAAAATAAGTACCTTAAATTTGGAACGAGTTAGGCGATTGAAAAGCCGTCTTGTTGCATTGACTCGAAGGGTTCAAAAGGTAATTTTAAAATCTCGCCGTTTTTCCCTATTCTGATACACATAAGTGTGCGCATACATTAAAACTGGGATAATATTTGAGATTTCAGCCGCTAGCATAACCCTATTTGGTATTAAGTACCTGACGATATATGATAAGTTGTACTAAATGCAATTGCAACTTCTTGGTTGATGCTGTAAGTTTCATATGGTTTATAATGTTCCTGGAAATGTCCAATAATTGTATTTCTGTGACATGATTTTAAGTAAGCCTTACTCCAGTCTGGTCTCTATAAATTGTAGATTCAAACAAGTGTCTCTTGAAAGGACAAAAATAAAGGTAAAATGCAATTGCTTGTTTAGTCCCTAAATACTCAGGCATGGTCCAATACTCCAAATTAGGTGATTAGTGTCTATTTTTGTTGGATCAATTCTGGAACAAATGTTGCTATTGACCAATTTGGTTCATTAAAAATGTGAAATGAATAGGTAATAAATAATTTAAATGAGAGATCTGGTATTGGTGTGACATATTCTATTATTGTCCATAGTTGATTTTTAAGCCTTAATCCAGTCTGGTCTCTATAAATTGTAGATTCAAAACAAAAGGGTCTCGTGAAAGGACAAAAACAAGGTAAAATGCAATTGCTCGTTTAGTCCCCAAATACAAAGGCATTGTCCAATGTTCCAAATTAGGCGATGGGCCTTTTTTTGTTTAGATGAAAATGTTGCTATTGACCAATGTGGTTCATTAAAAATGTGAAATGAAAAAGAAATAAATAATTTGAATGAGAGATCCGAATTCTAATTCTTATCCCACTTTTCGTTGCAAAATTTCATAATAAATAAAAGGGCTCAAAACAGCTGAGTTTCTCATAACTAAATAAACAGATCGTCCTTACTGCACACAAAAGTTACTAAAATGATTGAGTGCGTATAATGAGAAATTACAGTTGATATTAAAGACCTGGTCTAAGAGATGACACATTGAGAATTATTACAGAAATATCTCATTGAGAACTGTATAGCCTATAAATTTGGGAATTAATTATAGCAAAGCCTGAAGTTTAGGGATGGACTTGAAGAGTTCTCTACAAAAGAGAAAAAAAAGCCTGTACCAGGTCCCAAATTTGGGTCCCTGACTCAATAATCATTTACTTTGTTATAAATAATAACAGGTTAGAGAGGAAATAGAGCATTTAATGGATGATGATGGTGATATGGCTGAGATGTACCTGACGGAGAAAAGGCAACACATGTTGGAGATGTCTTTCATGGGTGACCATCCAGCTTTAGCATTTAATTCTTCAGCACTTGGAACTGGGATATCGGTCTCCGCACCAGTATCTCCTGCTTCATCTCCACCTGACTCCCACAGGTTGGAAAAATCACTGAGTATAGCTAGAAGTAGGCAGGATAGTAGTGTAAGGAGTTCAGAGAATGCAATTGAGCATATTCAGGAGTTGGAGATGATGCTTGAGGCATATTTTGTGATGATAGATAGCTCTCTCAACAAACTTACTTCGGTAATGTGGTTTTTATATTTTGTTCTCCTTTTCTTTCTTTTTTTCTCTCCTTGCTTATTAGATAACCTTGTTCAACAAATAGAAAGTATCAAGCATAGTATCTCATAATTTACAAAAACAAACCACCCAAAATACCATTTTTATCATCCCTACTTCATGTAGGTGAGGTAGTTTGTGTCTGACATAAAATTCTTGTCCATAATACATAGCTTACTTTTGCAATGATGCACATGATATTAAGATTACTATTAGGAGTATACATAACTTTTTACTAATTTTTTTCTTTTGAGAAATTTGTGGATTTGATTTCAAGCAACAAATACTTTTATCTGCCTATTGATATTCATATAAACAAATCTATGTGGCAATTTGATTTGCTTCATTATTTATTGCCGTACTTCTCTTAATCTATTATGATTATTGAAGGTGACGTGTTTAATTTTATGATTTTCAGCTTAAAGAATATATTGATGACACAGAGGACTTCATTAATATTCAGCTGGTATTTATCTCACCTACTGTAGTAAAAAAATTTCAAGTTATGAGCTTATATTAAGGATTAGTGCTGTTACCAGTACAATATCAGACACTAAATGTCGATACTTGACCTGACTGTGACCTCTCTAAAGATTACCAGGATATAACATCTATTCCTGAATTAGTTCTCAATTTTCTAAAAGTTAGCATGAAAAAAGAACTCAAAACATTCTTATTTAGTTGAGGTAAGCTAGGTTGCAAATAGTGAACCTAAAATCAAGCCTAAGTGGGCCTACTTGCTGCTCAATGGCCTTTGTGGGAAGAAACATCAATAACTTACAGTTCTGTTGGTTATTTATCTTTTTTTTGTTCTTCTGATTTAGGACAATGTAAGGAATCAGCTGATACAATTCGAGCTGCTGCTCACAACTGCTACATTTGTGGTTGCGATTTTTGGGGTTATTGCAGGGATATTTGGAATGAATTTTGAAATTCCTTTCTTCCAACAAGCAGATGCCTTTCAATGGGTACTAATTATCTCTGGATTGGGCGGCTTTTCTATTTTTTGTTTTTTCCTTTGGTTTTTGAAGTGTCGGCGACTCATGCCTCTTTAGAATTGAACAAAATTATGGAGCCTTTTGGTCCTTCAAGTTTCACCAAATGCAAATTGGTTGCCAAGGTACCAAATTGTTCCCTGAACTATTATTATTCTTGTGTGTGTGTGTGTGCGTGCGGGGGGGGGGGGGGGGGGGGGGGGGGGGGTGGGGGGGTGTGTTATTAAGGCAGAGAAATTCAGTTCCTGATGGAGGGGCAGAATGCAGGGAAATGGAAGTTTCTGAGACCTATTTAATTTCTGTGAAAGTTCAGGGACCAATTTGCAAGCTTTGAATAAAATCATGTGAACACTCAGAGGTATGTTATTTTGTTATCCTATTCGGTGGGCTGGGGCATGTCAATTGTAAATATTTATTATTTTTTTATATTCAAGGCAAGTTTAAATTACACCCTGTAATTTGGGTAATGTGAAAGGGGAACTGGAAGACTGAAACCCCTTTACATATCTATCTTCATGGTTTTATTAAAGTGTCAAGCATTACGTGCTAGTTGTTGTATTTTATACTTGTATAATCTTGTAACATATTTACATTGTATACAATAAAAAAGAAAAACAAAGAAAAGAAAGGAGTAAACAGTTATCACCATGCCTTGCATTTATTGTATTCTTGTCATTGTTTGCTTTATAAAAAATTTCAACGGAATTGTAATTTTTGGGTAGCAAATAGTAAAATTTAAAAATTTGAGAGTTTACTGTTGTGGTAAATGGAAATACTTGAGATTAGGGAGGATGGTTTGTTCTAAATTGGGAGTATATTTTTGCATCCCATTTAGGGAGCTGATTTGCGTCCAAAAAAATCATCATCTCGGTTTGTTTCATATTGGGGGTTTAATCAGTTTGTCTGTATTATAAGTTTATAACTGCCATAAAGATCTATGATATAAGTACAACACTGTCAGATGTATCTTTTAATTTCGATCTGGGACAATATATAACCAATTGGTTTGGATTATTTGGATTAGTACTAGAAAATTTTGACATGTTTTGGTTCAGAAAGAGTTATCTTTCAAGCTAACAGTTCTCTCTGTGGTCCAGCGAATACACATCGTTTGCATATACACAAGCAAAAACATCTGCCTTTCAATAAGTGATGTCAGCTTTTAATTGGCTTCCATGTTATAAATGAATGGGAAAAATTGGGGGTATATCCCTCCAAACTTTTATAAATGGAATTATCCCCCTCAGACTTTTAATATAGGATTATAGGATATATCGCTGTTCAGATTTACAAATCCCACCACGCAGGTCGCTGACGTGGTACCCACATTCTTTCGGCCCAATTCAAACTCAGCCTAAGGTAAATTCAAGCCCAAACAAAAACTAAGAAGAAACAAAATTGCAGCCAGGGTACATCCTGTCAAATTAAGTGTCCATCTCATCCAGTAAATACCTACGTGTCACGCATTCCCAAGCCCTGAGCCCTACACGTGTCCCTGCTCCGATGCCAGCACCGCCTGTTATCGTACCCCCTCCAAATTGTTTAAATAACCCATATGTCTAAACCATTTTTTTACAAACTTTGAAAAGATATATAACAAAAGTAAGAGAACATTTGTACAAGACAAGCTCAAGATGTGGAGACAATACATAAGAGCAGTGGCGGACGATCCTGCAAAGCGTGTCCCACCTGGCTGTGGTTCGAACGGTGGAGGTGGCGGCATGTTTCGGCAGTACAGCCCCACCACCTGGGTGTTGCTGGTTTACTGGTTGCCGGAACAATAGGATATTTTATGTTCTATGACAAATCGAGGGCCTCGAAGCGCCACGGGGTTCGCGAGTATGATCGTAATTATCCTACGGGGCCTCCAATGGCAGATAGAGATAGAAACGTTGGAACCAAGTGATTATGGGTAAAATTTTTAACAGAGCAGTATTTACTTCATGTAGCGCATGAACTATATGCAGCTCTGTATTGATTATATAGTTTGTGCGCTGCATGAAGCCAAAATCACTTTGCTAGGTCTTTAACCGTCTGATATCTTTTTCTTTTGTGGGATGGGAGAGCATGGATATATTATATACCAAAAGTTCTGTTGTAATAATTAGTTTTTCAATTTCATTGTATGCTTTTGTTTGAGTCTTTTCATGTCACAATAAGTTTTAGTCTGTGTATGTTGCTGCTCTTGTTTCCGTGACGCTTCTGTCCTAAGTCCTAACTGGTTTTTTACATCATTACATATTTACATGTGTGTTTTTATTTCTTTATAAATTGAACATCGTACAAGATAACATGCTATGGTAGATATGTATCTGTCCCCTAAGAACTATATGATTTTCTTTTTTCTCTCTCTCTTGCAGCTGGAGGGTTATTTGTTAGTTAACTAAGCAGATACTAAGTATTTCAATTTGTGATATTTTTTGTTCATTTCTATTGCATGTATCCTTGTGAAGACACGTTAAGAGCCGATTTTGAATTGAGATAATCTATTTACTGTAGAAACTGAAAGCTGTCTAATAATCGAGACGTGTCATCGTCATTATTATATTACAATCATCCACAATATGTTAAAAGTAAGGAATCACAAGCTGTTTGATAAAAAAAAAATGCAAAACGTTGCTTCTATATGTGCTGCCTCTTCTTTTTAATAAGAAAAGTTTTTTTGAAAAAATTAACCGAGTTCCCGGAGAATCCAGGTAAAATCTCTAAAGTATAATAGTAGAGAAGAAGAATGGATCTTGTATTATTTCCATAATCAATTACATCATACAACAATGCCTCATATATAGACTTATTAATAGACGTATAATACAATTAATGCCTCGTATATAGACTTATTAATACGTCTATTAATACGTCTGTAACTAAGTAACTACTTCTCTTACTGATGCTCATAAATTCTATTACAAAACTAAATCGTATTAAGTAACTACTTTTGCTACAGATGCTCACAAATCCTATTACAAAACTAATGTGTAGTTTCTAACTGAACCTGGTCTATGTGAACACCTTGGTTATCACCAGGTCTTTGCTGTTAGACCTTCAGGCCGAAATCCTCTTTATAAACCATCGATATTTCGATAAGCACCTGGAATAGTGAATTATAAATAAAAAAAATGTTATATATCTTTTGATTTTTCGCCCATCTATTTCTAATTTCTAACTACATCACCTGTCCCTTCTCAGGGGGGTGTTGGTTCGCAAGTCCACTATCGTTAAGGTCGGACATGGTATGGCAAAGTTTACAAGAGGGCCCGGGATTTCTGACTCAACACCTCTCAGACGAACAGTGGACACAATTTGCTAACATTGCTTGGGCGATATGGAGATGCAGAAACAATAGAGCATACAATGGAAATGTGCCAACTATCGAGTTATTTCTCAGATACTTATCCATGATCGAAACCGAATCCGTCATCGCAGCAGCTGGCAAGTTCCTATCCAAAAGGCCGCCTGTGCATGAGGTAATACCAGAATCTGAATTCATTTATCAGTCGGATGGATCCTGGATGTCAGATTGGAGAGGAGGAATCGGGGGGGTGCTCTCCCGATATGGGGCTCTAATTTCATACAAGTCTAGGGCAGTGAGGTCATCCTGCCCACTTCAATCAGAGGCGCTTACACTTAAGGAAGGGATTCTGGAGGCCCTCCGAATTGGGTTAACGGGTTGTTTGTTTTTAACTGATAGCAGAGAGTTGGCTGCTATGGTAACCCAGGTAACTCCCCCGATTAATGCTGATTGGAGAATGTTTCAGGAAATACAGGATATCTGGATGCTGCTGCACGTCAACAAGGAGTTCACTTGCTTTCCTGTGCCAAGGAGCCACACATTGAGATGGCGGACTATTTGGCTAGGAAAGCACGGACAGAAGAGTGGGACTTATCAGGGAGTACTTATCCGCTGTACCGGGATTACATGGGGGCTTACAGTCTGGGATAGCTGTTATTCTGTTATGGCTTTTGGGTTTTCGGTCAATCATTTTAAGCATATCTTGTAAGTTTTGTCTGGATTGTAAATCTCAAGCCTACGGGCGTTTTAATGATAAAAAAAAAAAAAAAAAACTACATCTTACAGATCGCATGGGGAGAGTAAAAGTCCGTTTTCATATCTATACTAAAAGGGATGAATATTTTAAATTCTAAGTAAATAAAGTGATATTGTATATACTATAATCACAAATTTCAAAATCTTTATTACAATAAAAAAATTTACTTCTTTATTGTATAATTAAAGCATATAATTTTCGTTTATGACACGATCCAACATAGGTGCATATCAAAATTAAAATCAGGAAAGAGTTTTGCATGTGTTTACACCAAGGTTCTAAATAGCGTTTATAGCGTCGTAGCGGGAAGGCTAAAAAAAAAGCTATAGAGAATAGCATTGCTATAGCGGAAGCTATTCCAAATAGCGTTTTTTTTTTACATTTCGTATATTCAATATTTGTACTAAATATCAACATTATCTAAAGTCTCATAGAACAATAAATAACACCAAAGTAATTAAGAAATTATAATATTCATATTGAACCGGTACAAAGTCCAAATTGCAGTTCAAAATATCCATAGTAATATCATAAACTATCGATTTTTCCTATTAAAAATATCTTAAGTATCATGATTCATGACATAATCTTCTTCTTTTTTCTATTCAAATTTTAATTTCGGTTTGAACTTTTTTTCTATTAAAATTTCTATTTCTATTCCCAATTTCAAATTGATTTATCTGTAGCAAGTAGCAACAAATTCAATTTCGGTTTGAGATTTTTTTATCTTTATTTAAAACACTGGTTTACACCTAAATGCTGTGTTTTCAATTTTTCATGTAAATATTGCTGAACTCTTATTTGATTATTTTAATATATAAATGATGTTGACTCTTAACTTATTATATATATATATATTAAAAAAGAGTAGAAATTTACTATCAAATAAGTTTTTTTATTTTATTTAAAGAATGTGATAAAAATATGTTAGTAATTACATTTAGACGAGGGATCCAATTACACTCTTTTTTTGACACATCTTGATATTGTTTTTTTTATAGGCCAATTTTGCGATTTCAAAATCCAAACAGTCGATCCGAACCGTTCAACATGATCACCATCTTAAAATGTGCTTGGAGATCAAATTTTACATTTTTTTGATTTTTTTTACTATTTATTAAGATGGTTACAAAATCGTTGTTTTTCAATGGTCTGAAAACAACGATTTTGTAACCATCTTAATAAATAGTAAACAAATTCAAAAAATGTAAAATTTGATCTCCAAGCACATTTTAATATATTCATTATGTTGAACGGTTTGGATCAACTATTTGGACTTTGAAAATGGTAAGTGTCAAAGTGTGTCAAAAAAGAGAGTGTAATCCGATCCCTCCTCTCATATTTAATTATTTATAATTTTGGTCACTCCTAAATTTTGCAATGAGATATCTGAGAAAATCAATAAATATATAAATTAATAAGAAATAGACATAATATGTTTTATCAAATTGATTAATGTAAATCTTGAAATGTCTATTCACTCAACCTAAACAGGCTATAAAGAAAACATTAAAGAAACTTTACAACTAGATTAATATCGAGCAATTCACTAATCAAGGGTAAGTTTTATTTTTATTTTACTGAACTATATTTAATACTTATGTTATGGATTTATATGTTTTCAGATATTGTAGTATAATTTGTATTTTATAATTATTGATGTTTTCGTTTAGAATAATTATACTATTTTCTTCTTCAAAATCTCAAAAAATCCTCGCCTTAATTAATACTCTGTTTCACTCTCCTAGTCTGATCTCCAAAAAGAACTCAAGTAGCGATTCTCTCTCCTGAAAGAGATGGATCCTGATCTGATGCTCGTATGATCCCATTTATTTTTCTCCTCGCGAACCCTATACTGCAGCCTATGTCGTACATTCTTTCTTAGTTCAAGTTCAACCGCATGCATACAACAACCCCACACCCTTAATTTCATGCCTAATCAAAAATTATTTAATTAGGAAGTATTCATTAATTTGTAATTGGCAAAAGGGCTCTAATTAGTATACCATTTTATATGATGCTATTGATGGTGCATATCTTTATACTCTCATCATGTATATGCACAACATATATTTATATACCTTTAGTTTATTTATGTGATTTTGACTAACTAATTAGGTAGGTATATTGGTAAATAATGCAAACAGATCAGAGTCAGTCGAGCTTTGTATCATTGGATAGATTATCTTTGAAATAAAAATACTTGGAATTGGAATGTATGATGAGGTATAAATAAACACTTGATATGTGAACTACTTGCTCTTGCACGACGAATTATAAATACTTACAATATTTGATATTATTACATTTCAAATGCCAATTAGTGTCATACGTAAAAAAATTAAAATTCAATAGAATATATTAGAAGAAAATGCTTGACGCACGAACTATTTACAATTCACTAGTTATTGCTTATACGAGCTATGTTGTGTTGTGTTTTCATGCCATGTACTATTATTAATTCACTACATGGGAAGTTTTTCTGAATGCTTTTAGCTCATAAATTTAAAATTTATAACTTTGACCATAAACTTTATAATTTTTCATGTATTAATGCTTTACAACTATCCTTGTAAAATAAAATTATACCAGTGTAGTTATCCAATCCTGTCTGTTCTCAAGTTTCTCTCCATTTTAAGTCTAGAAAAGGGAAGATCTTCATAGCATCGTGGTACACAAAGTACTTATTAAATCTCATCTCATTCAAAAAGATCTTGCAATTATGAATCGTGAAGGGATTAAAATAAACAAACAGAACATTAAGCACGGAATACTTCACCAATCTCCACATGCTCCTTCCGAGCTAAAAATATAAAAAAAAAACTTAAAATAAAGAAAAAAGGCAACTACCAATCTACGAATCTGCTTTTTGTAAGCATGAAATTTGAGCTTCATTGAGCTAACTTTGCTCAATCTTAGCCCCTTGACCAGTTGCAAATAATTTTCAAAACTAGATTGAATGATGATGTCAAACAGTATACAAAACACATTTTCCAATAGCCTCAGGGCGAAACTAAACAAAGACCTATATCCCAGGCACGCGGAACACACAATTTAAGAATCCCCTTCTTAAGTCGCAAAATCTAACAAAAGGAACAACTGCTACAAACAATTTAAACTAAACAGAAGGTACCATACCATATCATTCCCTCTAACACAATAGGAAATAAAATAATAAAACCAACATTCTACAAAACTTAAGAACATATTCAAAATAGTTAAAGAAGTACTCCATCCAACCTTAATCAATCTTGACAGAAGAGTAGATCAGCCGTGTGAACCAGAAACATGCGAAAAACCCAATGGTACCAGTGAGAACAAAAAAGGCATAAGAGGCAATAAGCATGTACCCAAAATACAAAATTCCTGACACCAACTTTGTTATCTCCAATTTTGTGAAGAAATAGAATGTTGCATAGAGAAACAGGTAGAGAGCAGATGACCCGGCAGTCAGGTATGAGCGCCACCACCACAGATAATCCTCACTACACAGCTGGAAGTAGCATAGCACAATAGTAATCTCAGCACATGTAATTATCAGAATAACAAAAACCAGGAATAGGAAACCAAAGATGTAGTAGAACTGGTGGAGCCAGATTGAGGTGAGAATGAAGAACAACTCAATAAAAACAGCACCAAACGGTAAAATACCACCGATCAGAATCGAGAATACTGGGTTCATGTACCACGCTTGTTCAGGTATCTGCCTTGGGATCTTGTTGGTTTTCACTGGATCCTCCATAGCAGGCTTCTTGAACCCAATATAACTACCAGCAAAAACAAGCGGCACTGAGATGCCAAACCAGAGGAGCACCAAGGCAAACATGGTCGTGAATGGAAGGGCACCCGACGACTTCTCGCCCCAGATTAGCGCATTCAGTACAAAGAAAATTCCCGAAATGACCCCGGGGAACATAACCGCGGTCTTCAAGGTCACATTCTTCCACTCAGTTCCCTTGAACATCTTGTACAACCTAGAAGAGGCATACCCAGCAAATAACCCCATAAAAACCCAGAGGAGCACCATTGCGGTCATGAGGCCACCCCTGTTGGAAGGAGAGAGGAAACCCAAGAGAGCAAAGATCATGGTGACGAGCACCATACAGAATAACTGGACGCCGGATCCCACATAGACGCACAGCAGATCAGAATAGATAGGTGGGCGAAAGACGTCACCATGGACAAGTTTCCAGCCAGTCTCCTCCTGGGCCTCTTCTTGGGTCTCAAGTTGGTTGTACTTGGAGATATCACGGTAGAGGGTTCGAAGCATGATCATGGCTACCATGCCAGAGAGGAAAAGTACAATCATGAGGGAGTTTACGATAGAGAACCAATGGATCTGGTCATCTGTCATTAGGAGATAGGTGTCCCAGCGAGAGGCCCACTTTATGTCGCTCTCCTGAAAAAGCAAGTTAACAATTATTGTTAGTTCAGATTCATCTGATTTGACACAGGTTTATGCAAAACAGTAGAGATTTCAGTTAGACACGTGGTTGGGTTGGACAATAGAACTCAATACTGTTCTTTTATGCACATATTTTGTTGAATGGTATAATGTTTAATACACCTGCTTAGTTGAGGTTTACTCGTGCAAATGTAATGCATGGCATGCTCACTCCAAAGTGGTATACTAACCAATTCCATTTAAAAATATTATTCCATTTAAAACCTCATTTCATATATTAACCAGCTAATACATAATACCTAAGTGAGCTAACTCGAGTAATTGTTACCACATGATGGTTTAACATATAAGCATACCTCAAAATCAACATCAAAGGTGAAGATAATGTCCTTGTTGGCCACAACCTCCTGAGGAGTGTCAGAGTTTGTGACAAGACGCTTCGAGTGGGGATCACATGTGGTCAAGCGTGTCTTGTTCCCATTCCACTCTCCTTCAAACTCATGTTTCACACTGTTCTCCACAAAAGAAAATTCTCGCTTTATGTCAAGAATTTTGAAACTAAGAATGAAGCACAATAAGCATGTTTTACTCAAACAAAATCTATACAAGAAAGATAAAACTATTGATGTGCCAATCCCTCTGCCCCACGAGAACGAAAATTTTAAAGAAAATAAATAGGGAATTAGCTCAAGAAAACAAGAGAATAGCCTTGTACACCTCAATTCCATGGTGTGTAAATTGTACATCAAATGGTGCATAAATTGCCCCGTCCAATCGCCATTCTCCATCAAATGGTACATACACTATCCTCCTTCCTCGTGAAAATAGCATTAAAGATGCAGGGCGAAAGATTTTCATTTTCGGTGCTATTTGAATAAACTACGGAAGTACAGAGTTACTCATCCTACATAGGTATGCTATCTAAATAATTTGTAAGGACATATGTTAAACTATTCTTTGAAAAAACATATGGGAGAGAGAGGGACCAACCTGAAGGGTTTCACCTCAAAGCCAACAATCCTAGCAAGGTCAGTCTCTGGATCTTTGTGGAACTTAACAACAAATGACAAGTGATTGTTGATGAAGTACTTCTCTTCTTTGCTCTGCATTTATTCTGCCCAAGATTAGCTCATCCTTGCATGGTAATTCATAAAAGGGCAAATATTACTATGTACTATTGCTTAACACTACAGATGAAGAAACCCGATACCCTCATGTTATTTTCATTCAGCAATAGACCACGGATTACAACTAAAGAGAGAATTCGTGTTTTGTTCGTTCAAAATTTCAAAGTAAATCCATCCAGTCACTAAACTTATCAGTTAAACTATGTAAGATGTGCACCATATGTAAATTATTATTTCAGAAAAGTAAAATAAATAAATATTCATTCAAAGTTTCAAATCAGAATGTATTGAAACCAAATAATTCATCAATTAACACTATTGTATGAACATCAAATTCAATAGTTAGAGATACAAAAGAAAAATCGAGAGATAAAGCTTACACCAGCATATTGGCCTTTGACACCAACATGAAATCCATGCTGATAAAGAACACCCTCCTGATCTTGTCTCTTGATTGGTACCACTAGAGGAAGATTGTCAAGTATCCTGTAATTTTTAATAAGAAGTTCAAAAAGTATTAAGGATATCAAATTAAGATGTCAGCAAAAAGCCACTGCGAGGTTGTATTGGACTGTACATGACCTGTACCTGTTAGGCGCGAACCATATAGATATTTTTTCTTTTTATTTCCTGCTCCGATGGTTCAATTAAGAAAACTAAAAACATCAATTGAAAATCAAATAACCAATTGGTCAAAATGAAAAAATTCATCCTGGTATCATACTGTTTATGTTAACATTCTATGCCTTTATGCAGTTTTGATGTTCAAAATAAAAACCTTGACAGAAAATGATTGTTTGAAAAAATAAAAAGAGTAAAGAGTTTCCTCCCCAAAATCCAAGGACTTCTAAACAATAATTTTTATTGGGTGGAAAATACTATAGCATCTAAACAAAATTAAGACCTTCAGACTTACATGTTGACTCGATACTCATCTTCTATCTTCTCCTTGAGTTCTTTGGCTTCCTTCTCATTAATAGTGATCTTGCAAACAATCTGACACATCTGAGCCTCCCTCATTTGGAACTGTTACCAAAAGTAATAGAAAGAAGGCCTTCATGAGAACTAGTTTATTAGTTGAAGATAATCTTCAACATTTGGACACCATAAAGAAATGGTCAGAAGAATTCAAGCCTTATCCTCCAAGAAATAATAACAAAAAACAAATTTACAGTCAACGAACCCCTCGGATTTAGTCTCGTCTTTTTGTCATTACTACAATGTCATACTCATCATAACGATAATTCCATGGTTCATCAGTATCATAGCAAAAGTTTGCAGAAATAAATTCTGTAAAATGATACCAACCACATAAGGAGAGTTCTCAATGCGGTCCCCACGAAGCACCTCACCAAGGTTTTCAGCACTGTCGACTATTTTATCGGGCTTGCAATACGGCAGAGAATAGTATGAGTAAGGTAGCTGTGTCTTTATCGATGTTAGTTTGTTTGCCTTCACTGACAGTGGATCTCTCTATAAAAACAAAAACAAAATACAAATAGACGGTATTAGACATGTGTATTAGTTACTATTGAGGACATGCATTTCATAACCATCAACAATAACTTTAATTTTGTTCGCATTCAATTTTTTTTTTCCTCAAAAAAAAAATTGAATGAGAACAAAATTATGAAATAATAGTTTTTAGAATCACACTTTGGAAGATGCACTGTTAAATTAATTAACCTAGAAATATAGAATTCATGATAATCAGCATTAGGAAGTGTACCAATAAACTCACAAGCTAGGGCAAGTGTTCAATTAAGCTAAGGCACCATTAATAGAAGCAGAAGCAATTTATCTTGAATGTTTAAAATAGAAGCTGATCACTAAAACTAATTGATTAATAAATAGCACAGATGAGAAGTCATGAGTTTTAAACTCATCAGACACCTTCTGTTAAGCAGTTTACTCAATCACAATTCAAAAGTGAAGTCCTATCAGTTAAAAGTTGACGCTTTTAGACTATTATTTCAATATTAATCCATGCAAAAGTTTTGCTAAGAGCTTATCAATTTGTTTGTCAACAAATCATAATGAGCCTAAATCTAATGAAAAAATCGCATTTTACAAATCAAGGTAAGAAAAACCCGTCTAAGTCACTCCCTCTTTATACGCCAGCGTAGCTGGTTCTCCGATCAAAAGAGGATAGAATTCCTAACATGCATATAAAGAGACCGAGAAGTATAAATTACATAATACCTTTTGGAAATCAGCGGGAGCAACTCCAGGTAAGTAGAAGCAACTCGCCGGAGGTGCCATGATCGAGAGAAGCACCAGAACAGTGGCGATCCATGAGAAAGATCGCAGAGATCGAGAGATCTCCATAGAGGATGAAGGGCAAGAAGGAAACCTAGGGTTTGAGGGCCAGGATGTGCAAGAGCAAGAGAGAGATCTGATAATGGAGCAGCGACGACCAAGGGGAGGAAATTAAGAGAAACTTTTTATCTTATGCCCCTGAAGAAATCAACATTTGTACAAAGTGTCTGCAGGAATTCGTATCCTCTGAATTTAACTCAAATTTTGAGTTTAGATCTTAACCGTGCAATTTAAATCCGCACGAATATTAATGTACTCCGTGCATTCCATGAATGGGCAGGATTGGCCCGGATTATGATCGGACGGTCAGGATCTAAACTCAAACGGTGCGTTAATGCAGAGGAAGCGAACTCTTGTTTGCAGACGTGTTAAAATTGAAAGGTTTGACTGTCGGATTACCAATGAACAACTGGAGATTATGGCAATCGAGATCGTCTATACAAGATCCGAGGGTTTAGATGGTTTCTAATATATTTAATCTAGCTATTTTATTTTAGTTACGTAGTTCATCTGTGTCACAACGAGTTTGATCTCAAATAGACGTTAGACGGTGTTGATTTAGCCAAGTGAACCCCCATTGTTTTTTACGCAGCTGGAGATGATGAGCCCTGAAATGTTGTCGGTGGTCGTCATAAATGAGATCGATTGAAGGTCCGATTATTTGTTATATTTTCACCCAAACGCTTATTATTATTCAAAAATGTTATTGTAATCTACATATATTTTCTAGCGATCCAATGGCGAAGAACCTAAGGTTTCAGACTTTCAGTTAGAAAATTAATCCCTTAATTTTTATAAATATCCTTAAAAATTGTTTAAACTTCAATTTTATTCAGAAAAAATAATAAAAATCCTCTTAATCAACACCACTGATTGAAAATCTTACTTCCCCCACAGGCGATGGATGATTAGCATCTAACAATTGTTGAAATTTTGAAAGACAAATCGACTCCGCTTAATTTTTATAAAAATCCTTAAGATTATATATAAAGTTTCAACTTAATAATATTAAGCAAATTCTACAAAAAAAAAAAAAATCCTCTTAATGAACACCACTTTCACAAAATTCTGACCTCTGCCACATTGGCGATGGATGTATTAGCATTAAATAATTTCTGATATTTCTTAACGCAAGTAGCTAAACAATAAAAAATAAAGATAGTACAATGCTAGATATATATATTAAATCTATAATATAAAAATCAATTGATGATTTATCAATTCTTTTTGGAAAGTGACAAGCCAACTTCTTCCGAAACACAGCGTAAAAAGGAAGGTTGCAAAAACAAACTAAAGGCCTAAAGCCCCTCTCCTAGCTTCAATTTCCGTGTCAAATCCCACAAGTTTGAAAGAGACTACAATCCATGCCTAAAATATACTTGTTCTTGAGCATGACTTTATAACTACCATGTTAACCATGAATACAAGTCTTAATTAATTAATATTTTATATGAAATAAATTTAATGAACAAATAAGAAGACAGTCCATCTTGTTAACTATAATAATCAAAGTCTTAATAGTTAATAGTAACATGAGGAGGGTTCAAATGCCTCCATTTTTTGTGCCTCCATTATAATATATTTTTAAAACGTTAATAACTCAAAATTTAAATCATAAACGTCAAAATAAAACCGTTAGATGTGATCTATATTATTTTCTCTATGTGCTCATAAAAAATTATCACATTTTGGTTTGTTTTTATGTGAATCAATAAGTTAAAAAATCAACGTCTAGAAATTATCCATATTAGTACGTTTTTACAAGCTCTTGATGACAACCAAAACAAAGTTGAAATATCATTATTTTTTACACATGCATAGATAAAATTATGTAGATCATATCTAACTGTTTTATTATAACTTTTAAGTTTTAAATTTTGTGTTATTAAAGTTTTAAAAAATGAAGGCATGATGGAGGCACACAAAATGAAGGCATTTGAATCCTTCTCTAGTAACATACCTCAAGTCTTCATACTTGATGAAAGAAATAAATTCTTCATGTTGTTCTCCAGAAGTTCAAGTACTTAACAATTTAAGTCTATATACTAATTAACGAAGCTCAAGTCTTTATACGGATGAAATAAGTTATTTATATTGTTCTCCATAATTCATAATGCGAAACAATTAAAGTCTTAATACTCTTAACGTTTGTGATTTGTCCTCCATGAAAGTCCTAATACCTATCAAACAAATTATTAATATCTAACTGTTCAAATTTTAATACTAACAAAAACTCAAGTTTTTATATTGGTGAAAAAAAGCAGCAGCAACAACAAAGGACATATTCATGACCATTTTACACAATAATCACAATTAATGAAAAAAATGTATTAAAATTTGAGAAAGTAAAATTATAGAAATATTATCTATATTTTGCATAGGTCGTGTATTACATTTGTTGTAATATAAAATTCAATCGCTGACTATTTAAACCGTGAGGAGGGTTCCAATGCACCCAAATTTCTATGCTCCCAATACACCCATTCTTTTATCTGCATTTTCAAAGTCCGGACAGTCGATCCGAACTGCTCAACATGATCTTCATAATAAAATATGCTTGGAGACCAAATTTTATATTTTTTAGAATATTTTTACTATTTTTTAAGACAGGTACAAAATCATTGTTTTAAGGAGATTCTGGACCATCGATAAAGTGATTTTGTACCTGTCTTAAAAAATAGTAAAAAAATTCTAAAAAATATAACATTTGGTCTCCAAGCATATTTTATTATGAAGATCATGTTGAGCGGTTCGGATCGACTGTTCGGACTTTGAAAATGCAGATAAAAAAGTGGATGCATTGGGAGCATAGAAATTTGGATGCATTGGAACCCTCCTCTTAAACCGTATCTAATTAAACTATGTAAATATATACGTAATTTTGCTTTCTTATTTGTATAACCTGTTGTGGATAATCGAAGAAGTGGTAAAATCTAAAAACATTAATATTCAACTTATTCCGAACCGTTTGAGAGATATCTCCGACTTGATTAAATTTGTTTCCCTCCAAGGAGTTACCCAATAATAGCTCCAGGTTGATGGTAACAATTTTTTTACTAAAAGTTTCAACGGTAAAAATTTTGAAGCCCACAAATAAAATTTAATTTTGTAGCCTAGTAATTAAAGCAAAAAATATTTCAGACAGCCACATTACATCTCAACTAGTCAACTGGACCGTTTATATTCGCTCCATCATTACTTGGCATTTTCAAAATGGATCAGTGCAGCAGTGCTACTGCTTCCCCAGATTCTTTTTTTCCTCTTTTTATCATCTTCCTTTTGATAAACCTGACTTTTCTTCTTGATGTTTTGAGCGGTTCTTTCATGAAAGTCCATAGGGCGCTTACAAATGGAAGCAAAATATTTTGTTCATCAAGGTCTTGGAATTGGCAAGCAATTTCCGGTATCCATTGCTCTCTTTTATATTGGTTTACAAGGTATGTACGTAGACTTTTTAACTTGTCTATAAAATGTTCTACTTTTGAATTCAATCTATTTTCTGTTGAATTATTAGTAATTATATTCAGTAAACTTTGGGCTTTGGAAGCATACGGCTCTTTTGAGGGAAAAGTAAGTTACTGTAAAAGATTTCCCTCACTTTACAGTTTGAGATTTATTCTCAGACGCTTTGAGATTCGGGCTAGCGCAAGGACAATATTATTGGACTTCAAGATTCATGCCAATTTAAAAAGAACGTTTCAGATCCACTAATTCTAAAAGATTCCCTATTACGGTACCGAGGAGAATCTGAATTCTCTTTTGAGATGAGAATGCTTTGCATATGTAAACTTAAAACATAGCCAGAAAATTAAAAGTAAATTATAAACCTGCACAGACAGTTTGATGGCAACTCCATGAAACTATGATTCACATATGAAATAGGTTCTTTTTGAAAATGAGAATTATATTTAGAACACCTGAGAAATGTATGTTTTTACATACTTATTATCAAAGATGGAGCCAGATTTTCGAACTATGAAGATCAATTATATATAATTTTTGTGCAGCAAATGAATATTAATTTTACATTACCATAATATTTTACTCTAAATTATATAAAAAATCATACATCAATACAAAATATTTGGAAAAAATAGAGATCAAGATCCCCATTCTTTCTACTTGTGCTCCGCCTTTGCTTATTATTATTGACTACATAGTGTTTCCTGGTCCTTTTGAGGTCCTCTATTAGCATCATTTGGTTCCATGACATCCCTTTCATTAAATAACAGTCCTCTATTAGCATCATTTGACTGTTAGCCTGTTGGGCCACTAGAGAGACCTATAATTGACATTCATTTTTTACTGGCCCAATTAGTGAATATATAAAACCGCCATTCCTGATAATAATCTTCAGATGAATATCTTAAGAAAATAGGCTTCAAAAATAAGGTAGGGAGAGAGTGTATTATTCGAAGTAAATAAAAATAAAAGAAAAATAAATTCTTGTACAAATTGTTTCACTCGTTGAGAATATTTTCTGTACAAAACAGGTACCAGATACCTATCTAACATAATTATTAATTTCACCTTTTCATTTTCCAGAGGAATATTCCATTCTTTTTGAAACTTTAGCACTTTTTAGTCTATCCAAAATCGCCAAACAGGGTTTTAGTATTTCAAGCTATGGACAATAACCTCAGGTTACAAAACTTCTAATTTGCACATTTACCTTGGCCAACTCTTTTCATGCCATATATATGCCAATAAGTGGAAAACAGATATTGTAGAATTGAAATCCCACTGCTCACCGTATGATGGGATCTCATTTTCTCTTGTTGGTGGTTTAATGTTATAATAGAGAAAGTTCAACAAATGATTCCAAAGTTATCAGCATCAATCTACTATTCTCTTTTCTGAAATCTCTATCTCATATTCTTATTGGCCCCAGGTGAAAGTTTTAGTTGTCTTCTCTTTCTCACTTTCTCCATCAATATATTTCTACAAGACGCCTAGGCACAGATTAACAATTCCACTATTTGGCCCAACAACAAAAAAACAATTCCACTTTCTAAATAGTGTTGATCTGTTGGATAACACTTCAAAAAACAATATTTTGACAATTGGTTATATCAACACTATAAGATAGGGGTAAACCGTAGATACAAATGGTTCACCTCTGTTTGGTTCGCAAGTGCGAAGCAACTAAGTAACAATCCTGTAAGCCTGCCTATTCATTCTTCTCAAAAGAAAGACTAGTTGCTACCATATAATTACAAATTAGTTTTTAACAAAATTCTTCTGGTCTAATTGGTTTGGTTAGGTCAAACAATGTGTTTCCTACAATTCACCGGCAAATCAACGCCTATGACCCCGAACCACAATATTGTTTCCCTCTAAGAGATGAGAAAGCGATTCATCAACCACAATAATGTCCCTATCAACTAACCACAAATGATTTCCCAGGGATGGAAATGTATATAACAATTTTTCTGGGGCAATTTGTCCAGCGTTCTTTGTATTGTACATAGCTCGCATAGCAATGCTTTCTTTCACGCTTTCTAGCCTTCGAATATCATTCAATCGGTACAAATTGAAACAAAGCCGAAATTAGCAAACGACAGCCATTGCCACTGGTACAAGATGGTAATGGCGGTGTCCACTGGTACCAAAGTTTCCTAAAATTGTACCGGTCATTGGTCTCTTTAAATTTTAGTGCCAACCATGGCAGCATTTACGAGGACAGCAATCAATCGAAGGGGAAGTTCTTGAACAAAGCAATTGTTGGGCAAATTACCCAGTTTTTATTTCTTTGATTTATGTACACAAATAACATCCAGTTACAAGTAAATTAAAAAGCAAATGGTATGTACAAATTTTCATCTTCAAGAAATACGAAGAAGCTCTTCATAAAAAAATGAGAGTTTCTCCTTTTTACACCTTCAATTCTGTTCTACTAGAAGTAAATGGCTTCGGGCCTGCCAGAAAAAACAAAGGCGGCTTCGCAACCCATCCACTCGTCTGACGAGTCCTCAGAGTATGTATATACCTCAGGAGTGTATGAATCATATACTTCCTCCTCTTGTTGCACTGGTCTCCTCAATTCATCTAATATCATCTGCAATTTTGTAAATTGGATATCAGTTATAGTTTTTCATTCATTAAATACAGCCTTTAATTGCCTGCTATATATATTGTTATTACTAATTCCACTAAATCCATCTGTTATAACAAACCAACTATAAGCTGTTGCATCCAAATTATCTCAATCATATTAGGATTCAGGCTTAAATTGCGCATCGAAGGGACAGTTAGCTGTATCTTATCACATATTGGTTCTGTGCCTTATTTTCTATGCTGTAATAAGGAATTGAAAAGGCACCAGTATTAATCTATATATTACCTCATATGCTTGATTTATTCCCTGGAACTGAACTGTGCACTGTTTTCCTTTACATACGTCTGGATGATACTGTCAATAGAAAAAGGGAAAATTGTTAGATCAAAGTTATATAAAACCCAATGCGAAGCAAAAGCTGAAATATAAGATAATAATTAGTTCTTTCTCTTGTTCAGTTGCGGTAGAGAGGAGGCATTGAATTTAGAGTTAAAAAAAAAATGGTTTTGAATCTGGTTAAGTCGGCCCATTAAAAAAACACTTGAGTTTTCAAAAGTATCCTGGAGAATTTGCAAAATGACCCGGATATTTTATGAAATCAAAGAAAATCTCTCATTTGCCAATTCAGACAATCCTAAAAGAGAACTAGTCCAAAAGCAAAAGGGGGAGGCTTGAGAGAGCACCAATCAGCACTTGAGAGAAACAAACCTTTAAGGCGAGCTTGCGGAATGCTTTCTTGACCTCCTTCTCAGTCGCACCAGGTCTCAGACTCAGGGTCTTGTAGTTGTAGTAATTATCTGTGGCTAAGGTGGCAGAGCACCTGAATCCTCTTCTACCGGCGATCGCCGGAGATCTCAAGCCCAACCTTGCCATTGATGAAGAACCCATAAAAGTCGCCATTTTTCTTTCTTCTTCCAAACGAAAATTACTTCTCAAAAGAAAAGGTATCCGATTTCGAAGCCGATTAGCAAATATGAAGTTTCACTTGCGGAGCTATGTTAGCTTGCCTTTCTTTTTCTTTTTTATGAAACAAATCGAAATTGGAGAAGTGATATAGCTCAGATTCCTCGAGGGATTAATATTTATAGGAGAGCAAGGGGACACTTTCCAGTATTTTATCTCCGTTAAAGCTAATGGAAATGTCCATTGAAAATTCAAAATCGTGTTACGTTAGTGGTTTTATTTAGGCAGGAAATGTCCAGTTCAATTGAATTGGAGAGATGACGAAAAAGATAACTGTTAGGAAAATGCGAAAAGTTGATCTAATGCTTGCGTGGCACGTGTTTCAACGAGAGGTTTGTTCTTATCCAAACGTTATTTTTTTTGTTTTCTTTGCACTGTTCAAATTCCGAAATTAAGGCTGTGCTCCAATTAGAGCTAGAGAAGGGGAGGGTGAGAAAATTTTTAACTTTCACCTGCTCCACAATTTAATTTTGGAAGGAAGGAAAGACAGAGAGGAGGTGAATTTTTAACCCTGCGGAAGCCAAAACTGTCACCCCCGATTTGGGGTGTAGGCCTTTTCCCTCCCCTCCCCTACCCTCCCTCCCCTCCCTCTCTAATACAATTACTGGAGCACAGCCTAAGTGTTTAAAAGTACGCGGATAATGCTCTTCGTTTTCTATTGTTTTTTTTTTTTTAATTTACTGTCGTTTTCTTTATTCTAATTAGATTTTCGAGATAAAAGAAGTTTCTGAATGTAATTAAAAGACGGAATATTTGGAAACTTCCACATCATTCTTCGTTTGTTTTTTATATTATCATTTATTAATTTTCCAGAAAATGTTTAACGACATCATTATTTAATGATTTAACGATTAAACTAAATAAGACGGTTGTAAAAATTTTATACGGACATTTTTACTGAGATTTATTTTATCTAGTTTTACACATACATTTTCTAATTAACAAATAATAAGTAATAATAACAAAAAATAGCATAAATATAAGGACTCAATTCTTAAATTAAAGTAGTCATTAAGGTCTTCAATTGTTTAATACTACTATCAAAGAAATAAAAATATTAACAAAGTTATTTTAACTTCATACAACACATAAATAATAGAGTTGAAATGAAGAAGTATATGATTGACTCATTATATTAAGTCAAAACAACTATGTTAATATATTCATCCCAATAAACCAAACTTTTCTTTTTTAGGAAAGACAAACTATGAAACTTAAATACTGAAGTACATACTTGTTTACTCCATTTTAATTTGTGACAAAGGAGATCGATGAACTTGAACTCCATAATTGATTTTAAAATCTAAAGCGTTGAAAAGATCTACTATACATTTATACGTTAAATTTATAAATTTTTGAATTTATTTAATACAAAGTTAAACAAATAAAAAATAAAAAATAAAAATTCAAAAAGCAAAAGTTGTTTTATTAGAGTCATTTTCATCGTTACAGTGCCAACTGTTAAAATTATGAAACTCAAAGAAATTAACCGGGACCCGTAGTTATTTAAGTACATTTTAGTTTCTAGCATTCATTGATTGCTTGATTACATACAAAATAAAATTAATAAATTTAACATACAAAAACAACATTCATAAAGTACCACAAGCTTGAAATCATCATTCAAACAATTTAAATTCATCATCTCATCTCATGCCAATTCAATAGATTAAATTTTTTTTTTTTTTAGAAATAGTAAAGTCAACAATTTTTAATATATGACATGCTAATTTTGGTCCGTCCGAACTGGTACGGGCTTAAAGAAAATATCAGATACATGTCATATTGTTGATTTAAAATAAAATGGAATTTAGCTGCTCTGCGGCATGAAATCCATTTAATTTGTCAAAAATCTGTTAAATCTGTTTTTTCTTATAATCTTACTATCAGATTGTCTGAAACCTATTAAAACGGTTTAAACGCCATTTAAACTACAATTTTTAAAAGCTTGATATTCGTTGACAGTATTACCATTCCTCATTTTTTGTTTTACATCTATTTGGGCTATCATTATAAACTAATTAAGTATGCATTGTCGCAGTGTTATAAAAATTAGAAATTAATATCAACTAATAATAAACAGTATAATTAAATCTCATCTCCCTATGATGAATGGGTACTAACTACTGAAGAAAGAATAAAAATATGACATGAAATCTTAATTGATACAAAAGCAATTAAAACTACAAACTTTAAATTATAGTGCTAAAATTCAGATTTCTTACGACCTTTAATATCCAAAGTTCAATTCTATAAAACAATAATTAAATGATTAATGACGCTTTTAGCAATGATTTTTTTTTCTTATATAATGTGTAAAGGTAGTGGCTTGCAGAGGATAAACTTAATAACTCTAGAATTCAGGGATTTTAGCTAGATTTTGTTTTGTTTTTTTTTTATATTTTTGGGGGATCACATAAACGTTAATTATTTTTGTGTTTTTGTCACATCAGCGGTCCTTTTCTTATTGAGATTATCATCCTATCGTTATTAATGGATCAAAATTTGCTCATATTTTCAAAAAAATAGGAGAATCTTCCTTTCTCTTTTTGTGTTTATCTCTCCTTGCTCTTTCTCTCTTCTCTCTGTTTTTCTCTTTTAAGAGAGAGATAGACACAAAATGAGAAAAGAAGAATCCAAAGAATAGAAGTAGATTTTGATTAATTATCAATTTAGCAGCAAAGAAAGCTATGTGGATCCAACATACAACGAGCACGTGTGGTGAATTTCCATTGATTGTTGACTGTTTTATTGGTTGATTAAAGTTTTTTTTTTCTAATAACATCCGTAGTTGAAATGATACATCAATACAAATAAAATGTTATGCATTATATTTACAGCATGTACACGACTGGTGATTTTAATTAATTCATACCTCATTTCAAGTCAAAAATTATCAAAACGAATGTTATTAGAAAAATCAGTGCTTATAATGCATATAATGCATAACATATAAGTATCTATATAAATAAGGCTTAATTGATTTTAATTGAGTGCTTAATTGATTATAAAGAAGACAACATATAAGCCTTATTTATATCTTAAGCGCTAATTGAGTGCTTAATTGATTTGACTTGAAATTTTTGACTGAGAATTTGGGTTCGGAGCAATTAAAAAAAAAAAAAAATCAGTCCTTACGCGGTTACCCGTTTAATTTGGGTTTGAGAATCATTTTACTCGTGTTAATTTTGTACAAACTCTCCGGCTTATAATATTCATTACAAAATTATAAATCACATTTTCTACGTGGCCTACGTGTCACTTGTCTTGTTCTGGTTATTTTGATGATTAAACAGTTGTATTTAAATCCGACATTTTTAATAATACCCCAAGTTAATTAAAGATTAATAAAAATACCCACGGTTCCCGAAAAATTTTAAAAATACCCAAACCGGCCATTTAATGGCCGGTTCTGAATTTTTTTTTTTTTTTTTTTTTTAGAAAAATAGCTAAAATACTGAAATCTAACACTAAAAAATCGAATTGTTTTGTTAAATATTTGTTAGATTACTTTTTTCATAGCATATTTATACTAAAATACGCTAAATTACTTGAAATTATGTTAATTTATGCTTATTGACACTATATTACTTTAAATTATGTTAACTATTTTTTAAGAGACAAATAGCTAAAATGTTGAAATATAACACTAAAAAATTGAATTTATTTTTAAATATTTGCTAGATTACATTTTATATATATAATTAGCATATTTATACTAAAAAACGCTAAATTACTTGAAATTATGTTAATTTATGTTGAATTACTCTAAATTACAATAATTATGTAGAATTATGGTAGAATACACTAAATTACGCTAAATTATGTATGAATAGGGATGATATCTTCACTGAAAAAGCGAAAAACGACGGCAAAATTTCAAACGGCCATAAAACGGCGCTCGAGTGTCTGATTTCAGCAAATGACCACTTTTCGGAAAGCTTGCGAAAATGCGCATGCGTCCGGACTGGCAATGCCAATTTTCGAAATTTAGAATCGCCAAAAAACAAAGGGAAGAGCCTCAAAACTTCAGTTGAAGTTTCCGATTAAGATTTTCATTTATATTCTCCAATCTACGTAGCTCAGTAAATTAGTTATATAATGAACCTATAGAATACCAATTTTTATTATTTTTGAAATTTTTTTACTATTTTTTGTGATTTATGAAAGATGGTACAAAATAGGTCATATTCATACGTAATTTACCGTTTTAGCATAACTCTACATAATTATTGTAATTTCAAGTAATTTTGTGTAAATCACCATAAATTAACATAATTTGAAGTAATTTTGCATATTTTAGTACAAAATCGTCCCTATTCATGGTGTAATTTAGTATATATATGCTATGAAAAAAGTAATCTAACAAATATTTAACAAAACAATTCGATTTTTTAGTGTTAGATTTCAGTATTTTAGCTATTTTTCTAAAAAAAAAAATTCAGAACCGGCCATTAAATGGCCGGTTTGGGTATTTTTAAAATTTTTCGGGAACCGTGGGTATTTTTATTAATCTTTAATTAACTTGGGGTATTATTAAAAATGTTGGTATTTAAATGCACTTCTAGATATCTGCTCCACACTTTTAAGATTTTTGTGCCCTTTCCGTACAACGAACCGTTTTCCTACGTATCTATCTATTTAGTTCAGACCTATTTTGACCCGCTATGCATGTCTCTGCAGGATAAGGAGAACAGAATAAATAAATTATACATTATTTTTCTTAGCATTTTTTTTTTTGCATCTGAATTGTTCAAAATCTATCACACGGCTTCAATTATTTCTTTCTTTTATATCAATCTAATATATTGAAACTATTCAAATGTAATTGAAGCCGTGCGATGAATTTTGAACGATTCAGATAGAAAAAAAGAATGCTCATTTTCTTAAGAAAAAAAGCAGATTTGGATCCTGAAATAGCGAAGGCTCGTTCTATTTTGTTTTGTTTTGTTGGAGCCGATTCATATAAACTTCTACATCTTCGAAGTTTGCAACCACTCGGTGCACATTTTTAATCCCAAGAAAAAATATTAAAATTTACAAATCGACTGTCCCATGCATACAATAGATCAATGGACACCAAAAGACAATTGTGAGAAGAAGAGAAAATTCTCAAAAATCTATATAAGTCAAATCAATTAAGCACTCAATTAGCGCTTAGTATATAAATAAGGCTTACGAATTTGTGTAATCTTAGCAATCTTGCACTTGATCTTGAATTTTTACGACATTAACATTCTAAATTTTTTTTTTTTATAATAGTGGACAAGAGCCCACCGATTTCATTAATAAAATGAAACCTACATATTCAACAGATACATGTATCAACCATCTGGTACCAGATCTGATTAAGTCTGTAACAAATCACAAATACAAAGTTCAAACCATCAAGACTACTATAAATTTCTAGCGTTACCAGTAAGAACACAATATTATGCAAAACAACCTCCAACCAAAACACTACTGATAAATTAACAAAATAAAACTAAGACACATCTTCTCCTACTTCAGATTCACCCAACACCAGCATCTCAAGGCTGCCTGGTCCATTTAAACTTCTTCTCATTGCTGGACCAGCTATGAGTGCCTGATCATATAATTCGAAAATAAATCTGCTGTGATTCTCGAGAATCACAGGACCCTGCGATCCAGATCTCAACTGTTGATTTTTTTCGAGATGCGTGCATGAAAATTTACTTTTTCAAAATGTTTTCGAGATCCGCACACAGAAAACTTTGAACCGTTGATTCGGAATTTTAGGATCCTGCAATCTCTCTCGGAATCGCAGCAGATTCGGACTCATATAATTCATAAAAAAAAAAGGTATATTCAAAACATCACTTGGTAAGATAAGAGATAATTTAAGAAGAGAACCAGTATTAGAGGATTTTGTCCAAAAATTTGCCAAAGAGATAATCTGAGCACCTAAAGCTCTTGGCTTAGTAAAAGTTCCTTCAAAACATAGCTTGTTTCGAACCAACCACAGAGACCATAAAACAACTCCTCTTACCAGCTCCAACAACATCCTATCTTCTAAAGAAACAACCGCATAAAGACACCATAAATCTTCAATTGTTTGAAAATCTAAAGCAAAGTTATTAAAATCTGCTATCCACTCCCAAATAATTCTAACAAAAGAGGATTGAACAAACAAATGGTCCACTGTTTTAGGTTCTGAACAAAAAGGACAAATAACATCTCCCTGCCATTCCCTTTTACTTAGGTTCACCCTAGTTAACACCTTTTTCCTTTTAACTAACCACAAAAAAAATTTAACTTTAAAAGGCACCCTTGCTTTCCAAACAATATCAAATTCGTTAGTTTTTATACCCCCATACTCAAGCCAACTGTATAATGAATGAACTGAAAGTTTCCCATTTTGAACCCCATCTACACTGAAGTACATACAATCTATCAGGAAACACCTGAACTGTACTAATGAGACTAATTAATTGTTGCCACTCATCCCTAATCGAACCTGTTATCTGCCTTCGAAAAGACAAATGAAGAACCCCATTTTGTAGTGCTGAATAGATTGTTATATCTCTATCAACTGCTACAGAATAAAGATTAGGAAATAAAGAGCTTAAAGTACACTCATGTATCCATCTATCTATCCAAAAAAATATGTTCTTACCATTCCCTAGATGCTTACTACATCCAGGCTCAACAACAAACTTAACTTTAAAAACAGCTGACCAAAATGCAGACAATCTAGCTAGAATAGTAACCGTGGCTGCCATATTCAGACAGGACAGCAACATGCTTTTCCACTTACTAGTCACAGAAGGATCACTAAACCTAGCTATACCACCATTTAGCTAAAAGAGCTATATTAATTGTATTAAGATTTAGTAACCCTAATCCTCCTTGATCTTTTCTAGCACACACAACTTGCCAATCAACTAGAGAGATCCTTTATTTCGGAAACCTATTTAAAAGGAATGTCAAATTTCATATGATACTATTTTGAAATCGTCGCATCATAACAAGATGAAAACGAAAATATATGCCACTGCATAATACATGCATTTTTTATCGTCACATCATATTTGTTTATCATCACTGGCAGCAGTGTTCCCTTTTATGATTTGTTTTCCACCAGACGCGTCTCAACAAAAAGAAAAAAAAATACATTCTCAATTACCATCTGGAATAGAACTACACGAGGAAGTATTAACATGGGAAATGAAACAAATATCTAATTTATGAAGGTTTAATTTATTATTATTCATGTTCAAATCTGTACAAAAATGATTTGTGATGATTTCTTTTGTTCATAAAATAAAATAGAAAAAGTTTGAATAAAATATTTTGAGTATTTATTTAATCATTGCAATTCAAATTGTTAGATGTGTCATCCATATAAACAAACCAAACTGCACATAATTATTTTTATCCTTGGTTCATCGGATGGATCGGAGCATCGCCACCATATAATTAATACAAATTTGTTTAACATTTCACAAGCTAGCATTATATCTCTTTGGGATTTATTAGTGTGGCCCGGCCCAATATATTGTTACTTGTATAATTGCTTTTGAGTATTTTTTCCGTGAAAGGGCATCTATGAATGGCCGTTCTATCTGCGTCGAAGTTCGCGATTTTAAATGGGTTTGTGATTATAAATCGATTTTAAATCGGTGTGCGAATCCTACCAGGAGGTTACTTTACTAAGAGGATGATAGGCTCTCGTTTTCTCTTAGGTGGTTTTAATGTCATATAAAAAAAGTTCAACAAATGATGCCAAAGGTTTAAGCATCTATCTATTTAATCTTTTCTCTAAAAAACAAGACATCTGTGTCATCTCATATTCTTATTGGTCCCAGGCGAAAGTGTTAGTTGTCTTACCTTTTCCAATTTTTCCATGAATACATTTTTAGAATTTTTTTTAGAAACTAAAAATTTAATTCTTCAAGAAAGAGAATAATTATTTTTTCTTTAAAAAATTGATGGAACAACACCAATGGCAAGGTTCCACCGGGTGCAGGTCTCTAAGACAGCACCAATAATATGATATATGGTTTTCAGTATTTTTCAGACGTTAAACCTCATTTTGAAAGTGTTAGTTGTCTTCCTTTTTACACTTCCTCCATAAATACATTTTTAGAGGAAACCAGTACACAGATTGATAACTCCACTTTCCGAATAGATGAATAGTTTTTGTTAACTTTTGAGTTATTGATGTTATCGAATTACACTTAAAAACACAATAAATTGACACAAAAACTGCGTGCTCAATAGTAGTATATATGCTCATTGGTTGCTTAATTAACACCAAATATTACCTGGTTGTTCTAATTAACACTGTTAAATATATAGAATTTTTCGAACCTGGTGCTTCTCTATTGATGGCATGTGTGAAGCTACCAATCCAAGGCAACTATTAGCAGATTCATTCATTTGTTCTTAAAAAATACAATAGTTCTGGAATACTAGTACTAGTCAAATTAACATATATATTTTTTTTTTGGTCTCATTGGTTTGGTGGGATAAAAAAAAGTGCTTCCAATTTAGGGGCCCAATCAAGTGCTATGACCCTGGACCATACAATGATCTCCTATCCGAGATGAAGAAAACGATTTATCAACTAACCCAAAAATAATTTCAAAATTAATAAACCCTCGAACTACTCTCTTTCATACCAGGGACGACCATTCCCATGGTAAAAGGAAGCTCCAATCATTAATCAAGATAAAGACATAACAATTTCTCCGTGGCAATTTATCCAGGATTCATTGTACTGTACCATAGCTAGCAAAGATCGAATTGCATTCTTTTATCAAATCCTGAGCTTTCATTCAATCAGTACACGCTCACACCATTCCAAAATATTGCAACATCACTTCTATCATTAGTGCAGTGCCTATCAATCGGGATAGGCTTCATTAAAAGAAAAATTGCTTAGGATTTAGGCGAATGCCTACCAATTCAGATACCATCACACCAAATATATAGGTATCTAACAATCGATCCTCAAGCTGTTTTTCCTTCTTTCTTTTGGACAGTAATTCTATATAAATCTTTTGCACCGTCATGTTTGATGCATATAATATGTATTTTTAGGAGGGATGGAATTTAATCCCAAACATAACAATTAACAGATGAGTCCTAGGCATAGACTGGTGACACTAGTTGGTTTCCACTGGTACCGCAATTACCTAGAATCGTACCACTCCGTTGCTCTCAAGTAAGGCAGCAACCACCATGAGAGCATCAACATCGATCACCGCAATTAATGCTAAAAATTCTTGACCAAAACAAATGTTGGGCAACAACCCAACTTTTTTTATTTTATTTCACTTAACAGAATTAGCCTACAAATTATAAGTAAATTAAAAGCAAATATTATGTACAATTTCCCATCACTAAGAAAGATAAAAGGAGCTCTTCATGATACAACCAGAGCTACGCTTTCATCTTTCTCCTTTCTACACCTTCCAATCCAGTTCTAATAAAACTAAAAGTAAACGGATTCTTGTCTGCCACTAGAAAAAGCAAAGGCGGCTTCACAACCCATCCACTCGTCTGATGAATCCTCATAAATGTATGGATCATATACTTCCTCCTTTTGCTGCACTGGTCTCCTCAATTCATCTAATATCATCTGCAATTTCATACAATCAAATATCTATTTAGTTTTTTCATTCATTAATTAAAGATAGAACGGCTTGATTACACTTAACTTTTGCTGTTATTAGTAACTATAAACTATTCCATACAAATTATCTCGATGATATTAGGTTTCTTTGTGCCTTATTTAATTTGTATGCTGTAATATGGAAAAGGAAGTAGAAATTACCTGATATGCTTGGTTTATCGCGTTGAACTGAGTACTGCACTGGCTTCCTTTGCATACGTCTGGATGATACTGTAAATGAATTTTTTTGCAAAAACCGGTTAAGTCGCAGGGAAAAATAAATAGAAAGAAAAGAAAATAAATGAGAAGGACTTTAGGAGAATTTTGCAAAAAGACCCAGCTTTCCTACGAAATCAAAATAATACCCTCGTTGTTATTTCGAAAAAACCTAACGTCAACTATTCGTCTAATCCAAATGCACTAGAGAAAAGAACCAATCTGAACTAAGACAAACACAAACCTTTAAAGCGAGCTTCCGAAAAGCTTTCTTGACTTCCTTCTCAGTCGCACCAGGTCTAAGTCTCAGAGTCTTGTAGTTGTAGTAGTTATCTCCGGTGAGAGTGGCGGAGCACCTGACACTTCTTCTACCGGCGATCGCCGGAGACCTCAAGCCGCTCCTCGCCATTGATGAAGAACCCATTAAAGTCGTCATTTTTCTCAAACGAAAATTACTTCTCAATTGAAAAAGTATCCGAACAAGAACTTGATTGAACAAATGGAAATTTTTCTCTGCGCAAGTTTTTAGATTCTCTTCTAATTTTTTTCTCTGAGACGAATGAAAATGGAGATGAGATGGGAGAAATTTCTTCAATGGATGCGATTTTATAGGAGAATACGGGTACGGGTAGCTGCACTTTTACGTTTTTATTCTCCATTTATAACAATGGATGAGTCCATTTTTTCTGAAAATCGTCCTTATAACAGGAAATATCCAGTAATTTGAAATGGAGAAACAAAAAGAGAGATGATTGGGTTTTGGAAAATGGAAGAGCGTGGATCTAACTAATGCTAGCGTGGCACGTGTTTCAACGAGAAGTTCGTTCTTATCCGGAGGTTATTTTTTAGTTTCTTTTTGTTTCGTTTTTTCTTTTTCCCGAAATTGAAGGATCTAAAGTTCTAAACTTACGCGGATAATTCTTCTTTTATTTTTATTTTTTTATAGAAAAGCCCTGGTGTTTCTAATGGATAAATGGATAAGTTCAAAAAAGAATATAAATAATGAAAACAAAGCGCTAGATTCAAGGGAAATAGTTGGAATATATCCAGAAATTTAAGATTGGATTTTGTTTTCTTTTCCAATTTCTCTGTGGATCCATGTCAGCTGCACCTTTTTTCGGATCTTCGTCCTATCAAATTAGCAACGCAAGGTGCCGTTAAATCCAATGTGGATCCAACACACATGCGCCTGATTTTTTTTTTTAAATAGAATTCATCTAAATTCTTTTAACCAAACCAGCCTTGAGCGTTTGGATTTTCGGAATATAGCCTCCACCGATCCCGAACTCCCCATGCCCTGTGGTTCTGTGATGCTAATTTCAACAACTCCGGATAATTCAGATTATCCATTGACTCTGTTAGAAAATTTGATAAACAAATATTTTTGCAACTGATGAGAGTCATCACACATAATTATATAAACAAATATTTTTTCAATCATATGGCTACAATAATCAAAATTTAACTATATGTAAACAACATACCATCTAATTTTGATTTTAATAATAAACTTCATGAACACTTAATTACACAAATTTATACTACATATTACTAATTTTACACATTTATAATTTTATCTAATTTTAAACTTCATGAACACTTAATTATAATACAAATTATAATACAAATTACTAAAAATTTGTACAAAAATTATACATCTAATTTTACAAAAATTATAATACAAATTACTAAAAAGTTACATCATACTACATGAACACTTAATTACACAAATTTATACTACATATATACTAAATTACACTAAATTAACATCAAATAAACTCTAAATTAACACTACATTACACTAAATTAACATCAAATGAACTCCAAATTACACTACATTACCATTAAATTACTAAATATACTCCAAATCAACACTAAATTACACAAAATACTAATTTAACACTATATTTCACAAAAACAATCTAAATATGCTAAACAAACTAAATTAAATTAATTATTCAATTTAATTCGGCTAAAATAAAAAATTATAAAAAGAGGGATATTTACCTTGTCAAAATTGTAGATCTGAAGAGTTTCTAACTCTCTTAGACGATCCAGAAATTTTAAAACAATTGGATTGAGAAATGATAGAGTAAATTGAGAGGATAAAAGAAAAAAAAAAGAGTTCGGAATATGAAAAATGGTGAAGGAGAGAAAGGGAGAGAGACAGAGATGGGAGAGATGGGAGCCGCGTCGGGTGGGAAAATGGAAATCAAGCCTCCACCGGTCCTAGGAATCGGTGGAGGTATGAATGGGGATTTTATGTAGCGAGACCAGGGGCTGGCGCAAAAAGGGCTCCACCGGTTCCTAGGACCGGTGTGGTCTGTGTTTTTTTTGCTCCACCGGTCCTAGGGATCGGTGGAGGCTATATTCCGAAAAGACTGGTTTGGTTAAAAGAATTTAGATGAATTCTATTTAAAAAAAAAAATCCATGCGCCTTGTCCTTTCGCCACGTCTGTGGTCAATTTACCATTGTTTAATTCATGGTTGCTAATTAACCGTTAAAACACCTCCTAACTTGAATTAACTGTTTTACCGGTCGGTTAAATTTCCTTTCAATTTGGATTGAAGGAATCTTGTAACATAAGTTGCATGATGAAGTTAATTGTAATTCTCTCTATGTTGAGATTTGTGCTGTATTTTTAATCAAATACACTCTTTATAGATCAGACGGCTGTGAATGTTTGTAGGGTCTTGTAGTAAGTGAATTAAGGACGTTGGAGGCGGTCCGATGAGTATCCGATCAAATTCGGTTCGATCTTTGGTTGAAGCCATCCGTCAGTATTAAGATTTATGTACACTTAATACGCACATATCAGACCGAATTTAGTTTGATGTCCATCAAACTGGTCTCGATTCCTCGTACTGTATGACATATTATTATATAGTGCGAGTAATGTGCAGAAAAACATATATCAATATTTTATTGTATATATCTATGACTGACGCTATGGTACTGCATTAGTATAGATTGATCCGTACTGCAAACTAATATCTTAATTTTAAAAAATAAAAAAAATGAAGTTTTATAGGAAATTCTGAACGTTTAAATTTAACTAGCATTTTTGCACCATCATTTCATTATTTTTTTTGCGTAATGTTGCTTTTCATATCATAATTTTTTTCTTAGATTTTGATTATCTCGACTATAAAAATTATATTATTTTTCAAGCTTTCATCTCACATAAATAATCTTTATAATAATCTTACAAAAAAAAATTTGTACATTTTTTTGAATTGATTATATCTACTTCACGATAATGGGATGTTATGCTATAAAATTCAATAAATTAAAAAAATACTATAAAACTATTTTATGAGAAAAAAAGATTGAAAATAGTTTATTTATTTTTTAGTTCGAGGTCATTATATCGGAAATTAAACGAAAAAGATATGATATGAATAAACAATATTGTGCAAAAAAAATTTTACTGAGATGGTCCATAACACTTGGTCAACATTTAACAAATCATTATGTTTTTCTGTAAATTTATTGTAGAATCTATTTATATAAAAAGACAGCTTCTGAACTCTGAAGTCTAGGATTTATTGAGTTTATGATCCACTCATGCAGAAGAACAACATTGATTAAGAGGATACTAACACAGCGGTGGATCTACAATTAAGTTTAGTAGGTGTGCTGAATCACTCCATAATTTTAAAATTTTACATAAAACTCCTTTCATAATTATATATTTTACGTTTCAGCTCTCCAATCAAAATTTCGAATTATGCCATGCTAACACACTTGTTCTTTTATCTGGGTACATATTTTAGCTGAGCAGTTTTGGCTTAATGAATTGCACAAAATAAGAAGCAAAATAATACTGTATATGATTTGTGCATTGTATCATTGTATGCAGCGGTGAAAACAGAGTGAATACGGAGAGGATAGTGGTAAAATTATATTCATATCATTTTTAATTTTCCGGATACGGATACGGATCGAATATCAGTCAGATATAAATACAGATACGGATCGGATCGGATATTTATAAAATAATATTAGAAAATACCAAAATTCTATAATATTTATCTAATTTTAATGGTAAATAACAATATTTTTTCATAATATATATTAAAAATATGATATATATCTACTATTCGGATATGGATAATTGAAATGTAAAACCACATCAGTATCCATATCCACACGGATATTCAGATATCGGATATCCACATCAAATTTTTCAAATACAGATTGAATACGGATCGGATATTATCCATACCGTTTTCACCTCTAATTGTATGAAGTCAAAACTGCTATGTTAAAATATTTACCCCTTTTATTTGATGTCATTTATCTTTAATTCGGTAACAGTTCTTCTTTTATTTGGGATATCTCTTCTGACTCGTGTATACTCAGCGCTGATTTAATTTGGTAACTTGGTAAGAAAACTATTACGAAGCTCTTTCCTCAACGGTAATGTTCTTCTATAATAGACAAAACATGGCGTGTAAAAATACTATGAATTGCAATATATATTTTTTCAAATAGAGGAATCAAAGATAATTTATTGGGATGTAAGATCTCGATCAAGGTTACATATACACATATTAATTAAAAAAGAGACATCTCTATCATGGAGCCTTTGTCTCCAAGCAAGAGTCACATCTATTTCCGAAGGTGAAGCAACGAACACACAAGACAATAATTAAATACTTGTACCAAATATCAAAATATTTTTCTAGTATTATTCTATTAAATAGGAAATTTAAGTGCGAGCTCGGCCATCGCTTTCAACAATTTAATTTTGAAAGTACAAATGCAAGCGCTGAGGTAGGTAGGTGACATGTGAAAGCTTATCATCTAAGAAGAAGAAATTTTGCAAAAACAACCCTTAGTAATTTGACTTGAGCCCTATATAAGATAATATATTGTAAAAAAAAAAAATTGTAAACATCTGAAATTCAAGGGGATTATACTGCCACAACTTAGATGGTGCAAATTGCTATTACCTTATCTTCACAAGAATATCTTAAAAATTCAAAATTTAAACAATAAAACTGAACTAATCTACATTTGATTGGATAAATTGTATACATCTGTCATCTGTGCTTAGATAAAATATATATATATAGAGTAGAACTAGGGTGCTCCTAAGCTCACCAAGCCCTTCTATGAGCTCGACTCAAAACCTATCGAATTGATTTCAAACGACATTTCCAAACCGTTAGATGTTCAATCTATATTAAAATGTGCTTGGAGACCAAATTTTACATTTTTTGGAATTTTTTTACTATTTATTAAGATGGTTTGAAAATCGCTGTTTTTATTAAAATTCTGTACCATTGGAAAACAGTGATTTTCAAACCGTCTTAATAAATAGTAAAAAAATTCCAAAAAATGTAAAATTTGGTCTCCAAGCACATTTTAATATAGATTGAACATCTAACGGTTTGGAAATGTCGTTTGAAATCAATTCGATAGGTTTTGAGTCGAGCTCATAGAAGGGCTTGGTGAGCTTAGGAGCACCCTAGTTCTACTCTATATATATATATGGGACCATTTTCTTTTACAACTTCTGGCAACAGGAGAGGTCCTGGATTTATCTCAAGGGAGGATTTTGCAAGTTTGTCATGAAAATCTATCCAAATAGTTGCTGATTTTATAACATCTTGATCTAATCTACATTTGATTAAATAAATTGTATCTTCTCTGATGTGCATTCATACGCTTGCAAACAGTAATTTATTGTTATTATTTTTTACTTGGTCTTACTCTTACCAATGATTAAACAATTAGAAGCTTTGTCAGCAACTAACAAGCACTAAAATTTTCTCAAAAAACAACAACTTATTTTTGTTCCAATTTAGCGCTCACTTTAACTTGCCAAAAATCTACAAACTTTTTTTTATTTTGATAATTCGAAATATTTAAGTACCAAGAATGGATTATGAAAATAAAAAATTTCAAAACTAAAAAAAATTGTGGACAATAGATGCAAAGCACTTTTGGTTCGCACAATGTAAGCAAAAATGTTCTACACAAATACACTATACATCATGGTTAGATACAAAGCTATTATTCATGACCAAAATACTGATTCGATTTCATTTTTTGTGAACTTTCTAATTTTGAAATTTATTTACTGTATTTTACCTCTTTACTTATTTTTTTTTCTTTTCACTTTATCATATGAAAAATGCAGATTTTGTTATGGGTGTATTCAATGAGTAATTTTATGTGCAAATATTTTTTGAAAAAAAAAGAAACAGTATATTAACAAACTATTCTAAATAATAAAATTTTGACACCTCTTCTCAATTTCATGTGCACATTTATTGTGGAGATATTTTTTTACTGTGTAACTGACAGTGACAATTGTAATTTTCACTTCCATAGAAACTCGATTTTATTATTTAGAATCGAATCAAATCGGGTCGGATCTTATTCTCATTGTCTAGAAAATGCATTTAATTATATTATGGAATTGCTAAAGAGATATATGAGTTCCTAAAATATTGATATTTTGTGCATCATTTCAATTTTTTTAATTATTTTCTGGAGATATTTTCTTAGCGTATTAATCTGAGTGGAATTTGTAAAAGAGATATATATATTTTTTTTTTCTGAACTTGATTAATTAATGAATATTTTTCTAGAAGGTATTGCATTTCTTTTGAAGTATGAATAGTTCTATGTTGACCATTTTTGTCAATTTGTTATTATGATAAATATTAATATTTTATTATTTAATGCCAGATAATTACAGTGTAAATTGTTGTTCCTTTTATCCATGTTGCAACTTGCAACTATCCAAAGATAATAATCAAACAATGGAGATAAACGACCACCTTAAAAACTATAATGTCACTTTCTGTGATAGCTACAATTCTACAATGATTTGATGGAGATTCAGGAACCTTATCCACTTAAAATATATTTTATTTGGAGGAATTTTATAAAATGTCCTTCCTCTAAAAATTATCAAACAAAATATCCTCATTCTAATATTTTTGACAATATGTCTTCATAGACCCTACTTTTTCTTCTCTCCCCACTTCCTCCTATTTACTCCCATAAATTTTGGTAATTTTCATTTTCTATACATAAAACATTTATTTATTGTTTTAATTATTCCTACAACTAAACAACCCAACAACCAAATCAAACAACCAAAAACCTAGATTTGATTATTGTTAAATCTTTTAATACACTATCTCTGTGGATCGACACCCCGGTCTATACTATACGATAGGTTCATGTATTTGTGAATCGATTGTAAAGTAGATAATTAGAGTTATAAATATTGTTTGCTCTGATTTTGACCCATCAGGAGATGAAACAAGGAGTATCGATGGAGAAAGAGGAGAAAGACATATCTAGAAGGTGAAAAGTGTCAAAATTTATGGGAGTAAATAGGGGGAGTTAGGGAGAGAAGGAGAGGAAAGGAAAAGTAGGGCCCACAAGATATTTTGTAAAGAATTTTAGAAAATTGATATTTTGTTTGATAATTTTAGAAGGAAGGACATTTTATAAAATTTTCGATTTTATTTATAAGAGGCGGGCACCTCTTATTTCAAAAATAAGATCAAAATTATCTACACAATTTATAATTTGAGATTAGCATAAGCACATATGTCATATACTACAAATGACCTTTGAAAGAAACACGGCTCAAATTAATTAACAAAGCCATATTCAAACTAAAGGACTTTCCTTTAATAAAATGTGCCCCTTTGGCAAGTGTCTATTATTTATGGCCAAACTAAATGAGACGTGTTAATGCCTATCTAGAAAATTTGAAGGAAATTAATTGTGGGGTCAACAAATTAAATGATTTTAGTGGCCAAAGATGAGATGCAAGATCAACGAGTCAAATATAATAAGATGTTGAGTGAGGCTATAGTACTATGCATAACGCAGATTAATCTCTACTATAAATTAATGTCTCTATTTTCAAAATTTAAATAGTCAATCTGAATTATATATACTTAAATACTAAATTTTATATTTTTATACAAATTTTGAACTATTTTTTTTAAATAGGTAGAAAATCACTTGATCTAAAAAATCTAGGCAATTCAAAAGTAGTGATTTTCTACCTATACAATTTTTTTGTAAAAAGTATAAAATTTAGTCTGCAAGTTTATTTCCGTACGACGATCATGTTAAACAGTACATATCGACTTTTTAAATTTTGAAAACAGAAATATTAATCTATAAAAACTAATCCACACTATGCATATTCCATAGCCTCATTCTAATATGTTTCTTAGAATTATATACACACCGGCCATCAATTAATAAATTACTGTGTAAACGTCTACAATTACCTTGAATACACGAAGGTTCTCAACACTTGACTATAAAGATGCTTTAATGGTTTGACTACTAATTAATATCAAGTTGCTGTTAGTGGTTAATTAAACACGCTTATTAGCATTAAAAAATTTAAACACGCTTTAAGGGACATGACTACATGAATCCCTCCTTTCTAATCTATTCTTTAAGCGTGTCTGCAATTATTTCTCCTAAAATAGGATAAAGATATTGAAAGAATTTAGCATCACTGGGTTAGGTTCCTGACCTAATCTAATTATCTTTAAGGACACATGTGTAATTTGGTAATAACGATGCTGATGATGTTAAATAGCTCGTGTCGTGATTGTCAATCTGACAAGGCATGATGAAAATGGGGCGTGTCCGATGGACATCGAATCCAAAATTCCAAATCAGTTTGATATTCGTTCGAAACTGTTTGATTCTCTTTATAATTTGTATGCACTTGATCCGTACGAATATTAAGACATATTGTACATATAAAAAATATGAATCTGATGTGCATCGAACGCGCCCCGCTCTCAGACTTGAAACCCAAAAAAATGTCATGTATCCTTGAGAGTTTGAAGTTTGGTGGATGGCTCCCACATAAATTAATATATCAAATTCGAATCTACGAGAATATATGCTTTTCCCTAAACCCCGTATGGGTCAATTCACATATTTATTTTTGCGAATCCACGCCGACTAATTATTTTAATTTCCTAGTGCCAAGTCCATTATTTCTTTATTTCTTCATTCCAGCAACGATGTTATGAGGTTTGACTTTATCAAATCCGCATCGTCTGCATTAACTCAAAATACTATTGTTTAGTTAATGCATTTCGGCTGTGTGATTTTAAACGGAGTCAATCTAGCTTCTGTTTATAACAAAGGGGCCCTTTAATATTAGTACAAATTTAGTGTTATAGATTTTAAAACGGATCGAACGGTCCAAATGCATTAATTCGAAATTTTTTTTTTTTTGAGTTAATGTAGAGGATACGAATATGACTTTATCAAGACATTGCTATCTCCGTACAATTGCACAATAATTTTATTATTATTCTTTTCTTGCTAAACCAACAACGGACAGTTGCTCAGCTACCTCAAATTTATAAATTTCCAAATTATTCTAGTACAAAGTCAAGTAGTTAAAAAAAAAAATGAATACATAAAACAATTTCAAAAATAGCTTATAAAATATTCATTTTTTTGACTGCTTGATCATGTGCTAAATAAATTCGAACTTCAAAAAATTTGCATGTACATGCAACACTCACAAAGTATATAGATTTCAACAGTTTGAATTTGTAATTCGAAGTCAATCCAATAATTTTTTGTAGATATGTTCATCAATTTCTCTTAGTGAACACATCACACCTTTGTTTTGTTATATATATATAATAGCGGTACATGGAGCAAACAATGATACAATGATGCACTATGTTTAAGAAGGAAAACAAAATACACAATCGCGGATGTTTTTTTATTATTTGTTGACAATGGAAAAGTCTGAAATTTTTAAAAATATCCTCATTCAAAAAATAATAAACAAAAAAGACTATAGTTTTTAAAAATACCCTTCTCCATTTGTCTTTGCGACTCCAAAAAAATGTTGTCCCTAACGGCACTTAGAGGGGTGAATATGAGGTTGTTTAAAATTTAAATTTTATAACTTGTAATTATCGGTTGGATAGACAAGTTCAAAAGTCATTCATGTATTCAAGTGTATCTATCTACGTAAAGTTCTTGACAGAATCAAGAACTTATGAATTTAAATAAATAAAATGCAATAAAGTAAATAGATAGAGTTAGAAAAAGTGACACATGAGTTGATAACGGAGTTCGGCCAACTGAAGGGCCTACGTCTCCGGAATAACACAACCACAATTAGGCGTGCCTTTCTATTATCCAATGCAGAAAGGAACATAAGTTTGAACCGGCAAGACAACACTCTAACGGCCCAAAGAACAGAGAGGAGAGTACTACAGGCTCAAGCAAAGAAGTGAGCACATGATATTTTTATTATTTTTTGGAGGAGGGTATTTTTAAAAATTTCGGTGGAAAAGTGCTCCATTTCAAATAACATTCAAATTTTCTTTATTCCTGAAGATCTGTCAGCATTCAGCATTTGTTTCATTCTGGAAACATTTATATCTCCATTTTTATATTAAGTACTTAGATATTTTGATCCGCCAATAGCTGTGATTAAAAGATTAAATTACAAATTGAATATCAGCTTTCCAATCAAATAATCTTTTTTTGTTTTTTTTTTATTTTATGCATTTTTTTATGTTTTTTTACATGTAACAAGTTCAAATTCAGTTAGACACATACTCGCCACATGCAAATTGTATTATCTTTCTGATTGGTCATGATTGTTTTCCATTATTTAAATGTTATTTAAGAAACTTTTTGATTGATTAATAATTGATTGGTCATGTTTTCATTTCTTTATATTTTTTATATTATTTAAAGAATATTATTTGTCATTTTGTATGAGATATTTTTATGAAAATATGTCAAAAAGATAAAAACAAAATATATGTAATTAAAAAAACGTTATTTACATGTAGATGTCATTTAATATGTTATTTAAGGAATATTATTATTATTTAGTCTAAATTTTCATGAAAATATGTCATTTTGTATAAATTTTTGTTGTTCTCTTATAATATGTTCCCGTTGTAACGCACAAGCACAATACTCGTTACTTATGAAGTACTAAAAAAAAAAGTTGCATTTGTGAAATTGACAATATTTCATCGTGTTACTTTTTATTTACTTGGTGGGGCCATGGTCCTGATAATATCAATTAGTAGATAGGCAGAAGCTCAGAATTTCTTAAGCAAATGCAAATTAAAGCTAAGAGTAAGTAGAGTTAATTTTCAAATTAAATAAAAGTAATGATTGTATTTTGTTATGTTATAATTATTAAAAAATTGAAACCTACCACCGCGGTTGTAACTTGCATAGGAAGAGTCTTTCCTAACCTACCACTATCGGAAATAGAGACGTGCAATATATTCATATAAGGGAGACTTTTTCGCGTGTAATGAGTATCAAAACATAAACTCAACTAACTCAGCTTTTAATTTAATAATAATTAAAAAAAACTACTTGTTAAACTGCAACACAAGTAGGATTAAATCTTAATTCGTACTCATGTTTGGCTGTATTATGATTAAATCTTAATTCGTACTCATGTTTGGCTGTCTTAATACGCAAGTAAAAAGTTAAGGAGACTTAATTTAGAGGTAGAGGTCTAAGACCCGGACAAGGGATTAAGATTTGAGCGTTAAATGAGGGGTTTTTAATCTTTGTGAAAGAATCAATGTTCGGAAGGATTAAGTGACAAAGGAAACTAAAGGAGATGAAAAAAAGCTTAAGAAGACTTAACAAAAAAAAAGAAACATTCTCATTTGTCATCTAGAAAATGAGGAAGTATTAACATGGGAAATAAGAGAAATATCTAATTTATGAAGGTTTTCATTTATTTTTTATTTATGTTTGAATTTGTAAAAAAATAAGTTTGTGATGATTTTTTCATTCATAATTTAAATGGACCAAAGTTTGAATAAAATATTTTGATAATTTATTAAATCATTGCAATTCAATTTGTTACAAGCTTTATTATACCCCTTAAGCTTTATTTCAAAAATATGCTTAATATTTTACAAGCTTTATTATACCCCTTAAGCTCAAAAATATCAATATTCAAGTTATTTCGAACCTTCAAAATATATGTTCGGCTCATATTTGCCTGGATCTCTTTTTCTCTAAGAAATTGCCCAATAATAGCTCCAAATTGATGGTAACAATTTTTTTACTATCCGGGAAAATATTTTGAAGCCGAGAAACAAAACTTGATTTTGCCGCCAAGTAATTAAAGCAAAGACTATTTTTGAGAGCCACCTTATTACTGCTTGATATCTTAATTAATTACTGGGCAACTCATCCGTTAAGAAAATTTCACCTCCTTTTTTTTTATGAACCTGAGGTTTTCTTCTTGATATATGATTTGAGGCCTGAGGGGTTCCATCACTAAGCACTTGCAAAAGAAAGCAAAATGTAGTTTTTTTTTTAAACATTTTAATAATTCAGGTCCTTATATCAGGAAGCAATTACATGCATCCATGGCTCTCTTACAGTATGGTTTACTAGGTATGTAACTTTCACCTTCTCAATATGATTTCTAAGATTTCAAGGAGCTCGATTCTCTTTTCTGCTGAAATATTAGTTACTGATCTGTGTTGTAAAATCTTCTGTGCTTTTTTGAGATGTCATGATTTCAGTTTAGAATTTTGCAATTTATTTCACAATTGACCTTCCATTGTTCTTGCACAGTATCCTTCTAGCTTAGATTTGAAAAATTAAAATTATAATCGCTTTTGAGGATATATTTTCTGTGAAAGGGGAGCAGATATACAAATCTCCGTTTGATCTGTGTCGAGTTTCGTGCGAAAAAAATTAAAATTATAAACCGTTTTGTGAATCTAAACCAACTTTTGAATCTTGACGCAGATCGAATGGCTCAGATCTAGTATCAGACTGAATTTGTAGTTCATCCAAAATATATACTTTGTAGTTTGTATATATACCGTGGACAATTCGTTTCATGCCGTATTTATAAAGATAGCAAACATAGTGAAGAATTGAAAATGCAATCCTACCCGGAGGTTACATAGGATGATCGGCTCTCGTTTTCTCTTAGGTGGTTTTAATGTCATATAGAAAAGTTCAACAAATGATTCCAAAGTTTTCAGCATCTATCTATTATTCAACTCTAAAAAACAAGGCATCTGTCTCATGTCATATTCTTATAGGTCCCAGGCGAAAGTGTCATTTGTCTACTTGTCTGCCCTTTTCCTATTCCCCCGCAAATACAATTTTACACGAAGCCTGAACAGTGAACACAGATTGACAATTCCACTTTTTGAATAGTATTGGTCTGTTGAAAAGTAGTTCAAAAACCAGTTTGTTGACACTTATTATAAATGATGTCAGATGTAACTTAAAAGCACCTTAAGTTGATCCAGAAACTGCGTGCTCTTAAAAAAAAAAAACAAGACATCCTCTCATCTCATATTCTTATTGGTCCGAGGTGAAAGTGTAAGTTGTCTTCTCTTTTCCACTTCCTCCGTAAATGCATTTTAGAGGAAGCCTGTACACAGATTGACAACTCCACTTTCTGCATAGACGAATAATGTTCGTTTAATTTTGGATTATAAATGTTATCGAATGGCACTTAAACACACCTTAAATTGACACAAAACTGCGTGCTCAATAGTAGTATCTACACTGATTGGCTCCTTATCCCCAAATCTTGTCTGGTTGCTCTAATTAACAATGTTTGATATATAGAATTTTACAAACATGGAGCATCTCTATTGGTGGCAACTAGCAAGTGTGAAGCTACTAATCCAAGGCAACTATTATCCATTCATTTGTTCTTAAAAAATACATTAGTTTTGGTATACTAGTACTAGTAAAATTAACAAATTAAATGTTTTTGGTCTCATTGGTTTGGTGGGGTCAAACAAAGGGAATCAAATCCTCTGCCCACCGGGGGACAGATTTTCCTGCCATTTATATAAACTAACTAATCTGCACGTTGTGTTAACTCCCAATGAAGACTTTTACAATAATCAATTGCTGTTAATATGTGTAGACTAACTTAGTAAGTTTTTTAAGTACTGAAAAATTAACTCACATAATGAACAAAAATAGAAAATATAATCCAATATGTCTTTTATGAACTAATTAATAATACGACAAGTTATCCTAGAGGATAATCATTATTATAATGAATATAAATAAAAATAAATTTATAAAAAAATACTACAAGATATTTTTTATGAAAAAAAAGTAAGTTATATAAAATAGAGTTCTAATACGACAAATTTTATGTGCAATTTGAGTTATAAATTTTCAAATATAAATGAAAAAAAGATAAACTTTGGACATTGTTTAGCACAAAAATCTCGTAGCCTTAGAGAGAATTTTTAATTTTAAAAATTATTATTAAATAATATAGAAAAATAGATTGAGTACATGAGATTTTTGATGGTCTAGAAGACTCAGAGTTAGTGGTTCGGATTAAAACTTTGGAGCCAAGTTAGTGATTCAGACTCAAACTTTGGACTCAGACTACTAACTTAGCTCCAAAATTTAAATCGGAGTTACCTACTCAGCGCTTTCTAAGACATAAAAAATTCCACTGAATCAATATTCTAATATTATTTAATAATAATTTCTAAAAATAAAAAATTCTCTCTAATGTTACAAGATTTGTGCTACAAAATGTCCAAAGTTTTTTTTTTCTATTTGAAAATTTATAACTCAAATTACACATTAAATTTGTTGTATTGAAACTCTCCCTTAATAACTTACTTTTTTTATATAAAGAATATCTTGTGATATTCTTTTTATTACTTTTTTATATAAAGAATATCTTGTGATATTCTTTTTATTAATTTATTTTTTATGTTCATTTATATTCATCATAATGATTATCTTCTAAATAACCTGTGGTATTATTAATTATTTTATAAAAGACAAACTGGATTTTTTTTTCTATTTTTGTTCATTACCTGAGTTAATTTTTCTGTACTTAGAAAACTTAAGTTAGTCAACAAATATTAATGACAGACTAGGCATTTAATTATTTTGAAAACCATCATTGAGAGGTCAGAAAACGTGGCAGATCCAGATTGGTTATTTTTCATAAATAGCAGGAAAATCCTGCCACCGGTGGGCAGAGGATTTGATTCCCAAACAAAGTGCTTACAATATAGGGGTCCGACTCTGCTGCTTTTCTAGCAGAAAAGGAGGACCCTTCTCTTCCAAATTCAACGATTCAAAATTTTCATTCACATATCTCGATAAAAAAACCTTTTCATGCACAAATCTCAATGAATTTTGAATCGTTGGATTCGGAAGAGGAGGGTCCTCCTTTTCTGCTAGAAAAGCAGCGGAGTCCATTCCACAATATAGGGGCGCAATCAAGTGCTATGACCCTGGACCATACAATGATCTCCAATCCGATATAAGAAAACAATTTATCACTTTAACCCAATATACAATTTCAAACTTAATAAACCCTCAAACTTGTCTTTCGAACCAGGGATCCATTCCCATGGTAAAAGGAAGCTCCAATCATTTATCATTGTGTTGTACGTGTACCATAGGTCCATAGCTAGCAAAGAATTGCGTTCTTCTATCAAATTCTGAGCTTTCACTCAATCGGTACACTTCACACAAAACCAAATATATCAACATCACTTGTATCTCTAGCGCAGTGCATTGTTTTCAATTTGGCACAAACTCTAGAAAGATGAGAGATTCGATTACATCACTTTTGAGTTATCACAAAATTATATTTTTATTTTTTATATATTCAAAGTCCAAATCGTCGATCCAAACTGTTCAACATGATTATCTTAATAAAATGTGTTTGCAGATCAAATTTTACATTTTTTTTGAATTTTTTTACTATTTATTAAGTATTTTACAAAAACTAGTCAAATTCAGACCATTGAATTTTGTACTCATCTTAATAAATAGTAAAAAAATTCAAAAAAATGTAAAATTTGATCTGAAAGCACATTTTATTTAGATAATCATGTTGAACAGTTTGGATCGACAATTTAGACTTTAAAAATGTCGAAAATGAAGAAGGTAACTTTGTAGTAACTCAAAAGTGGTATAATCGAATCCCTCCTCCTCTAAAAATGTATTGACTAGTATATTATCACAGTTAACAACTTTGCTCAGGATACGCTTCATTGATTTTTCTTTCTTTTTTTTTTGCTTGGGATAGGCAAATGCCTACCAATTCTGATACCGTAACATCAAAAACAGGTATCCAGCAATCGGTTCCTCAAGCTGTTTTTCCTGTTCCTTGCTTTTGGACTGTAATTCTATTTATTCTTTTACATCGTCATGTTAGATGCAAATATCTGTACTTTTAGGAGGGTTTGATTTTAATCCCAAATATAACAAATGCATCCAAGGCATTGAACAGAATGGTGACAGTAGTGGGTTTTCCACTGGTACCAAAATTACCTAGAATAGTACCCTGGTCTATTGGTTACCAGTAACGCAGTAACAACCATGAGAGCAACGCAATTAATGCTAAAAATTCTTGAGCCATGCAAATTGTTGGGAAAATAACCCATTTATATTTCACTTTAAAACAGAAATAACCTAGAAATTACAAGTAAATTAAAATCAAATTATGTACAATTTCCCATCACTAAGAAAGACAAAAGGAGCTCATCATGATAAAACCAGAGCTACGCTTTTATCTTTCTCCTTTTTACACCTTTCAATTAAATTCTAATTAAAAGTAAATGGATTCTTGTCTGCCGCCAGAAAAGGCAAAGGCAGCTTCGCAACCCAACCACTCGTCGTCTGATGAATCCTCATAATTGTATGAATCATATACTTTCTCCTTTTGCTGCACTGGTCTCCTCAATTCATCTAATATCATCTGCAATTTAATATAATCAAATATCTGATCAGTTTTTCTCATTCATAAAGATAGAATGGCTGCTTACACTAACTTTAAGTTTAAACAGTTATTGGTTATTACTAACTATAAACTGTTCCATACAAATTATCTCAATCATAATACGTTCAGGCTGTGCATTTAACCCAATATTTACCAATTAGGTTCTTATTATGTGCCTTTCTCAATTTGTGTTCTGTAATATAGAAAAGGAAGGTACTAATCTAGAAATTACCTGATATGCTTGGTTAATACCGTTGAACTGAGTACTGCACTGGCTTCCTTTGCATACGTCTGGATGATACTGTAAATGAAAAATGAAAAATTGTTAGAACAAAATATAACGAATATATTGTGAAGCAAAATCACGAGAAATAAATTAGTTTTTATCTTGTCAAGTTGTGATGTAGAGGATAAACTAATAAGTTGGAAATTAAAAAAAAAAAAGGGCTTCAGTAGAATAAAGGTACTAATTTATGGAGTAAAATAAATTCAGTTTTAAAACCGGTTAAGTTGCAGGGAAAAAAAGAAAAAGAAAAAGAAAAAGAAAAAGAAAGAAAAGAAATGAAAAGGGATTTAGGAGAATTTTGCAAAAAGACCCAGTTTTTTACAAAATAATACCCTCGATTTCGGAAAATCCTAACACGGGAACTATTCGTCTAATCCAAATGCACAAGAGAAAAGAACCAATCAGAAGTTAGACAAAAACAAACCTTTAAAGCGAGCTTGCGAAAAGCTTTCTTGACTTCCTTCTCAGTCGCACCAGGTCTAAGACTCAGGGTCTTGTAGTTGTAGTAGTTATCTCCGGTGAGAGTGGCGGAGCACCTGACACTTCTTCTACCGGCGATCGCCGGAGACCTCAAGCCGCTCGTCGCCACCGATGAAGAACCCATCAAAGTCGTCATTTTTCTTGCTTTTTCTCAACGAAAATTACTTCTCAATTGCAAAAGTATCCGAACCCGAACTCGATTGAGCGAATGGAAAGTTCTCTTTGCGCAGGCAATTAGCTTCTCACCTAATCTTTTTCTCTGAGACGAATGAAAATGGAGATAAGATGGGATGACATTCTTCTAGGGATGAGAATTTATAGGACAAAACGGGTACGGGTATATTCACTTTTCCGTTTTTATTCTCCATTTCAAGCAATGGATGAGTCCATTTATCTAAAAATCGTCTTTAACAGGAATTATCCAGTTATATGAAATGGAGAAACAAAAAGAATAATGATTGTGTTTTTGAAATGGGAGAGAATGGATCCAATGCTAGCGTGGCACGTGTTTCAAGTTTCAACGAGAGGTTCGTTCTTATCCGGAAGTTATCTTTTCGGTTCTGTTGCTCCGCTTTTTCCGAAATTCAAAGTTCTATCCATACGCGGATAATTCTTTTTTTTTTCTCCTTCTAAAATTTTCCAGTCAAATACTTGGAGAAGAAAACTTCTGGATATTGTTACCGACTGAATATTTAGAACTGTCTAAAATCCATTATTGATTTGTTTGTTTAATTATATTCATTATCATGTATTGTCAAATTTCATTTGTTATTTCAGTATTATATCTACTGAGATTATCATTACCAAATACTATGAGCAATATAAGGGCTGTAATTAAATCCAACAACTAATAAAATATATATATTTTTAATGACCACGTATTACAAAAAAAAAAAAAATACATCCATGAAATGAAATTTATATACTACACAAACAAAATTATAGTGTTATTAAACATTGATGCTAAAAATCATACCAATGATCTTGATATAAAATGTTTGTTCTTAATAAATTTTCAATTAAACGATTAATTTACCGCCTTTAGCATAAAAAATTTCCCTATGAAGGTTTTCTTTTTCTCTTAATATACCGTGTAGACGGGTATAATGTAGGTTAGTTTATTTATTTTATTTTTTATGGAAAAGTCCGGACGTTTGTGATGATTAACACACTATTTTTTATTTGGACACAACAGGTTCAGATTTTTTTAATTTTATAGACATTTTTGTCCCTCCATACATATATCTTTCACTGCCATTTTTGTTCCCGGAGATTATTCAATCTTCTACCACAAAGACCATTTATTAGTTACTATATATTCTTTATTGTTAAATCTTTATCTAATTTGAAAGAACAACAACAACAACAACAACAAAAAAAAGGTAACCTGTGTATCTTTGGTTTTACATCAATGATTTTATTTTTAGTTAAATATGTATTTTGCTCCTTGTTTGTTTGAGTATATTTAGTGTAGTATGAGAAGTATAAAAATAAATTTTATTATATTATCATTTTGTTTAACAAATTCAACATGATTTATTTATTCTTACTGTGTTATTAAAGCATAGACAAATTCAAAATAACACCAATTGAAAAGAAAAAACTGCAATAAAAGCATGAGATTATTATTACAATGGAGCTTTTTTGTTTGAAAATGATATTGAGAGAAGTCGTAGGATGAACTAGTTTATTTATTAATTTATGTTGAGATAAATATTGATTATTCTAGTGTACACGTAATTTCTTTTTACATAATTTTTATATTACCTTGGAGCATTTATGTTTACATTATTTTTCAAAACTATCTAGTTTTTTTAATATGGTCATATATTATATTATTATGTAATTTAATAATAGGTTTTAATCTTATTTTTAAAAATCAAGACAAATTATTAATTACTATTATATACAAATGGTTAAGAATATTTTTAATCCAAATAAGAAATCACATAAGATAGATGTTAATTTAATGAACTAAATCAGTAAGAAAATAAAGATAAACAATTATAGATGAAACAAGTTGTAGAAGAAAACAATTAAAAAAAAAAACAAATTGTATACGGATCATCAACTAGTAAGGTACATGTTTATTACTTCGTATTAATGACTTATTTGTTATTCATATTATTTTCATAACTGGAGTTTTCATCTTATACATTTTCTTTTCAAAGAATAGAAATAATAAAACTAAAAACCTATATTTTCATGGGAAAAAATCATTCTATCAAACAATTTTTTAGTTTATAATATTTTGTTCAATACAAGTTTATTTTCAATTAATAAAGTTTTTAGTGTCTTTTTTTGTTGAACTACAGTAATTTATTTGAATGTAGTTTGTACTTTTTTTTTCCGAAACTCAATAATATAAATTGGTAGAACTATCTAATGCATATTAATATAAGTAAACAAATAAATAAAGTGACATATGATGCAAGGAATGGCATATTTGATGTTGCAAATCCAACTAAGTTCACTAAAGTTACTAAAAAATAAGATTTCTTCCTCAATAAATGGTTGCTTAGTAAATTCTTGTAGCTATAATTATTTCAATTAAAAAAAAAAATCAAACATTCCCTACAGGTTCTTGAAGATTTCATTAATTATGGAAATAGAATAAATAAGCAATGACCATTAATATAAAAAATGTATTTTAAAAAAGATATGGCATTTAGAGAGTAGTTAAGCAAGGACAAATCTGTCTATATAAGTAAAATATTTGAATTTGTTGTGTTAATAAAAACAGTGATTGTGTTAATATCATCACCCGTTTCTAATGGATAAATGGATAAGTTCTTCCGTTTCTAATGGATAAATGGATAAGTTCAAAAAGAAAAGAAGAATGTAAAGAAAGAAAACAAAGCGCTAGATTCCAAGAAATATTGGAATATATCCAGAAATTTAAGATTGGATTTGTTTTGTTTTCCAATTTCTCGGTGGATCCATGTCAGCTGTACCTTTTTTGGGATCTTGATCCTCCTATAAAATAGGCACCACAAAAGAGCGGAAATTTTTTATTGGTAGAAATTAATAAAAAAGAAAAGAGAGAAATAGAAAGAGTACATCAGTTCTTATATTGATAGAAAGATTGGTAAAAATTTTACCGATTCAAAAAATCAAAAAGTTTGGATCCATAGGAATTATACCAATTCAAACTTAGTTTTTTTTAAAAATTTGATGTACAGATGGAGGGAATTCTTATCTTAGATTTCTAGTAAAATATGAAAGGTTTTTCAAAAATAGATAGAATGTTTCTATTATATCTAAATTTTAAGATACTCTATCTATTTTTGTAAAAATATTATATTTTACTAAAAAAAATGAAAGGAAAAAAACAAACTGGTTTTTGGATTGATAAATTTTTTACCGATCTTTCTATCAATATAACAAATGATGTACTCTTTCTATTTCTCTCTCTTCTTTTCTATTAATTTCTACCAATAAAAAATATCTCAAAGGAGCCAATAAATCCAACGTGGATCCAACGCGATCGTGCCTTTTCCTTTCGCCACGTGTGTGGTCAATTTCCAATTATTCAATTCATGGTTGTTAATTAACAGTTAAAAAACCTTCTAACTTGAATTAACAGTTTTATCGGTCGGTTAAAGTTTCTTTTCAATTTAGATTGAAGATTTCATGCAAGATAAGGGCCCGTTCGGATGTCAACTTTCTTGTGAGTTCGTTCGGCAAATGCATGGAGCAGTGAAGTGGAAAGTAGGAAAGAGAAGAGGTTTCTATTTCATATAATTTTAGTCATATTTGGCATATTTGGAATAGTAAAAAAATAAAATTGAGTTAATTCCATCTTATGAAAAAGACAGTCTTCCCTAATTTCAATAGTGGAATAGAATTGCGCTAAAGTACAAAAGAGAATTTGACTGCATATTTTCATCCCAATTTTAAGTTTTCACTTTTTTTTATCTATTTCATTCAATTCACTCACGTTCAGCTACTATTCCATCATAATTTCATATTCTTTATCTATTCCATCACAATTTCTCCGTGCCAAACAATCCTTGTGGGCCTGTTCGATAAACTGTTGGAATAGAAGAAAAGTGAGGAAAGGTGGAATTTGGAATAAACTTCAATTCATCTCTCTCCGGTTGTGTTTGGTTGATGGTGGAAGAGTGGGAGAGAATTGATAAATGAGCCAAATCCATATATTGGAAAATGTCAATTGTTCTATACCACCTTGTTGTCCCTAACAACACCTAGAGGGGGGGGGGGTGAATAGGGGGCTGTTAAAAATTTAAACCCTACAACTTGTAACTACTGGTCGAATAGACAAGTTTGAAAGTCGTTCATGTGTTTCAATAATCTTTCTACTTTAGGTTCTTGGCGAAATCAAGAACTTGTAAATTAAATAAATAATAAAGTGCAGTAAAGTAAATAGTTAGAGTTAGAGAAATTGACACAGGAGTTGTTAACGGAGTTCGACCACTAGGGAACCTACGTCTACGGGGTAACACAACCTAACCAACACGCCTTTCTATTTATCAAGTGAAGAAAGGAATACAAGTTGTGATGAGCGAGATAACACTCCTACTGTCCACACAAACATACAGATGAGCACAACAACTCAAATAGAGAAAGGTGAGCACAACAGCTCAATATAGACGAGCAACAAAGGCTCTAAGTTCAGACAATCCATGGCTTCACTCTAATCTCACACTGATCAATTTAGGTGAAGTATATTTAAGATTGTTAGAAAGATAATTAAAGTTTAAGCACAAGCAACAATGGAATAGACTAAATCTCTCAAAGGATTCTAAAGTGTAAGGTTTGTAAGGGTATTCTCTGTCATCTTAGACAAATACAAAGCCCACTATTTATAGTGGAATTCAAAAGGAAAGCCAACGGCTCTATGCAGATCACAAGATCTACAACATAATGGTTTAGCCTATTTTGCTTGTACCTAGTTTTCAGTATTGACCAGGCCCAGTTATTTAAATTTTGAATAGAACTTTCAGCCCTGCAACGGCTAGACTCGGGTGGTCTCAACATCAGATCTATATGATCTTCATAATCTTCATAATGGTAAAGTGTGATCTTCATAATCTTTATGATCTCGATCTATATGATCTTCTGTAATCTTTATGATTCAGCATCTCATCAATATCCGACATTCCAAATGGTTCGTGTGAATCTTCAATCAACTCACTTGTATCAAATCATTCCTTGTAGCTTGAAGAGATCATATATCAGATTATCTTGTGCAACTTGTCACGTCGACTTGTCATGATATGTACATTTAACTTGTTTTGACCTTCGGACGCAACTTATTGCGTCAACTTGTCATGATATGTATCGTTGACTTGATTTGACCTTCGGACGCAACAGCTAAATCTTTATACATCTCAAACAGAAAAATTGTAAAATACAATGTTTTATATGTTCAGATGAAAAAAAATATAGAATAATTTCCTTTTACAATTTCTGGCAACAGGAGAGGTGTTCAGGATTTAGCTTAAGGGAGCGTTTTGCAAGTTTGTGACACAATAGTTTATCAAATAGTTGCTGATTTCATTACATCTTGAATCTAATCTACATTTGATTGGATAAATTGTACCTTCTCTGATGTGAATACGCTTTCAAACAATACTTTTTATTTTTTATTTTTTTCACTTGGTGTTACTCTTACCTATGATTTGACAATTAACAACAAACAAGCACTTAAAACCTTATCAGGAAGCAACTTATTTTTGTTCGAATTTAGCGCTCACTTTAAACTTGTCAAAAATCTACACACTATTATTCCACACAAACAAAAAAAGATGCAGCGGGTTTATTTTCACCTTTTTTTAATTTGCAAGTCAAAATTTTTAAGGGCGAAGAATAGATTATGAAATTGAAAGTTTTCAAAACTAAAAAAATTGTGGACAATAGATGCAAACCACTTTTGGTTTGCAATGTCTACAAAATATTCTACCAACACAACATGGTTAGAAAATTTTTTGTGAACTTTCAAATTTTGAAATTTATTTACATTATTTTTTATCTTTTTCCTTAATTTTTTCTTTTCGCTTTATCATATAAAAATGTGGACTTTGTTATGGGTGTATTCACTGAGTGATTTTATGTGCAGATTTTTTTTGAAAAAGAAGAAGATCTTATCATCCGGTTAATTGAACATGAAATGAAACAGTATATTAACAAACTATTCTATATAATAAAACCCTGACACCTCTTCTCAATTTTTTGCGCAAATTTCTTCTGGAGATATTTTTTCTGACTGACAGTGACAATTATAATTTTCACTTCCATAGAAACTCAATTTTATTATTAAGAATCGAATCAAATCGGGTCGGATCTTATTCTCGTTGTATAGAAATTGGCACTTCTAATAAATTAACAAAAATAGCCTTCCATGCCAAAATTATTCGAATGCAGGAAAAAACAGATGAAGAAAAAACAAGACGTTAGTGCTTATAAGAAAATCCATTGTTGTTATGGGTAATTAATTGTATTATGATATATGAGTTCTAAAAAGCATCATATTATTTTTTAAAATTATTTTATGAAGATATTTCTAAACGTATTAATTTAAGTAGAATTTATAAAAATGGCTAGTCAAGTGTATAAATCTGAGACTCATCTTGCAATATGATATTTTGTTGTGTAATCTATATACAGATCCGATATTATTTTTCTTTCTTTCTTTCTAAACTGATTATTTAATTATTATTTTATAGAAGGTGTTGCAATTTCATTTGAAGTTCGAATAGTTCTATGTTGACCATCTTTTTCAATAGTAAAGTTGTTATTATGATTATGAATAACATTTCTTTTTTATTAATTGCTACTACCTCTACTTCTACTTCTAGAAATTTCTAGTGTAAATTGTTGCTCATTTTATCCATGTTTCAACTATCCAAAGATATTAATTTTAGATAAAAACAATGTAGATAATGATGACCCTCTTAGAAACTATAATGTCACTTTCTGTGATAGCTACAATTCTACAATGATTTGATGGAGATTCAGGAACCTTATCCACTTAAAATATTTTTTCTTTGAAAGAGGTGGCACCTCCCATTTCAAAGAATATATAAAAAATAAGACCAAAATTATCTACACAATTTAGAATTTGAGATTAGCATAATCACATATGTCATATAGTACGTACAAATGACCTTTCAAATTAATTAGCAAAGCCATATTCAAATTAAAATGTGCCCCTTTGGCAAGTGTCGATTATTTTATGGAAAAATTAAATGAGACGCGTTACTGCCTATTTAGAAACTTGACGGAATGAATTGTGGGGTCAACAGATTAAACGATTTAGAGGAATAGAGGCCAAAGTTGAGATGCAAAATCAACGAGCCTAATATAATCTAGAATAAAGATTTTTTTTCCGGCTCCTATCCCCCATTTATTCTCCAATCATTAATTATCTAGGGGACCACAACTTCAAACACAAAAAGACAAAAAAAAACGCGTATCAATCATTAATTACGTGAGAGACCGTTTATATTTGAAAATTTTTACAACTGAGGCGCACAAGTATTCATATATAACACACCAAGTATTCATACCTAAGATATCAAGATTTTAAAAAAAAAATTGGACACATCACTCACCCATCTTTTACACGTTTTTAGAGGTGATTTTTTTTTCTCCGTTCACTCTAACCAATATTTCTGACAATCTGTGAAGAATTTTGCGAATCTAAAATCACAAACGTCTTCTACGCAATTTTCTCTTTCAAATGAGATCCATGATGAAGTACTTTTGAGTTATCCGTCACGCAAGTATTCATACCTCGTAAAATTATTTATATCTCGTCGTGCAAATATTCATACCACGTCGAGCAAGTATTCATACCTCATCGAACAAGTATTCATACCTAAGATATCAAGTATTTCGGAAAATGAGTGGTAATGAAATTTCAATCGGTAAAAAATAAGTGAATGATGTATCCAGTATTTTATTTGTGAAATACTGATGAGGTATGAATACTTGTGCAACGGACAACTCAAAAGTATGTTATCATGGATCTCATTTGAAAGAGAAAATTGTGTAGAAGACGTTCGTGGTTTTAGATTTGCAAAATTCCTCACAGATTGTCAGAAATATTGGTTAGAGTGAACGGAGAAAAAAAACCACCTCTAAAAATGTGTAAAAGATGGGTGAGTGATGTGTCCAGTTTTTTTTTTAAAATACTTGATATCTTAGATATGAATACTTGATGAATTATATATGAATACTTGATGTATTATATATGAAAACTTTCACTCGCCGCGATAATGACACATTTTGTTTTGTGTTTTAGCGCTGAAATTTGTGGTCCCCTCTTAATTAGCGGTCAACAAAGACAGCTATTGACCGGGAGATGAATGAGAAATAGGAGCCAGGAATAATTAGTCGGTCCCTATAATCTAATACCATATGTTTCTTAGAATTATATACACACACCGGCCATCTATTAATATATTAATGTGTAAACGCATAATACCTCGAGTACACGAAGGTTCTCAAAATTTGACTATACAGATCATACGCTTTAACGGTTCGACTAATATAACTTAATTAATATCAAGTTGCTGTCAGTGGTTAATTAAACACGCTTATTAGCATTAAAAAAAAGCTAAACACGCTTATAAGGGCATGACTACATGAATGATGAATCCCTCTTTTCAGACCTCTTCTTTCAGCGTCGTCTACAATTATTTTCCCTAAAATCTTGTGCCCGCATTCAGGCTAGAGGCCCAGAAGAGCATGTTGCCCCAGCTCCATATATATTTAACTCTCATAATTCAAAAGTCTGACTCCATCTCTAGAGTCAATTATATAAAATTTTTCTTCAAATAATGAGGATCAAATATAAAAATTTTCTTCAAACAATGAGGATCAATTACACAGTACCATAATATTTTACTTTAAATTATATAAAAAATTATATATAAATATAAAAAAGTTAAAAAAAAATGAGAATCAATTGACTCCATATCTCTTATGTAAATCCGTCTCTGATCGGAAGAATCAAAATTATTCATTTTTTTTTGTATATTTGTAGCAAAAACAAATGAAAAGGAGCACATTATTATCCTACGTGGTGGAATCTGCTCATGCATTGTTCAGGTGCAACACGTGCCGTTGACTAAAGAAACGATTGCATTGTGGTCCCTGTGGACTGTTTAAGTTAAAAAAATGAATGGATCAAGTCTGATATTATCAAAAGATCATGAGGTTTGCATTTTGTTGATTTCACCTAAACGTGTTGATTTTTCACAAAAAGAACAAGTCTACACTCCTTGGTAGCCTCTACCGATTAAGTTTAAAAAAAAGAAGAAGTCTTCACCTTTTAATTGCCTCCAATTTTTTTTACATTATGAGAAAAATAATAATAAATGTACATCGTATAACAACGTAATTTGCATTAATTATACCATAGTCGTTACAAGTCAGGTATGCTTTTGGAAGTTTGAATAACAAGTTTGGAATATTAAGATGATTGCTAAAAAAATATAAATACATTGTATCATAATTATTTCATACTAAAATAAGTATACATTTAATAATAATCAATTATTAATTGTAGAGTTTAACCAATTTTTAATTGACAGGCGGCATCTATCTTCAAGTTAATATTGTGCTTAATAATACTATTATTGTTTATCGCTGGTTTTAAAAATGAGCGCAGTGTTTCATCAAGAAAGAATAAAGATTCATTTATTAATATCAATGAATTAAAGAAAATATACAGGAATAACTTTACTTCATGCGTTGCTTCACTTTTAAAGTCCTAACGACCAATCCGAACCATTCCATATGGTCTTCGTATGAATATGTACTTGTAAACTAAATTTAATATTTCTTTTACTATTTTTTACATGGGTAGAAAATCATTTGATCTGAAAATTCTGAATCATTCAAAAACAGTGAAATCATAGAATCTCACTTAAGCCCGACAGCCACCAGTCAACATCCGACACTATAGATATTCATATTTTAAAAAGCTTGAGATAGATTCCATTTTTGAGGAAATTTTTACTAACTCAATATTGAAACCTTATTTGAGGAAATATATTCTGGTATTCTTTGATGACATATTTATCTATAGCAAGACCCTTGAAGATCATACTGACCACTTGAAAATTACATTCAAAACCCTCAGAGAAAATCAATTACATGCCAAGTTGAGCAAGTGCGAGTTTGATACCAACCCAATTTAGTAATTAGGTCACATAATTAGTCACCATCTAAAAAATAGTAAAAAAATCTAATAAATATAAAATTTAGTTACAAATACATATTCATATGAAAACCATATTTAACGGTTCCGAAAAATCATTAAGATTATGAAAACAAAAATATTAGTCTGTAATATGGACCAATCGCACATTTTAATTAACAACAACATAGAAAAGCTAAATACTCACACTGTTAAAAATAATAAAGAATTGGAAGATTGTCTCTGTTGTTCATCATTGATTGGCTAGGATTAATAAAGCAAAAGTCTATGTCCTTTTTTGTAATTTTAGAAATAGAAAAAAAGGTAATATGTGTCTCGGTACATGTTCGTACCAAATATAGAAAATACACAAACGATAACAAAATGCTAGTTGATATTCTTATAATATAAATAGAGCATAGAATTAATATATCAAGAATATATCAATATCAATACATACAAATACAATCAAATAATATTTCCGCATAATATTCTCAGAAATACAAAAATATTTACACAAAATATAAACATTTACAAATAAACATTAAAAATATGTAATTACAAAAATTAGTAAACAAACAAATATTTAAAATATGTAATTACAGAAATATGAAAACAACAATTAAATTTTTTAAAAAATAAACATTTAAAAAGATTAAAAAATAAATATATATAAACAAACAAACAAACATTTAAAATATATAATAAAAAAACAAATCCAGATCCGGATCATTTAGTCCCCACAATTAGAAATAAATAGAATTTTAGTTCCTCGTGTACAAGGAAAAGAGACAGAATTTAAAAGAGAAATGAGAGAGTCACGTGGAGGATGGAAGCAAAAAGAGAAAGAGGAGGGTGGATCCCAGCATTAAAGAGAAGGAGAGAGAGAATGTGGAAAAAAATAAATGAGGTCTGAGCACCGTTTTTTATCTCACAAAATTGTACTAAACAGTGATTTGTTAGGAATAATCTATAAGAAATTATGACTCAAATTTTGTACTGCCGAGCGTCCTAATAAATAGAATTCCTATCTGAATCAAACTCATAAAATTCACAGTTGAAAAAACACAGCCGAACAGGGCCGGTATCTCTAAAAATAAACAGAAACATTACTCACAGAACTTGATACTGTTCTAATTTGTTTATCATAAAATTCAAACAAAATAGCTTGCTAAATATATGAAATGGATCTATGATACATATCGCTTAAATATCGCGTATTCACGTGGTGGAATCCGCAGGTAATATGTGGCGTTGACCGAAGAAGCACTGTGGACCGTTTAATTTTCAAAGTTAATGGATCAAGTCGGATACTATTATTCCTAAATATCATGACATGAGGCTTGCATTTTGTGAAATTTTCCAAAGCGTGTTGATTTTCACAAAGAGCATCAAGTCCCCACTCCCCACTAGGGCTATCAACGAGCTGGGTCCTAGCTCAGCTTGTTAATTCTGAATCGAGCTCTTATCGAGCGAGCTGGACCTATGATATCTGAGCTAAAATTTTAGCTTGAAATCATGACGAGCTAGCTCGCGAACTGACGAGTTGGTTTGTTGGGTCTGGCTGGATCTTATTTTAACCGAGTTGGATTGAGCTAGACAGTATAAAATGCATGCAAATTCACAAATTGATGCCTAACCGAGCTAGCTCGCGAGTTGGCAAGTAAGCTAGGCACCAGTTTGAACTCGTGAATTCTGAACCGAGCTAGTGACGAGCTGGCTTGTTAACAGCTCGGTCCAGTAACGAACGAGCTGTTAATGAGCGAGTCATGTGCGAGTTACGATGGAGCCACGAGCTACAACCTTTTTTGCCACCCCTACTCCCCACCTACTATTTGTCACCATTTTTTTTTTTTTTTGGTTGTAAAATTTCTAATAAAAATGAACAGGTATGTACGCTATGCAACATCTAAGTGTGTATTATGTATTGATTAGGTGTATGTTTAGACTTTAGACTTTAGAGTGATCCAGTAATAGGTATGAAAACTTAAATATAATAAATGTACATTATACAATAATTACATGTGCATTATAATCAAATGTACATTGAAAGCGTTTATTAGTTAATATTTTCCTCAATGGTACTGTTACTTTTGTTTATCGCTGGTTTTAAAAATGAGCGCATTTTTTCATTAAGAAAGATTCATTTATTAATATCAATTAATTAAAGAAAAGAGACCGAATTTACTCTACTTCATGCGCTTCTTGATTTTTCTTTTACAGATAAATTATCTTTAACATTTTCAAATAGATGCAAATAAAGAGGAATAATTAAAAAAAAATTATGTGTTATTAAAAATTGATATATCTTAATATTTATCATTTTAGAAAAAAACTATGGAAATAAAGAGGAATAATAAATCGATGCATTATATAAAGTTCCAAGTCCTTTCACCGCCATATCTATCTTATAACTTAATTTTGGACAGGTGAGTGAACAGTTTCGCTACAGTAAGACTGACAGGTGGATCTCAATTTTCAGTGTAACTGTTTTCCCTTCTCCACCATAAGTTCTCCCTTTGTCTAGAAAATTCGCTGCTCCAATTTTTCTTTGAGTGAGGCTATGGTGCTATGCATAGCACGGATGGCTAGTGTACTACGGCTCAATATGGTACTTTTTAAAATTCTAACGGTCGATCCGACCGTTCAATGTGATAACCATATGAATATGTACTTGCAAACTAAATTTTATATTTTTTCGAATTTTTTTACTATTTTTTCAGATAGGTAGAATTTTGATGGTCCAGAATTTTCAAAAAACACTAATTTTTCTATTTATCTGAAAAAATAGTAAAAAAATTCGAAAAAATATAAAATTTAGTTTGCAAGTACATATTCATATGGATATCACATTGAACGGTCGGATCGACCATTAGGATTTTAAAAAGTACCATACTGAGCCGTAGTACACTAGCCATTGGTGCTATGCATAGCACCATAGCCTCACTCTTTTTCTTTTCTCTTTTGCCTCTACCGCCTCCCTAATTCTCACTCTCTCCATCTTTCTTTCGTATTCTCCCAATTTCTCCTCCCTCTTCTCCGATCGCACCCCATTCAACCAGCACCACTCACCCGTCCTTGTCACCTTTCTTTGCACCACTCACTCGACGTCCTTCTCAACTAACTTCGCTCTGCTCACTCGCCGTCCTTTTCACCACTCACCCGACGTCGGAGTATTGCCCCCCTGACCGCGTCTCTTTAAGTTCAGGTAACAGTAAGGCCGACAGCTGGGACCTAATTTTCAGCGAATCGTTTCTCCGTTCTCCGCCTCTTCCTTTGAGAGAGACTCGCTTTCTCTCAAAACTTGGGCGCTCCATTTTTTTCTTTCTCCCTGCTCGAACCTTCGTTGTCTACTCTTTCTTCTCTCTTCCAGCTCCTTCCTCTCTCAAAAGGTCTTTTCCTATTCTCTCTTTGGAAAGCTTCGTGCCCCCTTTTCTCCTTTGTTCCGTGCAAGGCCGCGTCGCTCTCTCTGTATGTATCAATCCACACTCCAGGCCAGCGAGAGGGAGAGGAGAGGACGGAAAAGGAAAGGGAGAGGGTTTCCTTTCCATGTCCTCATATCTCCAACCCTCGCTTCTTGCTCTCCTCTTGCAACGGAGCAAGACGGGATGGCGACTGGCGAGGTCTTCCAAGCCAAACAAGGAGCGGCCGCTCATACGGCCAGTCACCGAATTGGATGCGTTGCTCTCCCTGCGCCAAGGTACGTTTTCTCTTCTGAAATATTCGTTTCTCTCTCTCAATTAAGGGTTGGATGCAAATCCATGAATTTTGGTTGGTGAATTGACACCATTCCTTGCTTCTAACTAACCCTTGACTACACTCACTAAATCTATCTAATTGTATGTCTAATTGTTTCATTATTTCAGTAGCATGCACTCCTTTTCACATATAATTATGTCAGATGTAAATAAAAATGCTTCAAAGGACAATGTATGGAAATTGTTTCAAGTTCACTCTGTTGGTATTGTACTGGTAAGTACTAAGTACTAGCTTAGCTCTGGTCTTATACAAGTTTTGTTTGAAACTGATCTTCTTTGTTAGCTCTTCATTAAATTTATAGTTGGTTTATTTTGTTAGTCTTAAATTAATCCTAAAATTTTAAACTATGGTGGTACAAACCCGTTCATACTTTGACAGATTGACAAATGGTCCTGCTACCATAAAAAGTAACAAAATTGAAAGGCGTGACTAACGATTGCAATGTACCTTTACTACTACTTGCCTACTTTTACTTGAAAGAAAAGAAAGAAAAAAATTTACCACTACATTACCAATTGGGCCTCTCCTCATCAACAATTACAAAATCAAACATGGAGTTTAAATTATCAAAATTATTTGAAAAATAAAATTTATTATATTGAGCAGGAACTGCCATCAGAGATCTGTTGCTGCAAGCATGGTACAAGTTGTATTAGTGTTAGAGCGGGACTGACAACAAACCAAGTCAGTATGTTCTGATATAATTTTTTTAATTTATGTTCATACATATGTTGTGCAGTCATGAATATATGATACTTATGAGGATAGTAACTCCAATTTATAAAATGTAATTCTTGCTCAAAAAATGTGCATCGACGACAAAATCAGCAGATGAGCCTGGTATGGATGAAGGAATTTTTCGAATAGTATCAAAATTACCTTATAGCTAAATTGTGTACCAACACATCACATTGGATAGTATGTTAAATATAGACTTAATAAAGCTATTCAAGTCGAGACTGCACATTGTTCTGACTCTTTTTTACAATCTTATTTATTTTTAATCTATTGACGTATTAGTTATTCCCTGATTGCAACAACAACTTACTGTTCGTTAGTGCACTGAAGTCAATAATATATTTGCTTTCTTCTTCCTTTGGTAGCGAGTAGCAACCCTAATTGGGGTTTTCTATAGCTTTGTCAAAGTTCAATCTCAAAATGTAGCTTCTTTCGTGCATAGAACACCCGAACACACAAAGTAATATGATAAAATGTTAAAACAACCTAAATGATGATGATCGATCATCTTAATTTTTTCTTACTTCTTAATTCACCTGATGAGCGCTCTCATTGGCTAGGTCATGCATGACATACTGTACCACTGCAATAACATAGCTAAGGTAAATCTGAGCTCTACATGTAGCTATTCTTAGTGTGATTTTACTTTGATAATCTTTAAGTAATTTTGTATTTAGGTTTCTCTTGATTTGACACAGTATGACCATTTGGAATTTCTCAGCGTTGTTCCTCACAAATGATGGAAATATGAAAAGTGATGGAAATAGATGTCTAGCCTATAAAATGAGACATCGATGTTGCGCATGGACTGATGCAAAGTGCCACAGTTATGATGCTTGACGTATATATATGTTGTTATACTATCTTTTAATACAACTGAAACTGCATTTCTATTTCAGTTTTTAAATGATAACAGCTCTCTTGCTAAAAATAAGTTTCCTTCAGTTCAGTCCATACGAGTAATTAAGTCTTAGCTTTTCTTTGCATTTATTCTGACTTATTCACTCGATTGGAAACAATAGAATGATATAAAGTTTCTGTTGTGAGACCTCTGTAAGTTCATAGAAATTGGTAGCAATGAAGTGTGGATCCGATCTTTTGTTCTGGGAGATAAATTTAAATAATCAACAGGATTAACTGGTCAGGCAAATTGAATCAAAATAAGACACGACTAAGCCATGGTAAAAAGACACTATATGTAGTTAACGGAGTATGTTGGTCATGTATTGTTTTATTTTTGCTGATCATCTGTGTTGTACTTCCTATACTTTATTGTATATTACTGACTATGTCAGTTTTTTGTTACTTGATTTCAATTATCACTGCCGAAGCAACACAAGGTATAGATATGGAAATCAGAGGAACTACACCGTGTTATGGGGCTTGCGGATTTAATAAAGAGAGTAAGTTAAAATCTTCAAATTAATTAGATAATTTTGTTATTTGCCAAGTATTGGTAGTGATCTCTCTTCATTAGATTTGTCCAAACGTTATCTATGCTTCTTTTTTTGTGTTTGATTTCTGCAAAAAATCCATGTTTACCTATTTGAAAAATTTGTTTGCTTATGCAATTTACCTTACTTGCATTACACTATAAAATATGCATACGATTTGATTTGGCATTTGATTGTCGAATTGAATTGTAAAGCTTGCTTAATAAGTGATTATTGAGGGATTTGATTTATTTCTTTTCTACCTCTTTATCCCTTGTCAGATTTGAATCCAAGACCCATTGTTCTATTTTAATGGGTTTTGGCAGATTGGATCTTTAAGCAACACAAGTTGTTGTTTCACTGTTGAATTGAATTGTAAAGCTTGCTTAATAGGTGACAGTTGAGGAATTTGATTTGTCTCTTTTCTTCTTTATTCCTTATTGGATTTGAATCCGATAGCCATTGTTCTGTTTTTTAACAAAATGTAACGAAATCTTATTTATAGTAATTATTTTATTTTAACATTAAAAAAATGCACAAAAGGGTTTAGATAACTGATGTTTACAAATTTTAATAAGCCCTGAAATTATGTTATGATTTTTTAAGTTTATATATCTCGGCTAAACAAGTGTAGCCTAATTACATTTCTTCCAAACCACACAGTTTGTAGCAGCAGCGAAATGCAGAAAAGTGTTGCTAATCTTTCAAAGATTCCACAAAGCAGTAGAGATTTTAGGAGCTGAGATCCAAATTTGGTCATGAAAATCTGAAATCTTTTCTCTTGGAATTGCTAATCTTCAGATTAGGATTTTTTTTTCTTTAATTGACTTGGAAGATTGTTCTTAACTTTCTCTTTATAATATCTCCAATTGGACTTCACTTTTTCTTCCATAGTAGTAATATTCAAAAAAAAGAAAATTACTGGTGGTTTCAGACAGCTAGCTTTGGAACAACAAACATAGACACAACTGCTTGCAAGGATAAGAAGTGCCCCGACGAGTCTCGCTTCCCGCTCAGTTTTTTTTCCCCTTTTCCTTTTCTTTATGTACCTATCTTTGTCTTTAGATATCTGGTACACAATAGCAGTAAAGGAAAGTGCAAACCAATGCTGTTACACACTCAGTGTTGCATGTGGTAGGCTCAAACTTTCCTATGATATTGGATTTTACATTATTGAAATGCATCTTCTTATATTTGTTTGTGTAGAACAATAACATGTTTCGTTAGTTATATAAGGATATTGGATTTTACAGGGATATTGGATTTTTTTACTATTGAAATGCATCTTCTAACAATTGTGATTATTCAAGAAGTTCGTAACTTACCTTATGTGAAGTTTTTGTTCCATACATTAACTAATACTCATGTACATGCTGTTTTTGTTTTATTGTTTATATACGTTGTAAATTAATACTTGCATATATTGTTGTTTTTTTCATTTTGTACTATTCTTTTATATGTAAACTAACACTTGCACTATATAAACTATTATCATTTCGTTATATCACCAATAGCTCATACATTCTATATATCAGTTAACATTGCCGAAGCAAAGCGAGGCATTTCGCTAGTAAGAACTAATGCCAAAAAAAATAATAATAGTAAGACATAAGAAAGCACAAAAAGAACATAGTAGCATTTTGACAAAATGTACTGTTCATTATTAATCTTCATGGTAAAAAAAAATTATTTACACAGCTTTTGTTCTGCACGATAATTGTTAGATCTTTTACATTTAAAATTATATTGCAAAATGGAACAAAAAAATTAAGACGGCTTCTCACTGATAGAGAGTTTTTTGATAAAACAAAAAAGAAAGTACACAGATAGATTACCACACATGCAAAACAAACTTTTTTATTAATTGCATGTCAAAAAATATTGTTTACTTATAAAACACTTACAAAATGAGGAACTCACAATAAAAGAAAATAAATGAGAGCAAAAAATACACTTACAAAATATTGTTAATAATCTTTTTTAATATTAACATATTGTTGGCGGTATTCACCGCCAACTATAAAAAATGTGATTCATCATAATAGAAGAAAAACATTAACTACACAATTCTGCTCCCGTACTTTTTTAGATGCTAACGATGAGATAAATCCGTACAATTTTTGAACCAGTAAAATAAGAGGAGGGTCAAATGCCTCTATTTTTTGTGTCTTCACCGTGCTTCTATTTTTAAAACATTAATAACTCAAATTTAAAACATAAATTTTAAAATAAAATTGTTAGATACGATCTATATAATTTCACTGCTTATAAAAAATATCACATTTTGATTTTATTTTTATGTGAATTGATAAGTTGAAAAATGAATATCTACAAATTATCTACCTCAGTATATTTTTACAATCTCTTGATGACAAACACAACAAAGTTTAATAATCATAATTTTTTACACCTGCATAAATAAAATGATGTAGATGATATATAACCTTTTTATTTTGACTTTTAAGTTTTAAATTTTGAGCTATTAAAGTTTTTTAAAATGAAAGCATGATGAAGGTACAAAAAAATGAAGGCATTTGAACCCTTCTCATAAAATAAATTGTTTGCAATCTAATAAATTTAAATTTTCAAGATATTAAATCCTTTTAACGATATAATTTTCTGAAATGCTTGGAAAATCTAAAATAGTCTGTCATACTATTGTGCTTATTTTTGCGTTAATAATGTGGTACTGAAATAAAAGATTCACATACTTCTTTATACTAAAATTATTTTTTGGATTTCATTCAAAAATATATATATATCATTTTAAAATAAATTAAATTTTAACAATGATAATTTCTATATAAGAAGCTTACAACCAAATAAATTTTAGACATATATACATAATTATTCAAAATTGTAAAAACTAGAAAATAAAAATTAACATGATTAACTGCATAAAATTTCTTACAAGGAACTACGAACTCTCTTAAATGAGGAGAGAGAGCACGAGAAAATATAAATTTTCTTATCATAATAAATAAGGAGAGATGATCGAATTAGATAGATTAGAGTAGTGATGATATGACATAAATAAATAAAAACTTAAAACTTAATCCTCTATATGGAGTATAGATTATAAGTGGGTACATATTAAATTGATATATAAATTATATTCTGATGCTTTAAATTTTTTGCGAGATATTAATTGATGGATCCGGAAAAATGCATTACTTACAGATCTTGATACTGTTCTAATCTGTTTGTCTAAAATTCAAACAAAATAGCTTGCTAAATATATGAAGATCTATAATAGATACCCACATAATTAAATTATAATATTCTGTTGATGAATCCGCATCCTCTGCATTAACGTACTGTTTGAGTTCATCTTCAAATCGTGCAATCAGAATTCGAATCAATTCAGTCCACGTCTATAACGCATGAAGCTCTTTAATATTATTGTGGATTTAAATCAGATGGTTCAGATTTTAAGTCAAAATTTGAGTTAACGCAGAGGATACGAATTCTATTTCGATCCCTGTAACGAATTTAAAGATCCCAATTTAAAAAAAAAACCATTGAAAACATGTATATGCATCCATGCGCAGCATTTATAGCCGTATTAATTACAACCACTGACAAATACATGAATGTAATAAATAGCTGCAAAACCTGACAATTTATATATACAAATATGTAATTAATGCAACTTTGTAGTCCCCATTTTCTCATAATTTCTTTTGGAGATAATTTTTCGTTTTTCAAACATACCCTCGTTCCATGACACGACTGTTGGTCTGTCACGACTAAAATGTCATGTGTTATTTAGTCTAATATATAACAACTTGCTTAATAACTTCTATACATCAGCAATTTATTGAAACAATTGATGATTGGTCTTCTTTTCAAAACAGTTGCTTTTACAAATAATTCATTTTCAAAACGGATCGGATAATATCCGGCTGTATCCGGATCCGTATCCAAAAATTAGATACGGATATCCAATATTCAAATATTCGTGTTGATACAGATACGGATATGGTTTTAAAATTTAATTATTCGTATCAAAATAGTAGATATATCATATAATTTAATATATATATATTATGAAAATAGTTATGTATATATCTACGGATATCCAATATCCAATCCGTATCCGTAGATATCCGTCAAATATCCGATCCGTATCTGTATCCGAAAAATAAAAATGGATACGGATATGATTTTACCACTATTCGATCCGTATCCGATCCGTTTGCACCCCTAAATACAGTACAGCCATCACACGGTAATGAAAAAGAATAATACATGCATAATTTGAAAATTTAATTTGGATACACATTCTTCAAATCATTTTGCTATTCCATAGATCATTCTTTGGTATGTTTGGTTGTAAAACAAAAATAATTAGAATAGCCGAATCAAGAATAGCTATTGTTTGTCTTATGAGAATAGCTAAATCTCAAAACTCTTAGGAATAGTCTATTCTAATAAGACAAAAAGTTTGGATTCACTATTCTAGCTATTCTAACCTAATCAAACACTGAATAGGCTATTCCGAATAACTTAATCTCAAAAATAGCCTATTCTCATTACAACTAAACATACTTTTAATTAACAAGTTAGTACCAACACTTGGAACATTGGGTGCAGATAACCTGTATACTATGGAACAATCTGTGGTCTAAACATGGTGCTCAACCAACTGCATATTAAATTTAGTGTTTAGGTGTAGCCTACTTAAGTGTTGGTTATGAAGTTGGGAAGTCAAATAATGTTATTCGATGGAGTAAAACAATACCCATTCCTCCAATTCTACTTAAAAGAACCAGCAGAAAGCAAGTAACACAGTAAGCCCTTTTTTGTGTTCTAGATTTTTTTTTGGCTATTTAAGTGAATGAAATCAACTTACCCTAGGTTGGGTAGTCAGATATCTCATTATATCCTTTAAAATATCCGCAACCCATTGAGCGGTTAATTTACAAGAATTGAGCACCGACTAGGTAATTTTAGTGGCATATATAAGGTTCGATACAGACCTTATCAAGTCCAAATCAACTAAGAGAGAAATCAATGATAAAATGCAAGGAAAATATGTTTACTATTCAACATTCTTCTTTAACTTCTAAGAGCAATTAGACTAGTGTAGAAACAACTTACCAGCTTCCTTAAACGGGTTGCTGAAGGTATATGGTTTGGTAAAGGCGTCCCTATATGAAGAGTCAACTCTGACACATTTGTAATAGATTTCAGAATGTCATATAAAACTGGCAAATATTTTTTTTTTATTGAAATATTAAAAATATTTTTATATTTCTTTGAAAATAGATGGAATACTATCTTTTGCCTATCTTGAGAGGGAGTGTTGAGAATTGTATCTTTATTAGAATTATATTAGGAAATCGAGAATATAGAGAAATCTAGGGACTTATGTGTTAAATGAATAAACAAGGTTTTGCAAATCATTTCATTTCTATTAAAAACAATTGATAGCAAACAAAACTACTAGCATAACACCAATTTACACGCAGTCAAAGTGTAAGCTTATGCCATCAGGATAGCTTCATTGCTTCTGAAACTGGCCTTGTGCTTTTCACTAACAAGATGAATGGTCATCATTACAGTTGTAGTACAGTTGTATCGGCACCTCTCGCACCACAGCCGGTTGTTTTTCTCTACCACCTCATGCACCTCATGACCCACCTGAGATATTAAATACCATTTAGAAAATCAATGGTATATGGCAATTTTTTGCTTGTCTTTCTTTTTCTTTTATTGAGCAAGTGGTAGAAATTTCACAAACCTGCATTTTTTTAACTATTCGCTCTTCCCCTGTTGACATGGCAACTGGACTGTCTGCATTATCCATCTCCACCTTCACAGCCGCTAGCCCGATTCCTGATGTACTTTTCACATCCATGTCTGAATTTGCCTTCTTACTTATTTGCACTTTGGACCCTAATATTTTGAGCGTCTTTCGGTGCCTTTTTCCATTAAGGTGGTCCAACCAGAATTTGTCGCCTTTAACAGTGAGTTGGCATAGAGTACAATTATACTCCTTTTTATCGATCTTTTGTTTTTCCGCACTTCTCAGACTCACCTTGTCAGTGCTGTTGCTGGTAGTAGCAGGAGTAGGGACAGCAGAAATAGAGTCGCATTTTCTCTTTGAACCACAGGCTCCAGCCTCCTTAAGTAGCTCCTGAAATGAGAAGGATTCAAAGTAACAGTTTCATGCCAAAATTATATATAACATCTGACTTAAAAATCACTTGAATAATCTTAATGGCACTAATACAAATCTCCACCTTCACAGCCGCGAGCCCGATTCCTGATGTACTTTTCACATCCATGTCTGAATTTGCCCTCTTATTTATTTGCACTTTGGACCCCAATCTTTCGAGCGTATTTCGGTGCCTTCTTCCGTTAAGGTGGCCCAACCAGAATTTGTCGCCTTTAACAGTCATTTGGCATAGAGTACAATTATACTCCTTATAATCGATCTTTTGTTTTTTCTCTCTTCTTAGACTCACCTTGTCAGTGCTGTTGCTGGTAGTAGCATGAGTAGGGACAGTAGAAATAGAGTCGCATTTTCTCTTTGATCCACAGGCTTCAGCCTCCTTAAGTAGCTCCTGAAATGACAAGGATTCAAAAGTAACAGTTTCATGCCAAAATTATATATAGCATCTAACTTAAAAATCACTTGAATAATCTTAATGTCACTAGTACATGCAATTCCAATTATGGATACGTCTAACCCTATCTCTACAGTTAACACTATCTCTACAGTTAACAGAGTGAGTCAACATCCTCAATGTTGAAAGGTACTAATATGGTGTTAAGCTCTATTTAGCAATATGGAAAAAGAAGGTCAAGACAAGCATGTATCAGAAAAGATGCCGATTGTTAAAGAAAGAAAAGCAGGAGTAATGTTGAGTAATATAGGGGAGTAGTCATTTGTTTGTAGTTTTCAACCACCTTACCGAATATATTCACACAGTACTTAGAAATCAAAATATCTTTTTTTCCCAAAAGAAGGCAATAGAAACCAAAATATATCATGATATCAGTTCAAAAATCAACATTAATAAGAAATCGAAACAAACATTAGACAGAGATCAAAACTAGCAAAAGTCGATAATATATGATAATAAAGAAACAATAAATGATTCAAGCTTAAATCAAACCAGCATCATACAAAAAAAGAGGGAAGGTACAACTTCATAGGGGAATAGTTGTTGAATGCAAATAATTCAATACCATTAACTGCTTGACTGTGTGATGGGACCATATTTAAGTGATCAAAGTGAAAAGAAATGTAAGTCACTTAAAACTGCACCCTTGTCAATCTTAGGAACCAACGCACGACTTGAATCTGACCAGTATATGTAACTGCAGGCCCCACTATTAAACCCCGCCATAACGAAGAAAAAGATGCCTATTATATCTTATTTGGAGAACTTTTAGTACATATCCAACTCTATTATAGATGACACCTACTAATAACGTATTTATGTATCTTCAGTTTACTTGTTAGTTATTACTCACTCTCGTAAGAACTAATATAAAAATGGCTAGATCATCCCTCACTAAATAAAATTTTGCTACAGAAAACACAGTACGTCTGTCAGAAGTGCTATTCCATTTTCTTGCAACTCTTATCAGAAAAGTGGGATAAGGCCAGTTAAATGAAATAGTCCCTAATTCAACCCCATCTATTCAACAGAATAGTCCAATTCCAACCTCCCCCCCCCCCCCCCCCCCCCCCCCCCCCCCAAACAAATGGAATGGGATATCACCACCTGTTGTTAAGGGACCTACGGCAAAATTTCCACTCAACTTCTTCCGCATTGTTCTATTCCATTCTATTCCAATTGTCCGTTCCATCATCATTAAACACTATTCTGTTCTATTCCAATTATGTTGGGCAACTATTCCAACTTTTATTATTCTATGCACCCAATTCCATCGTGCCAAACAGCATCAAGGTCTTTCTATAAAATATTTATTCTCGTAAACATGTTGTCTTGCCAGAGAATTTATTGTTGAATGTTTTCAAGTATAAATATATCAAAGTTGTTTTTGCCCGAACTCTCTATGAACTTAAAGTTTTACCATACTATACAATACGGCTATGATACTAACTTAGTACCAAGATATTGGTACTAAATTTTGAACGAAGACATTGAGACTAACATCAATATCATTATATCGGTTCGAATTGTCCAAATATTTGAACCTTGAAGTTCCAATAGCAATCCAAACCATCTAATAATCTAGACATCAAAATTTAGAGTAAGAAAATTTACAGCATCCATCTAGTTAAAGATTGTCATAAATCAACAATTGGAAATAGAAAGTATTACAAAAATGCAACACAGAACAAGCAAATGAGCAGGTCCAATTAAGTATACATTATTGCTACATATCAGATTAGACATAGAAGAAATTTTAGTGCGTTTATGCATTCTTACCATAATCGACAAATATTCGTTTTGTGCCATCAATAGCTTGCCTTTTCTATTTTTTAATGGATGGATGGCAATTTTAAAAAAGTATAGAACTTGTAATCCCAGTAAATTTTGATGTCTAGAATGTAATGGACAGATAAAATCACTCGTTTGAACTTCATATGCAAGATATGGACAGTCAGTATCAACTCTTTGCTACCAGCCACAAGTACCAAAGATAGTAACAACTCCTTGAGAACGTCAGTATAATAGCCATTATCCTTAAATACAACTAAATAATCTAGCAGGGTGTATCAAAATGTTTTCCAAAAGAAATGTCATGTGACCACTTCTCAAAGGAATAATTTTGTCACTCTCAGTCCTTAATGTGCTAGTCCCACAAATGTTCAATAGGTAACAATGAACCAATTCTTGGCTGCTGATGATAAAAACATTCAATGCAGACAAGTGGTCTTATGAATTTCCATTTAGTTGTATTTACAACTTATTATCAATTTCATTTGCATGTTAAGAAGAAATCTAATTAAAAGTGTGGTACATGTTTAAATTTTACTTGACTAGCCCATACCACATTAGCTTCTGACTAAAATAAAGATACTAACACAATGAAAAATTCAAAACTAATACATGCCTGCCAATGAAAGCTAATACACTTTTGGCAAAATGTGGCACCTGAGGACACAACACAACATCCTCGACCATCCTTCAAAAATAAACTAACCCCACAAGTAACCGTAACTGTTGATTATATTTTGGAAATGACCATCCTTTAAAATTGTTAACTGAAACAGGCTCTACTAAAAGAATGACCATCCTAGAACACACTACAATTAATCTATAACAGTTAACAAATTTTATGGACTCTTGATCTTGTTCGAAATCAACTTCAAAATTATAAGAATTATGTGGATGCATCCTTTGTGAAAAAGAACAAGATCAGAGGTTATGGACTCTTGATCTTGTTTGAAATTAACTTCAAAATTATAAAAATTATGTGGATGCATCCTTCGTGAAAAAGAACAAGATCAATGGTTTGGATTTGATGTTAGGAATTTGAAATACAAACTTTGAAATATATATGCAAAAGATAGATTGTATAATTGGTGGCAGCGAACCCCTCTTATATCTATAATGGACCAAAAGAACTCTAAAAATGATTCGATCTCAACCTAATTAGCACTCAAGCTGCCTTAATCGACGACTGAACTACTAGTCAAAACTATTGTTTGATAGGAACTTAGTAGCAATGATACTTATTACTACTAAATCACCAAATCATACACAACCAGTCTAAAAATTTGCAGAATCTCTAACAGAGTTTGGGCAAGCTTGATTCCCAAACAGCCAAAGAACCCAGGATAAATATGAAGTAGAACTTAACTGTGTTTAACAAAGTAAATTTTAGTTATTTTATTCTGTGTGATATCCAAAATTCCAAATATCTTTTTGATGCTGTATTAATGTTAATCAACACTAATCACAGTCACAGACATAACTACACTTGAATTGAGCAATTAAGCTGAGTATTGCCACAAGTGACCAGTACTGAGCCCCAGGTAAAACTGCATCAACATACAGTAACTCCACAAAGTAGCGACAACTGAGTCTAGATTGCATTGCTTATGCCTCAATCAAGCCTCAGATGTGCTCCGATTGTGCAAACTAAATGATGTCGATATATTTATTACTCATTTTGCCCACACCAACGTACTTATTTCTCCTTCAAACTTTGCATCAGATATACTTAATTGATGTCTTAGGACTCATTAGCAAATAGACGAACTACTGGTACATTCAGCTGAGTACAGAAGTAGCCCAAGAGTACCAAATACCCGCAGACTAATACCAAAAACAACATCACAATAATATAAGAATAAAATAACCTCAATACAAAAAAGTAGAGATTTTGGAAACTTGCCTTTGAAGATTGAGGAAAAGGCAATTTGTCCAACCTTATTTCCACTCTCAGGCTTTAGCACCTTGTTTCCATCCCCTTTCTTCTCAATGTTTCCTCCACTAGAAGGGGCCATGATCTTGTCTTTGACAAAGCTTCCTTTGGAAGTGGACCTTTCGAAAGAGCACCGCTGTTCGACATTATTTCCACTCTCTGGCTTTAGGACCTTGTTTCCAGCCCCTTTTTTCTCTGTGTTTTTTTCTATTAGGAGGGGGCTGATCTTGTCTTCTAGAGAAGCTTTTGGCCTTAGTTCCTCTTGATTCTTGGGGGATTGTACCTTGTCTATGAGCAAACCTTGTGGCTGCCTTGTTTCCTCTTCAGTCACCTCCATTATTTTGTGTGATATTTCATTAACATTTCTTTCAACCTTATTTCCCTTCTCTTTTGTTTGAACAGTCTGTTCATCCTTCTTCTTTTGAATCTTTTTTTTATTAGGTGGTTGGACCTTGTCTTCACTCACAGGTGGTTTTGACGTCAGTTCCGCTTCATTTATCTCCCCTATTTTGTGTGGGACTCCTCTCACCCGGCGCCTCACCTTAATGCGCTTGCGCTTAACCTGACCCCTCGGACCTGTCGTGTAACAGCCATATGAAACCTAGGTTGTTCATACTGTACAGATGGCCATGTTTTATGATAACCTGGATTGGGATGTCTAAGGCCATAGTAGCGCTCCATCTCTAGTTCCACCCTCACTTCTTCTTCTATAATCCTTTCTACGCACCTCTTCTCTCAATACCTCCCTCCCGGATTCTCTCCCTTTCAATTCTCTCTCTAGAAAGGGATCTCTTCGTGGTCGATTGGGGAGAAACAGGTAGTGACTTGTTGTAGGTTCTTCACCCCGGGGTCTGTAGTCTAGCATTCTTGCTACAGAGAGATAAGAAAAGAGCTGAGTAGTGTCACTATAAATCTCTCCACCAAGAATCCAAAATTATAAACACATACCATACAGATCATGAACATGCATACAGAATATTTGTCTGTTTGATCAGGGTTACAATAACAATACAGCGGAATATGATATACAGTATCAATACTATGTGCTTGGTTCTGGTAAGACCATATGAATACAATGCTGTTTAGGTATGCACAAGTGCAGAAGTGCTGAGCCAGTTAGTCTGGCAAAACTGCATTGCTGGCCCATGCCAACTGTACCAACCAGCTGCAATCCCCCCATTCACGTATTTTGCCTTTTTGAGACTCCAAATGGGAAACAATCTCAATCAATCGAATTTTAACCCTGCAAACACCCTTCTCTACTTCTACTCGTGTCAGGACAAAGAAACTCAAACAGGTTGCATTTTTGCGCGCATGTTTGGGTGATTTGCGTGCTTAGATAAGGGTTTGGAGGGAGGAAGGGAAGGAGATAGAGAGCAATACCTCGAAAACCATGAGTGGAGAAATAAGCCATGGTCTGAAGGAGGGAGGATGTAAGGGGGCATAGGCAGCATCATAAGGAGGCAGGAAATAACTGTCGTAGTAAGGTGGCAGGGAGGATAAGGAGCGAAAGAAAATCGGGATGACGTGTGATAGAAGTGTGAACGAGGTACGCCGTTCGAAACGCTCGGTCGCGGAAATCCATTCGCGATCAATTGGAGGTTCGCCGGAGGTTGGCAATGTCGCGTCGGTGGATTTAGGGTTAGGTTAAGAGGGAATTTGGAATTTGGGATGGAGACCAAGGTTTGGAAAAAGGTCGGGAACGAGAATGTCAGGACGCCTCTTGTTTTCAATGGGAATCGTCTGACGAAAATCGGAGGTTCAGATCGGTATCTTTTATTTTAAGTCGCTTTTTTAGCCGAATTTTTTTGTTACCATAATTTCTAATTAAACAAATATCACCCTAATCAATTTATTTTGAGCCGGTTACGCTTCCTCAGTCCACACGTCAAAATAGAGTAGTGCACACTTCGCAGAAAGTACTATTTGATGCTTTAATTAAGAGTACCAAATGATACTCTTCACAGAGTGCATATCAACACTTTATTTTTTTTGTGATTCTGTCCTTTTTATTTTGTAATTTTTGAATTATGAATTTTTGTTTTGGATTGTAAATTTTATTTGCTTTATAATTTTATTTTCCTTAAAAGACCAAAATTTTATTTTTCTTAAAATAAATTTCATAATTCTAAAATTGCAAAACAAAACAGAATAGAACCACACAAAAAAATGGTTGATGCGCACCCTGGGAAGGCCACCATTTTGTGCGCTTCCCCAGTTAGAGTACCAAATGGTACCCTTTTTCAGGATACGCACCAACCTATTTTGGTGCGCGGGACTGAAGAAACGTGGGTGGAAACTCTAAAAACAAGTTGATTAAGGGTGTATTTGTTGTAATTAAGAATTAACCAGGTGGTAAAAAAATGACTTTTTCAGGAAGTTATTTTTAAGCCGAATTTTTTATAGTTAGCATTTCAGAAAAATTGATATTTCAAAATACCTGTTTTTTCAAAAATCTTACTAATTGTCAATAATCTATTATAATAAATATTAAATTATGCTATTTAAAATCATCTATAACACTAATTGTCACATACAAGACCGAATTTTTATAATCTATTTACAATGGATATTAAATTATGCTATTTAATATATCTATAACACTAATTGTCTCATACTATATCAAGACTGAATTTAAATCATCTATAACAAATATTTGTGAATTGTTTCACGAATTATTCATTGGAATCCTTTTGACATGAATAGACACATTATATAAATTTTCAAAATCGTTCTAATTATTTGTAAAAGTTATCAATTATTCACATTAATCAGAGTTTATTCTCTTCTTTAAACTTTCCAATTTTTAATATATTCACATGCATATAAAAAAACATATTCCATATACTCCTATAATTATACTGACGATACAGTGCATCAGTGAATTGCTCGCTGCCGTCGTTCGCGGACCAGTATCCTCTGCGGAGCATTATGGTGCGGTGCCGTGCGTCCTTTTAATCTGATCCGTTCGTTTTGATCGGACGGACGAGATCAGATCTTATCGGACAGGGAAATTTTAATTTTTTGTTTTCAATTCGGATAAGATCTAATCTGGTCCGTCCGATCAAAACGAACGGATTAGATTAAAAGCACCGCACGGCACCGCACCGTAACGCTCCGCAGAGGATACCAATTCGTCGTGCGCACCCGCCACAGCAAATCCTAATTCCTAAACCCGAAACTCCTCCCGTTAAGCCGTTCCTCCTTCCGACCGATTCGATACGCTTCTCTCTACTCGTTCCCTATAACCGAATCCAAAACCTGGGCCCCTTCGACAAGAAGTTCCGTCGAGCTTCTCCTCTCCCTCTCTCCTTCTCCTTTTCCTTCTCCGTCTCCTTCTCCTAGAGCGGAAGGGCCTCATTTCACTTATTTCTCTCTGATCCAAAACCGAACTCGGGCGATAGACTTCAAAGTAGGTAGGGTTTGGCAAAAATGGCGGTAATAAGCGTTGCTACAAGGTACAAAATTACAGTCAAAGACGCGGGCATCCCGGGAGTCCTCAAAATGGTCCGCTGTCATTCCTCTCAATCTATTTATCCATCTAAATCCACTATTTAAATGGAAACAATTTTGGTTTTGTGGTATCTAAATATCGGGAAACTCCCCTAAGTGTTAGAGAGTTGAAGAAGGGATGGACAATGATTTTTCTGATAAAACTATGAAAAATGCAACTCAATACATTGAGCTTATCATATCAGTACATAAAATATTATAACCTGTTCTTATCATGCAAATTTCAGAACGAGGAGAGGTTTGTCTTTCAGCCGAATGATCCAAGATCATTAATGAAACTGAATATTGAATTTCGAAATATTAAAGGTATGAATGTTCTTCTTCGAATTTATCAAGTATCTAGTGCGATACATTTACCATACACCCAAGAAACTAACATTGCTTTTTCATCACGTGGAATTCTGATCTGTTGTTAGTTTGGTACCGGTTGAGTATCAGTTGAATTTTATCAACCTTTTCTTGTCACTTTACTTTTTTTTTTTTTTTTTTATATTGCTTGTTTATACTTTTAGATCAAAGCTTAAATGAGGTTTATATTTAATGCTGCATTCAGAAAACATGTCTTTGTAGTAATTTGGCTAAATTTTTCGTGAACACAAAAACTTATATTTGATTTTATGGTTATTATGTATTATCAATTAGGCCACAAGTTCAGCAAAGATGGATCCAACAAGCATTGCTAAATCTCACACAAGACTCTGAGAAGGTGAAAATTGTTCATCATTACTATTGATCAATCTGTTAGATATGATTTTTGTTTGCCAGAATTGACATTGCTAGATACTGCTATTGTACCTTTTTGGTCCAGCATACCTTTTTCTTGAAGAGGATACCTTATTTGATTTGTTTTGAATTCTGGCAACCTTTTCATATTGTCTATGTAAGTGTTCGTCACGGTATGTACAAATATAGCACTGCCGGTCCACAAGTTCATTCTTTCTTTTTTTTTGGCTTGTTTGGTGTTCATTGCTCCATTCGAGGTTAATTGAGGCTTAATTGGCCCTTTATCAAGGTTCAGACATATATAGGCAAGGAGTGGCATGAATTGTGGGAGGTATGGTAATAATTTTCTTATTAATACTTTTATTTAATTACATTTGTGTATGTAATTCTTACAGGGAACAGGCTATATATTCGAGTTTGATAATTTCACCGATAGAAATTCCTGTCGTGATTTTGTAGGTACTAATATCTAAATTTTCATCATTCTCATTATTTAGCTGACAACATTTTTTAATAATAAGGTAGCCAACTAACAGAACAAAGGAAGACTTAAGTTAACAGAATTAAAAAAATAATTGTTTATTGGATCAAAAAAGGGCCTGGACTTTTGGTACATTCAGTCATAAGAATATACAATGAAATGGTCTGGATGCTTTGAAGATTTTTACTTCGGCCACTAAACTCATTTCCTTATGATTAGTTCTGCATTGAAAAATTAACAGGGAGGAGTTTTAGGCAAACTTCAATCTGTGCCAGCTAGGCCAAATGACCAATCAGTGCCAGAAAAACCGGCTGGTCCTTCATTTGCTGAACAACTCAGCACTACCGAGATGGAGCGTAGGATAAAACTTTTAAGAGAGGATAGGTAACATTCAGTACTATAACCTACTGGCATTGTATTAATAAAATAGCTTTCTTTGAAACAGATGTGAATTGTACTATGCCCCTGCGGGACAATAAATATTAAACATGCTTTACTAAAGAAATAAAAAATAATCAGCACTGCACCTTATACTGTTTTATGATTTGTCAAAAGATACTCACATATTGTCCTCCTCCTGTCCAATTCAGTCTATCTCTGCAAAAGTGAGGGGCAAATATGATCTATTGGGGCATATTTTGAGAAAAGAGGGATATGGTGATGGAGGTGATATTTTTCATGTTTTAGGAGTGTATAAGATGTTTCTTGTTTCGCAGGCATACACGATAATATGATGCTTTGTAGGAACAAACATATAATTGTTTTGTTAAGGGTAAGAGAAGGGCACTCAGGCACTATTACAGATATCATCAGCATATAACTGTAAAATCTATCACTTGTGAGCTGACTTGTACATCTGATTGATTAACACATCTGATTATCGCATATTAACCAGTGAGTTGCAGAGACTTCATAAGCAATTTGTCTTAAGTGGGGTCTTGACGGAGTCAGAGTTTTGGGCAACTAGGAAGGTAATATGTTTCTTGTTTAAAGGATGTGCCTTTTTTTGATCAGTTTTAGAATCACTCAAGCATGCGATCTGTAAATATTGGAAGTTAAATTTTGGAATATTGAAAGCTAGTTTCTGTCGTCTTGTGCATATTATGAAAGGTGCTTTAAGATATATGGCATTTTTTCATTTTGGTTTTGTTTGTAACCAAATACATTTGCTGTTTCTTATTGTTTGTAGGCCTTACTCGGTGAAGACGGAAACCACACGACCAAAACAACGGCCTGGGTTCAAGAGTGCCATGTTGGCAGATGTCAGACCTTCTGCTGATGGGCGGGTATTATTTTGTGTATTCTATCACTTTGCAATTTTGGTCCTAGCTCTTTCATAGAACAAAACTAAAGTAGTTATTGTAGTTTTGTTATCAAGTTTAAGTTTAATATTGCTATTTGTGCAGACGAACAAGGTCACATTCAGCCTTACACCAGAGATTATGCACCAGGTTTTCGCTATTGTTTATTCATGTGACAATATATCTTTAACAAATTTGTATTCTCCTGATAACTTCCATATCTTGTGTATGACCTAATAATTATGGTTAGCATTTGGGCAAATATCTTATAACCTGGCATAAAAGGCAGAGGTGGGGGGGGGGGGGGGGGGTTGGAATCAACATTTCATTAGATTATCAATGATACCTATGTATGGTGGGGAGTCCATGAAAATTTCCACTTCAGACTTATGGGCTTCTAGGTGATTTTTTTGATGTTCTGCTGGGTATATATTGAAATTGATCTTTTTGTTGAGCATATGAGTGATATGTCTACTGCTATTCATTGTAGATTTTTGCTGAGAAGCCTGCTGTACACAGAGCATTTCTCAATCTCGTGCCATCGAAGGTACAAATCACATGCAAGCTGTGCCAATTTTTGTCAAATACTGTTCCTAGATTTCCATGTACTATTTTGACTATGCAACCGGTTTTTTAGATGGCAGAAAAGGATTTCTGGACAAAATATTGCAGAGCAGAGTACCTGAATAGGACGAAAAATGCAGTTGTTGCAGCGGCTGAGGCGGCGGAGGATGAAGAATTAGCAGTTTTCTTGAAGCATGATGATATACTAGCCAATGAGGCACGTCGAAAGGTACCAACAAGCAAATTTTCTTTCTTCTTGTGTTTTGCTGTTATGCTTTGGTGTCTATTTGCTTAAGGTGCTATGTTTTAGACCTCTTCTGTTTGTTGATATTTACTGTTACTATGTTTTTCCCAAATACTAATTTAAAGAAATTAGTAACACATATCCTTACAAGGTACCACCCAATTGATTGGTGGAATTAAGAATTGCAATATGGCTCGTGCTCAATTTTCTCTGAGCTAGCCCCAATCGTGCAACCTTATTCAATGTTGCATGAGTCGACACTCATTCTGCAATTTTACTTCTATTAAAGCTACTTTAGACTCAGTTCCACCCGAATTTGTTTTATTATGCATTTTCTATTACTTTTTTTTTAGGAAACAATTTTACCTAATAGAGCCTATGTTACCATTTATTGGTACCATCTTCTTTCTTTTTTTTTTTTTTATAATTTTTGTATGAGGCAGCAGTTTCACTCAATGTTGTCACTTTTTACCATTAATTCTGCATATAAACATAACCATCCATCATAATAATAAAAAATAGTATTTGCCAGTTTTTGCAAACTGCTCCACGTTTACTGTACTGGATAAAAACACTTGCATTTCTAATGTTTGACACTAAGAACGGTGTTTTTTTTGTTGTGTATTATTATTATTATTATTTTTGCAACTGATGCCCAACTGTAAAATAGAAGTTAATTAAATGAAAATACTGACGTTATCCTTGATTTTTCCATGTTGATCTTACCAGAACCTTTTCAACCATTACATACGAACTTAGGGACCCAACAGATAAATCCTCCTGTATTTAATCTAGCTTCAACATTAACGAGACATTTCTTTATGTCAAATTAGATGTCAGGTGCAGTTGTAATACCTCACAGAAGTTGGGTGCCAAGCACTAGTATAAAAACTCTTGGTTGTTTTATGAGATATTACAAATTTTTGGGTGTCATTTGCAAAGAAAAGTTGTATATGCTCAACCAAAGTAGTACCAGAAGTCGCTAATGCAATATTGGCACGACTCTATTGAATCATTCGCTCCCTTTTTATATATTTGTCTGTGCAGATCAGGCGGGTTGACCCGACTTTAGATATGGAAGCTGATGAAGGAGACGACTATATCCATCTACCGGTCTGTTTCCTATTCTTTTCATTTTTCATGTTTACCCATGAAAAAACCACATATTTAAATACACCCACAGAAAATGTGAAATATCATGGATACCTTTGGAAACAACAAAATACTAAAGGTACTGTTGCTCTAATACTGTACCTAGTTTGTTAATTTGTTTTTGAATGTACTCCAAAATCTTCCCTTTAAAGCCCTCGACCCTCCTAGAAAAAGAAAATAATGCCAGCATTAATTAGTTGCATACCTGTTGGATAGATCTTTCAACATAAATGCCAGTATCTATATCTTTCTTTGCTGGGTTTCATTTTACTTGCCTTCTTTTGTGCTTATTTGATGTTTATATGGCTGGATCAATGCCTTATTATATGGAGGAAATAATTGTCGATTTTTTACTAGTGTGTGTGTGTGTATTAATCAGCATGTATCAATTAGGATCATGGGATTTTGCGAGATGGGCAGAAGGACACACCTGAGACAGAGACTGAGGTGAGTAGGAGAACTCTCTCTCAAGACCTGAATCGGCATGCGGCTGTTGTTCTTGAGGGAAGAACATTAGGTAAGAAATTATTTCATCTCAGGTTAATTGCAGTGATGATTTTACGAGAGACATTGCTTTAGGTAATTATTTGTTTAGAGAACCTTTGTATGGTTTTCTGTTGCAGATGTGGAGTTAAGTGATACAAGGACTGTGGCCGAAGCACTTGCAAGGTCCAAAAAAGGTCAGAGAGAGGATTTATTACTAGTTTCTTTTTTTGTTTACTAACTTTATTGAGATGAGTGCTTGGAGTGAGCTAAATATATGATTAACTTCAGAACACTATTTGAGCTGTGAAAAATTACTTAAACAAAGATACATGGTATCATATCATGGATTCAATTGCATATTATCTATATTTTTTATAATGATATCTCATTGTCCTGTTTTTTTTTTCTAGAATTATCATCTAATGAAAAATCGGAAGAGAATGTGAACCTTGAGAGGCAAGAGAGGGTTGCACGCATGACTGAGTTGGAGGACCTTCAGGGCTCACGCGAGCCCCCATATGCATCACTTTGCATTAAGGTACAATTTGTTTGCATCAATTATGATCAAGTCTACTGTAAATCCATACAGTATGAAAATATCATGTTTACTTCTAAAAATTAAAGCACCATAAATACTGTGGAGACCCTGCAAAAAGTAAAAAATTTCAGTAGTAATTTAGGAAATGGCATGACAAGTACACTATCTACCTCTCTATACTAAAATATACTTTAGAAGATGCCTAAACCCCTACATGTTATTTATCTGTATGAGGTAAACTCTACTGTTCATGCTCCTTTCTTTTGAATGGTAGGATATTTCTAGTATTATGCCATTTGCTTCTCATATTAGTATCCTTACCAAAAGAAAAAAAGGAGGGGCCAATAAGAGAATAAGAGACCGATGTGCTTTTGCTTATGTCAGGATCCAAGAGAGTACTTTGACTCGCAGCAAGCCAATGCTTTAAGGGATTTAGGTGGTACTGAGTTTGGTACAAATATCCTTGATTCCAGTTTAAGTAAAGAAGAGGCATATCGCTATTTGAAGGAACAGATATCTGAGGTGAAATCTCGAGGGTTAAAAAATCCAGTAATTCGACCTGACACTGCTCTTAAGGTACGCTGATATATAATCAAGGTCAATATATATGGTTATTTTCTGGGATAATTTTACAACTTAAACCTACAATTATTGAGCCATTAGACTAATTTGAAGAGAAACATATTATGTATTGGCAATTTTGGCCCTGCCTACACTTAATCCAATGGGTTTGATATAGCGCTTGATTGTATATAGACCTGTTATGATGTGATCTGATCAAGTTGATACGAGTACTTTAGGGTAAATTTTCTGGGTTTTGTTCAACTATGGGTTTAAACATATTTTGCTGTCTTGCAAAGGTTTTATTTGCTAATATTGTAAGACTGCTGGGTTTTATTTTACAATTTACTTTTTTTAATACCTGGTGATTCGACTTTCTATCCACACTCGATAGGCTACCATAAAAATTGAATGAGAAGGAAAACCTAACTGTACGCCCTTACCTGACTGGTATGAGCTAGGTTTTCAGTGGGTTGAGCCAACACCTCTCTAGCACAAGGTTTCAGCTGGGAAAGAACCCTCAGGAAAGCGCACTTGATAGAATACCTCACCGGACCAAAGATGAGCTTATGCAGGTAAGTATACTTAATTTCACTGTAATTCAGATTTGGTAGCCCAAAATTGCCTAAAGGAGGGTTATGGGAATCCACTCACAGATGAAAATTGCATATGATGCAAAGGTATGCAAAATCAAAGAAAAAGGCTATAATCAAAAGTCTATTATAGTAGAAGTTTACTGTAGAGGATAGGGAATTGTGATATACAAAGTTAAAACAGGGTATACGAGGCAAATAAAAAAAAAAAAAAATCATCTCAGAATATTCATAGATTAGAGGCATAGCCCTTGAAATATTAAGAGAGATTGCAAACAACTGCAAATGGAAAATGGCAAAACCAATGCAAAGCTTATTAATTAAATAGGCACACTGCATCAAAGAATTAGGAACATATATTTAAAATGGTTTCTGGGTCATTAGTATTTAAAGGGCAAAAAACGTGGTTTTGTGATGGACAATTGGTAATGTTTGTCTGGCCGAAAACTTTCCAAACGTGGAAAACTAATTCAGCATGAGTATAAATTGGGGCCTTATCTTATTGATTTGTGGAAATCAGTATAATGAAGGTTGCTAATTAAAATTAGAAAATTGCAAAAGATTGCCAAGCTATGAGTTGTTTCAAAAGGTACCAGATCATAAAATAGTGTATTATATTAGAAAAAAATATATATTTCATGAAACAAGGTAATGTATATCAATAAAGGACAAATAAAATAGTATTGATATATACACCTCAAAACGACTAACCTTGGTAAGAGGATTGTAATTAAAGGATTGTTTGTTTGTTTCAGCATTGGACATCAATTCAAGAGCTACTAAGGCATTTTTGGTCTTCCTATCCCATCACTACTGCTGGCCTCTATAATAAGGTCCACTTTATTTTCTTGGTCCATTTTTCTATAAATTTGTCTACTCAACAAAAATGGTTTATAAATATTGCAATCTCTACAGTTTTTGTGCCCACCATGATTGTTGACTGAATGACAGTCCCATCAATTCGAACCACTTAACATAAGCTCTGACTATAATGTTCATATAGTTGAAATGTGAGGGACCATAATGGGGACTTGAAAATTTTGGGGACCAAGATGAGAATTGTCATACTTTAGTATAAATTTGCTACTCACAAAATGACACGGTATCTATGTGCCTTCAGGTCCAAAGGGTGAAGGATGCTATGGCGCAAATTTATCAGAAGTTGCAGGTATGTTACTTCTCATGTCAAAAGCACATGTCTAGTTAAAGAGGAGAGGTAATATCATGTCTACCTCCATAAAATGGGGCACATGTCCATGGCCAAGCAAGAATAGTGTTCATATAGGAAGATGTACAGAACTTGGTGATAACAATATCACTACTCACTAGTATCCCTAAACAAATTTGAAAATTATCAAAATCACCTATATTCCTAAACAAATTTGAAAAACATCACCCCTCTTTCTGCATTTACTACTTACCTCAAAAGGTACCCAAATATCCCTCATTCCTCCCTGTTTGTCTCCAAAAAAGGGGGTAATTTGAGCAACTTTAAAGGAACTAGGAGGGATTATTTTGATATCTTGCACATTTTGGAATGGTACATGAGATGGTTCTTGTTTTGCAGATGGTATATTGCCGTACTGGATCACGTTTGTTTTCCCTTTTTAATAAATGTAATGTTGCTTTCTTACATTGTTGAATACATTTAATTTTTCAGGAGATAAAGGAATCTGCCAAGTCAGATTTCAGGCATCAGGTTTCCCTTCTTGTGCAGCCCATGCTCCAGGTAACTGATAATGCATGCATGCACCCACACAGCACAGTTTGGTCACTGTGCCATGCATAATATAGACCTCTGGTACCTATGAGTCTATATTTCACTTATTCAATTTCTTTAAAGCTGATCTGAGCTGCAAGACAGTTTTTATGTTTCTTAGTTTTTCTTTACTATTGTATGGTTTTATTGGTTAAATGAAAAAAAAAAATGATGGCATTGAACAGTCTAGAATGATTTTTTTATAGATTAATGGTGAAATGACCCTCAAATCATTTCAAAAGTTTAACATAAATAATGTAGGTCACGATAATCACATTAGCTAGATTGTTCGCTGTTCACATATATATACTATCTTTGCATTTCTGGCTTGATATTTAATGCCCTCATTTTTTTCCTTTGTTCGATTACATGGTAAAAATATTCTGGAAACTGTGACACTGGTTTCCTACATGATTCCAATACAGAGATGACATTAAGCAGTTCGAATCAGCTGTTTGGACATTGTAAAGTGAAATACTTTTGTAGCACACAAAACTCTTTACTATGCATAGCATTATAACCAAACTAATATTTGTGTCCCCCGCATATTTGAGATTTCTGTTTGAAATTATTCCCCTGATGATTTCCAACTCTGTTTATCTAATCTACACGGTTTTTATGAAATTGGTTTTAGGACATGACCTATTATTACACTAAAGTCTCAGGAGCCTGTTGTATTTTATCATGGTTTCTTTTGCATAAATTTGTTCCTTTTCCTTTAGCACTATTTATTTTTGAATAAGCGAATAGATAAAGAACTGAAGTATTTCTACCTCTGTGCCTTTATAACCCAACGTACTAATATGTGTTTTGTGTTTGTATTCTAAATGAAATTGATAGGCCTTGGATGCTGCCTTTGCACATTATGATCTAGAACATCAGAAAAGGACAACAAAGAGCGGTGCAAAACCAAATGGTTTTGTTAAATAGAACATCAGAAAAGGACAGCAAAGAGTGGTGCAAAACCAAATGGTTTTGTTAAAAGAAAACTGGCAATTTTGTTTTTTTGGCTTCTGCCATTTCTCTGATTAAAATAAATTTTGATGTATGATGCTGTATAGAATTCTCTACAAATTTTGTTTGCTAGAACCAGATTGGAAGGGTTTGTATTCATTCCCTTTTTACTGCTCTGGCCGGGAATATATGCCTTTCCATTTGATAAGCTATTGTGAGGGGGGAGAATTATCTCCAGAGAATATTTTAGTCAAGAGACAAAATGGATGCCATTGTATTGCCTTTTTATAATAGAAATATCCCATGAATTAATCTCTTTTGAGAAGTTTTTCTGTTGAACTGCTAGTGAAAATTTTAGATTAGTTGCCGGTACACTTCAAAAGAGTACTTCAGTAAATTCTCTTGTAAAACACAGCTGTAGTTATCACGCTTGGTAACTATTTGTAAAGTTTAACATGAGAATGTAAGCCGTTTTTTTTTCTATATCCTCAAATAAATAAAAAAATTCAGAAATGACCTCGATTTGTTTTTTAAATTGCCACAACCGTTAGAATTTCTGGTGGTTCACTTCTTTACAAATTATGGCGGTTTATTTTTTTTTTTTAAATTAAGGAGTTAAATTGTTCATCAATTTTTTTAAAATAATTAATATCAACTTCATAATATAAAATGAGTAGAACTAGGGTGTTTTTAAGCTCACCAAGTCTCTTTGTGAGCTTAACTCAAAAATCTATCGGATTGGTTTCAAACAACACATCCAAACAATTGAAATCAATCTACTTCACGAGTGATGCATTTACATGACAAATTTATAATTTTTAGAACTAGTTTAGTATAAAGTCAATTGTTAAAAAAATTGATGAAAAAATGAACTTATAAATCATCATTTTTTTGACTGCTTGACTTTATACTAAATTAGTTTAAAAATTCAAAAATTTGACATGTAAACGCATCACTCATGAAATAGATTAGTTTCAACGGTTTGGATGCATCGTTTGAAGTCAATTCGATATGTTTTTTGAGTTAAGCTCACAAAGAGGCTTGGTGAGCTTAAGAAGTAAGAACACCTTAGTTTTACTCATATAAAACTCTTAACTAAATGACATAACAAAGTAGAAACAATGTATTAGCTAGCTTAAAAAAGAAGAAGCTGATATGAGTACCCGCACTTGAGTACCTGTACCTTAACTGTCATAACTGTTTGTGGGGATCGCAAGTTCGCAACCGTTCATGTATTTTTTTTAACAAATATTAATATTCTCATTCTGTAGTATTAGACGAAAGATACTTATATCTATGAACTAAACTATGTCTATGATAAATGAATTGTCCTTCAAGAATCATACCCGCACCATTTCTTGATATTCCTCGCATCGTCCCTGCATTATGAGACCACTCAAACTGCATGGGGGCACTAAAAACTGTCAACTAAAAAGTATTGACTAAAAATGTTGACTTAACTTATATGCCGATAATGTTGACTTTGCTATCAACTTATAAGTATTTATACCTATATGTTGTTATATGTATAGATGTTTAATAGAGTGTTTATACCTATGTTGTATACTTAAGTAATTAATTCATTATCACACTAATTCATACAAAAAATGTTGTGCATGCGGTATCTATACTTATCAAATGAAGTATTTATATCTATAATATGATGTACGCATAACAAATTTAGAAAATATTCTTATACATATGGGTATGTTTGGATGAACTCTAGAATAGCTAGAATAGATACTGTTTAGAATAGTAAATAAGAATAGCTACTGTTTAAGAACAGTGCTAACTCAAGCTATTCGGAATAGTGAAAAAGTTGTTTGGATTGCATATTTGGAATAGAGTTTGGAGGGAATGAATAAAGTAATAATTTATGTGTTAGATTAAATGTAATACAATATAATATTAATTTAAATATTAAATGTAATATAATATTATTTTAAATATTAGATTAGTATTAAATATAATATAATATTAAAAATAATATAATATTAGTTTAAATATTACATGTAATATAATATTAGGTTAAATGTTAATGTAATATAATATTAATTTAAATATTAAATGTAATATAATATTATTTAAATATTAAATGTAATATAATATTATTTAAATATTAAATGTAATATAATATTATGTTAAAATTAGATTAGTATTAAATAAAATGTTAGATTAAATGTAATATAATATTAGTTTAAATATTAAATGTAATATAATATTAGCTTAAATATTAAATGTAATATAATATTATTTTAAAAATTAGATTAGTATTAAATAAAATATTAGATTAAATGTAATATAATATTAGTTTAAATATTAAATGTAATATAATATAATTTTAAATATTGATTAGTATTAAATAAAATATTAGATTAAATGTAATATAATATTAGTTTAAATATAATACAATACAATATTAATTTAATTATTAAATGTAATATAATATTATTTTAAATATTAGATTTGTATTAAACAAAATATTGGATTAAATATAATATAATATTAGATTAAATATAATATAATATAATAATAATTTAAATATTAAATGTAATATAATATTATTTTAAATATTAGATTAGTTTTAAATAAAATATTAGATTAAATATAATATAATATTAGATTAAATATAATACAATATAATATTAATTTAAATATTAAATGTAATATAATATTAGTTTAAATATTAGATTAGTATTAATATTTGAAGCAACAAATGCTATTCCATGTTTTTGTAAGAATAGCGAATAGCCCTATTCTCTCTATTCCGAATAGCTCTATTTCTCGTTTGGATTGTCCCTTGTTCCGAATAGCAATGCTATTCTAAAAATAGTGCTATTCTTAGTGCATCCAAACGTACCCATACAGTTATCACAAACAACACTAATCATTTGTCACACAAATTCAGTTCCAACCCCAAATTTCTCCCGTTCCAAATACTAAAATTACAATAGAAATATAAAGAAGATAATAAATTCCAATTCCAAATCCAAAACAATATTATCAGTTACCAACATATCACTTGCCAAACAACAACAGTTATCACACAAAATATCTGTTCTACACTTACCAAACAACAACAGTTATCACTTGTCACAAAAAATCAGACCAACAACAAATTCAGTTCCAACTCTAAATTAAGAGAGTTTATAAAAAAACATAACAGTTTCACACAACATTAAAACAACTAATTTAGACAGTTCATATCATGTCCCCCATTTGCAATCATTCTTATCATGGATAAGAAAATTATATGCTATGCTTAGACGAATCTTCTTGATAAGATCCTACAATACAAAAAATAACATTAATTGAGAAAATAAATGAAACTTCAAAAGAGGTATTAACGCAAATATAAGGAAGTATTTATAGTTGTAAAAAAAACATGTACAATTAGACATCACAAACAGATAAATTCCCCTACTTATAATACAATCAAACAATGATATAAGTGCTGTCAAGTATTTATATCAGATCTATCAACTATTTCTATATCACACAAACAAATTTATACAAAAATCATACGAAATAAACTTATACATTCAATCAAGTATTTCTACTAGTTTTGTCAGATATTAATACAAGATCTATCAAGTATTTCTTAATAAATCGATGAAATTAACACAAAATAGACAATTACATCATCTTCGCAAAACAAATTATTAGAATCATCTCACACTTTCATATAAATCCAGCAAAATTGAACATTGATTGTGTATATGAACTACAAACGATACGATCTATCATTATTGATTCGCTAGAACAAAAACAAATTCGAATCAATAAAAAATCAAATATTAACCTCGCTGATCACTCATAAGAATCACTAATCCGCCACAGAGAATTAAGAAGAGAGCACAGCTGCAAAGAGATGATAGATTGACTCGAAATCTACTGGAAATCACCTCCAGTTTCGAAATCGCCTCGCAATCGCCTCCAACTTCGAAAAAAAGAAGAAGAGAAAAGAAGTTTTGAATTTCAAAATGGAAAGTCCAATACTAGTGTTAGTTAGGTCAGTAGTTAGTGGGACCACTGCGTACAGTTATGGCAGTTAATCGCAATGCGATATCGTGCGGGTACGATGCGAATACTCAAATGCGGGGATAGAAATAATTATTCTAAAAAAATGAGGAGCATCATTTTCTCATATCTAAAGCACCTGTAGGTTGTACATATATTTATCTGAGACATCTCTCATAAACAGGAGAAGCTAGGATGAGGGATAAGACAAAAGAGACGATATCTTCACCGAGAAGGCGATCTCTGATGAAGAAACTTCAAACAAGTGTATATTGGCACTCAATTGTTCATTTTCAGCATATAACTACTTTTCGGAAAGCTTGCGATGAGATCTACCAAATTTTGAACCACCTATCGTTCATCACCATTCCGACGCAGTCAGAATTACAAAAAAGAAAAGAAAAGGAAAGAGCCTCAAAATTTGAGTTGAAGTTTATGATTAATTCTTTCTAATTTTCAATTTTGTACCTTTACTAAGTTATCTATTTTGTACTACTTTTTCTTAGGTATTGTTCATAAAACTATATAAAGTCTCATATCTAAATTTTTTTTAGTTAGAATGCTATTCATGTAACTAATAATATGTGATACTTTTTCTTAGACATTATTCATTTGAATATATAAAGTATACTTTTTTGTTATATTTTCATTTTTTTTGTTCAAATATTTTTATTTTGAAATTTAGTTTAGCGTTTTGGTATTTAAATCTAGGGTATAAAAAAAAACAATTGTTGAGATTTAGTTTAGTATTTTTATCAAAACTTTAGTTTGGTGTTTTCATGTTGAGAATTAAATTAAAAAAAACATAACCGCCAGAAATTCTAGCAGTTGGGACAGTTTAAAAGAAAATCAAGAGCATTTTTGTAATTTTTTATTTAATGGAGAATATTAAAAATCGGTAATGGAAGGCAATGCCAAGTGTGATGATGATTTCATTTCCTTACAAATAGACAAAATCTGATTATTTTCCATTTGGTATCTATAGAAAATGACTTCGAAAGCATTTTTCATCACCATCATCATCTTATGTTTTTGTATTTTTTTCATGTTAATGTTTACAAAACCATGAGAGTTGGTTATTGCGTTTCATGATGGATCGTGTTTTACTCCACACTCATATCTTTGTTTTTAAAGTTCAAAAATTCAATTCAAATTGGTCAACATAATCTCTATTTTCAATATGTGCTTGAAGATCAAATTTTACATTTTTTAGAAACTTTTTATTATCTTTTGGATAGGTAGAAAATTCTTAGATTCAAAATATTCTGAACCATAAAAAAAATAATGATTCTAAAAAATTGTAAAATTTGAGTCTGATATCTCTCTATTATGTCTATATTCCGACCCCAATTCATATGTAAACCTGTGCCTAAAAGCCTAAAAGTGTGAACATTTCATTTAAATATCAATAGAATGTGGTACTGCTATACTTTGTTTATTGATTTGCAGAAAACGGGCAAAAAAACAAGGAAGATTCTGGCTTTGACGCATTTCCACACGGCCCGTACACGTTCTTGTGCGGACCGTGCACTAACCGCTCGATCACACAGAGAGTTCTCGCGCAGAGGCTAAATTTCTATAACTCAAACGCACAGGCACACGGTCCGTACACATTCTTGTGCGGACCGTGCACAGAAAATCCAGAAATCCAGACTGGCGATGGAAAGAGATGCCAGCTGGGGAGGTCGAAAAGGAAGACTTTTAATACGCGATTTTGGGCATTAAAAGGAGGAGATTGCAGACCTAAAGAGGACGGCTGGCTCTTGGGAGAAAAACTTGGCTTGGAGAAGAAGTTTGGAGACGAATCTTCATCTCTCTCTTCGAGTTTTGTCATGAACTTTCTTATTGCTATTTGTTTTATTTGCTTTTTAATCATGCTTGAGTAGACTTTTATGTTTCTAGGGTTATGATGTAGTCGAATGCTTAGTTTTATTTGCTAGTTATTTAGAATTTGTGTTGAATCTTGTGCTTGCTTGATTGAGTAGTATTTTATTGCTTAGTGGAAATTGTTTGAATTGAATTGTTAATCCGTTAGATGAAATGCCTCATCTAGATGGAAATTGAATAACCTTGATATTCACTCGACCAAACTAAGTATTTGAGATAGGTTTACGATCCGAGAGGTGAAACCAAGTAGTAACCAAGAGGTGAACTTTTCCTCGTATCGAGAGATCGAGGATATCTTTAGTAAATCAACAAGTGACTTAGGATTATTAAGCCAACAAACGAAAGTTGAGATTTGAGAACCCTAGGAGGGCAGAAATTGAATCCCGCACCGAGTAATTAAGCCAACATGCGAAGTTGAGGTCTAGGTACTTTGGTTCGGTCAATAGAACCCTGCACAGGAAAATCAACACAGAAACCAGTAGCTGCTGTATTAACTCGAGGGCCACAAGGACCGTGTATGAGAGTACACGGCCCGTGCATGAAAGTGCACGGACCGGGCACCTTGAGACTTAGCTGAGATGAAATCAGAAACCCTAGGAACCCCTCGTTTTAATTATATTAAACCCAAATTAAAGTTTATTTTACTGTTCTGAATTTTGTTATTTGAACTGTTAGGACACGTAATACCCCAAATCAACCTTTACAGACTTCTAGAATCTCTGTAGTTTAAGTAAAGTCCGGTAATTGTCAAACCGTCCCTGTGATCGATACCCGACAATATACTATACCGTAGGACTGTGCACTTGCAGTCTGAACCGAAAGTGTATTTAAGGTTTAAAAAGTACAGTTTAATGTACTGAAACATTTTTATTAATAAAAAATAAAAAATTAAAATATCGAGATTGAAGAAGACTTTCGGCGGAATTCGAAATATAGGAATTCCGTGATTTACTGTAACGGCCAGAGGACGTTATAGTCTGTAATGGCCCGATTATTCATCAGATTAGCGAGCTGATTTACGAAAACCAAATCCCGGGCCGTTATAGAGAATCATGGCCAGGATTTTTGTGGAAAAAAAAAAGCCGGGCCGTTATAGAGAATCACGGCCAGGATTTTTGCGAAAAAAAATAAAAAAGGCGGGCCGTTATAGAGAATCACGGCCAGAAAAAAAAATCCTGGCTGTTACAGAGAATCACGGCCAGGTCTCTGTACAAGAGGTTTCCGATAAAATTAGGGTTTTCTGATCGTAGGAACAGTGATGGTGAAGATAAAATTAGGGTTTCTGATCGAAGGAGAAGCAATGAGTATTATGACTTTGATAATGAAGATAAACTAAGGTTTTCTGATCGTAGGAAGAGTAATGTGTATTATGATTATGACAAATAATATCAGGGTTTTTGATTGAAGGAGGAGAATGTCTATTATGACATCAATGGTGAAGATACAGTCTAGAGTTTCTGATCGGAGGAGAAAAGAGATTTATGATGAAAGGGACGATAGTCTCGAGGTCATGGATAAGAGGAGGAGAGATGAATATTATGATTATGATGAAGATTATAGAATTAGAGTTTCAGGAGTAGAACTAGGGTGTTCCTAAGCTCACCAAGTCCTTCGTGAGCTCAACTCTAAAACCTATTGAATTGACTTTAAACGATATTTTCAAACCGTTAGATGTACAATCTATATTAAAATATGTTTGGAGATCAAATTTTACATTTTTGGGAATTTTTTTACTATTTATTAAGATGGTTTGAAAATCACTATTTTTATTAAAATTCTGCACCATTGGAAAACAGCGATTTGTAAACCATCTTAATAAATAGTAAAAAAATTTCAAAAAATATAAAATTTGGTCTCCAAGCACATTTTAATATAGATTGAACATCTAACGGTTTGAAAATGTCGTTTGAAGTCAATTCGATAGGTTTTAGAGTCAAGCTCACGGAAGGGCTTGGTGAGCTTAGGAACACCCTAGTTCTACTCGAGTTTCAGATTGAAGAAGAAGAGATGAGGACTATGACTACGAGAAGGAAGACAAAATTCGAGTTTCTGGCCGTGATTCTCTGTAACGGTTAGGATTTTTTTTTCCTGGCCGTAATTCTCTATAACGGCCCGTCTTTTTTATTTTATTTTCACGAAAATCCTGACCGTGATTCTCTATAACGGTCCGGGATTTGGTTTTCGTAAATCAGCTCGCTAATCTGATGAATAATCGGGCCGTTATAACGTCCTCTGGCCGTTACAGTAAATCATGGAATTCCTATATTTCAAATTCCGCCGAAAGTCTTCTTCAATCTCGATATTTTAATTTTTTATTTTCTATTTATAAAAATTTCGGTAAGTTTCTATACACAATTCATCCTCTCTTCCCTCCGCTCCCTCTCATTTTTTTGGTTTTAGAGCAGTAAACATCACTGCACACTAGGGCTGCAAACGAATCAAACCGAATCAAAGTTACCCAGTTCAAGTTCGAGTTCGAACCAAATTGAAATAGGCTTTCGAACTGAAAAGAAAAGTTCGAGTTTGATTCCATGCGATTTGAACCAATTTCAAACCGACAGGTTCGAAATTGAAGGAGGGTTTAAAACTAAAAATAAGAGTTTCAAACCGAGTCAGACTCAGTTCGAGTTCGATTCAAATCAATTTCGAACAAAACTGGGTTTGATTCATTTCAGAACCGAGCTGATTTGATTTGTTTTGAACCAAATTTTTTTTCGAATCGAACTCAATCGAATACGAACTACGAGCTTTTTGTGCATCCCTACTGCACACAGTCAAGGACCTATTTCCCCTTCCCTACGCCCCCGTCTGGAGTTGAGCCTTAGGAAGCACAAGTGAGAGGGATGACTATAGACTCGTTGCATTTTTACACTGGAACATGTAACTCGAGAGCAAAAGGTTTGTGCAAGTATCAAAAGATTTAAAACTGTCTGTACAAATTACAACTAATATTCACAATTGAGTGAACTTACAAAACAAAATAGCCATTAACATAATCTATAGAACAGAACAGCAACAGCAATCAAAGAAAATGAAGGCAGCAATCAAAGAGACCTCAGGTTGGCAATTCTCTAATATAGAACAGGAAAAAAAAAATTGATACCGCCCTTCCACAACAACATAGTATACATCAGAATGCAGCAATTATCATTTATCATTTATTATATGTAAATGCACACCGCAAAGAAATTAATTCAACAATCTGTAGTGACATTTGAAAGAACACAAACAATGATCACAAAGTGTTAAAACTGATTATGTACAAGACAGTTTTCAGATGGCAGCATTTCGCATGCACCCCTCCAAAACCTGAAATATAATGAGTACCCCTGTAAAGCACCTGAAACATGACAGATTCCCTTGCTAGCACTAGTAAGGAAGCATATGATATTCAACTAGTTTATAACTGGTATCTGTGATATTTTGGTCTACTTGTAGGGTCACCATTCATATCTCACATATTGCAGGTTCATACATTAAGAGTTCGAGGTTTTACAGGTGTAGAAATGAAATTCAACCTTTTTCTATTGCCTGCTTCAAGCTTCCTGTATTTAAATTCTGCAAAAAACCATACTCACCTGCAATGACCCAAAAGTAGAAGAAAGGTCTTACTTTCATTTTCTTAAAATAGCTGATCAGGATAGTAAAAAATAAAAATAATTCTTCAATTATTAGTCTATTGTAAGGATCTTTTTATACCAGGCTAACCATATGACCACAATTACATTTTTTATCTGTGACTTGTGCCAGTATAAGGATACTTTCACTCAGTCAGTCCACTGATAGCCCTACACCAGTGAAAGATATTACTTTTACCTGAGGAATAGACACTTTTTTTTTTTTTTTTTTGTAGCAGGTAATCACCAGGAAGAGACAAATTTGTTTTTGTTTGGTTGATACTTGATACCAGATCACAGATAAAAAAATTATGGCACTTTTTGGGTCTTTTCTAATATTAATGTGATAATGATCACACAAACAGAAGGGATGAAACAAAGATTAAACATCTAAAGTCTAAACAAGTCAAAGGGAGTAACAAGTCCATTGTATCCTAGAGATATGTATATTAGAAAGGTGTACAAGTTCAATAAAGATATACTGAAATTAAAATGTTACTTGATTGACTCCGGTGGGGCCGACAGGCCAGCATCAGAGGCTGACTTAGTGTCAGCATGCAGTTTCTTGAACTGAACCAAAACCATTGTCATGTTGTCACATCCTTCTCCCATTGTAGTTGGTGCCAGACACCTATCTAGTACTTTTTCACACACTGCTGATAAACTACTCTCCTACATTTCAAAATTGAAAAGACTGTAAAACAATGCACATCAGAAAATGTTATAAGGTGCCGTGATTCTTAGCCACATCATATAGTATTTTTCTCAACACATCACATTTTAAATTGCCCCTCAACTGATGAATATACATCCCCTGAGATATCTCAAACTTTGAGTTGATTTGTGAAAAATCCGGACCATTCAAATCCTTTCTGTAGAATCTCAAAGCACAATAATGCTGGCCCCGTGCTTTCCGCCAAAAAAAAATTGGCCCGGCTTTAGATTAACTGAAAATTTGAGATATCTCAGAGCCTCCTCAACTTATGCATCAAAAGAAGCTAACTAAATCTGGAATCTGAACTCCAGATAACATTTCATTAGTTGGGAGCAAACACTTATAATCCTGTTGGGCGATTTTTAAAAATTTGTAACAGGGCAATAATTAGCAGACTTTAGATTGGTTATTCTTTTATCATTAATTTATAATTTAACATTGAATCTCATGAAAGAGAAACCTCAGGATCTGCACCTGTGCAGACCATTGTAAGGTACCAGAACCAATCATGACAGTTTTGCATTTAGTCCCACGCTGGCCTAATTAAGCTTCAATGACCATTATGAATACAGTTAATTATGGTTTTCCATTCTGCAAATGAGGCTAGAATTAAGATTATGCTCCAATTAGGACTTCATTGCCATTTCACTTATTAAGCTACTGATTTATCATTTACCCAAAAAATGCCACTGAAATGCTACTTGAAGCAGACATGTAACTCTCAATATCAAGTCCAAATTACATTGAAATTCACTAACATGACAGAAAATAGTAATGATTTCTTATTAAGAAAAGGGCGAAAATTACTTTGTTAATATGCTCATGTACAAAATCTACAACTTGTTGGCTTGTCATGCAATCCCTGTGTATCATCAGAATAGTAATTTCAACACCAAATTGAACACCATATATCAGCTTCATGTGGTATGAAAAAATGCTACAGTAGCCACACAGTAGTCCCTCTTTATTGTTGAAAGGGGGGAAGAGGGAAATTCTTTTTTTTTTGTGTTCTTTTATGAGTTCGTGTCTTGGTCATGGGGGAGGAATATTACTACTTCTTAGGAAAATTCTTTTAAGGTGCAGTGATTATTCTAAAACTTGTCATAATTAAGTGGAGAACACTGGATAAATGAAATGACCCATACCAAATACCATCACATGCTAAAACAATGAAATCGTCGTCATCACAAAGTTCTACCTGTTGAAATCCCCAAATATATGTCAGCTTTCGTAAACAAAGTTTATATAAGCTCCAGCATAATAAAGAATCTGATATGCTTAATCTATTGCACCTACAATGTTGACATCAGGATTGGCAGTCACAATTTGTTTCTCAGGAGGTAACGACTTGTTTTGCTTTAATTCCGTGTCTCCTATGAAACACAGAAACATGTTATACTTTGATACTGTACCAAGTAAGTACTATTCAAGTATGCATAAAATGGATGCTTCACCAATTACCGAAAATATACTCTACTAATAACTACCATTAGCATCAGCATAAATAGCAAAAATGCTCTAGCAAATCAGTACTGCCAAAAAAAATAAAAAAATCAATTAAAAATATATAAATATAAAAGTATAAAACCTATAGCTCTAGAAAGGTTGAGACTTCCATTAACCCTGCCAGAATGTATGAAACCTCCAGCTTTTAGTATTCTTTCTCTCTCTGCCTCCAACTCTGGCTTATGGTCTCTCGATAGATTGTATGCCTATCATTATGCATAATAGAAATAAGGAACACTATATTGAACATGATGTCTGAGATTAATCCAAAAGTTGAACCATGTTTATTGTAAGACAGATGATTTCAATGTAAAAAATTGGCGGTACTTGATCATCCATATCACATTTACAAAGAAAAGGATTAATATAAGAACATCTCCAATGGCTATGTTTGATAGAAGGATACAAGTGGGGAAAAGGGAATAACTCCTATTTTTTGTGAGAGTGGTCATAAAAGTTATCCATTTATCCTTACTTTTTATACTCCTACAGAGCATAAACATGGGAATGCTGGTGTTCAAAATATTTTTCCTTCTGGTATAGCCATACATATAAAGCTTTATCAGTCATTAAAGGGTTAGAAGAGCTTAAATAAAATAAATTAGGGTGATTTACTCGTTCTTATTTCTTATCCTTAGTCTTATGGTGAGATGTTATCAATAATTCATATTAGTCCAAAAACTGTGTTAGTTGCACAAATGCAAAATTTAGTCTTTGATTTATGGAAAGCAAAAAAATAACAGCTAGTCATCTATGAACTGAGAACCTCCAGAATAAAACAAAAGAGAAACATCACATCCATATAAAGGTCCAGTAACCAGTTATTTAGATACTTGTCTTGCCTATAGCGATTTTAAACTGCTTTTATATCAGAATACCATCCATCACAAAAATTACAAATCAAAACTTATTTAGCCATATTAGGGAGCTTATTTAGCACTATTTGATTATCCTTCAAGGATTAAACTCTGCGACTTACTTTGGATAAGAAGAATATATATTCTTTCAAAATTCATTTTCAAGCCCATCCAAAAAAGATTTTAATTCATTCTAGTGTTATAAAAAACTGATCCTCTAATAACAGCCATTATATGTCGAGGACCAAATTAGTAAATTAAAGTTGATGTATAGAGAAGTCAGGTTACAGGGTTTTTACCGAGTCTGCTTTCTTTGCCTATTATGTTCATTTTGATGGCCTAGGTTTATGCAACACATTGAATTAAGATGCAAGAAGATGCCAACTCTGAAACCTGACTTCTCTATATGTCAACTGCCCCCTTAACATCCAGTTAGGGGCATGACTAAAAAGGTTGCAATAACTGCCCCCTTAACATGTTAGTTTGATAAATGATGTACCTGACCCTTCCGAGAGATGACGCAACGGGAATCTCCGGCATTTGCAACAACAAGTTGCTTATTTCTTATAATTGCTACACAAGCTGTGCATCCAGATGTGGGCCCCGTGAAATCGGAGTGAGGTCCCTGGATAACAAGTCTTTTGTAGTAAGTCTCATATTAACAAAAGTATCTTAGAATCTCAAGACAAAATAACCAAGTCAATCAATATCTTTTCAGATGAATATTCATGATTGCACCAAAAACACATGGCACAAAAACTTCAAAGCTAAACTCATCTAAGAAAAAAAATAACAGGTCAATAAAAGTATGTAACATGCAAAAAGGCATATGGTTTTTTCAGAAAATGTTAAAACATATAAAAAAGATTCATATTAGAAAAAAGTAGGGGTGCACACGGATTGGATATTATCCATCCGAATCCGGATCCGTATCAGAAATTAAAATACAGATATCTGATATCCAAATATCCATGCGGATACGGATATGGTTTTAAATTTTAATTATCCGTATCCGAATAGTACATATACCATATAGTTTAATATATATTATGAAAAAATTATGTTATTCACCATTATAATTAGATAAATATTATGAACTTTGGTATTTTATAATATTTTTATATTTTTTTAATAAATAATAGTATTGAAAAACGGATTTCCAATCCGTATCCATATCCGTATCCAAAAAATAAAAGCGGATACAAATATGGTTTTACCGCTATCCGATCTGTTTGCACCCCTAGAAAGAAGGGTATATAAATGATATGTGGAGTAGTATTTTCTTTGTTTTGTTTCTTGGTAGGAAATTACCACACCTCTTCAGAAGTCCAATTATCAACTACATTAGCCGAGTTGGAGCCTCTAGGAGACCAAATCAAGCCTTCAACCATCCCCCGCAAATTTATTTATGTTGTCGCCTAAGGCAGCAAGCTCTCTCCAGCCTCTCTGCCCTTGCATCATTTCATCCATTCTAAAAAGGGACAGTTACCATTCATGCCATTTTTTATAAAGAGATGCGATAAAGGTCTTCATGCATGTACACCATTTTCAAAGCCTTATAAACTTCAGAAGTTTATGTAAGCAAGATTTCTTCAAAATATATTTTACATCAGGAAATATTTAGCTATTATAATTTTAATATTAAAATTATACTCCATAAGAGCTTCATACAAGTCAATATCTACCCTTAATCCAAGAACTGCCTTTTCTCAAAAAACATCTTGGAATAGCTTCTTCTAATCCAAAAGTTTGTCTAATTCTTTTTAAAATGCAGCACTGATGAAGCATGGAAACCTTTCTGAACACTATAATGGGGACAAACATAAAGACGTGGATAATTCCGTTTTTGTTTTTACTTAACGGTATATCATTACGAAAAAAACACTCAAAAGGGTTTTCTTCTTTTGTAGTACCTGAAGAAGGCTTTGGGCATGGCAGTACCTAAGTCTCCTGCTGCGTAAGCTTCGCTCTTAAGTACTTCAGTATGGAGGTACTTTGCACAAAATTTTGCAACAACTCTCCCTGATATGGCCACACAACAACAAAAGATATTCACATTTGTGTCCATAAGAAATAAAAAGTTAAAAGCAACTAGAGCTGGTCAAACATTAAAAGAATGCACATGTTGTTGAGCATAGTAAAAAGTTAAAACAATTGAAAAGGACATTAGACAAACATAAAAACTACCTCCATGGCCATCAAAAACGCCAAAGAATGATGTGTATTCATCAAGATCAGGCAATGCTGTATGCTGTTCAGTATAAAAAACATAAATCAAGAGCACTTAATGCTATATTTTATTATGGGGACAATGACCTGTTCACAAACCTCATGATAACGTAAAGTGCTTCCAAAAAGGAAGAAACAAAATATCATTTACACCTTGAAATTAGAAATATCTCCAATGACCTATCAAGCTATTCCTCAAAATTTGCCTATTTGTTAAGCCAAAGTACCTAAAACCAACTCCATTTCTCTCATTCTAGATGAAATACCACAAAAGAGGATGTCTTGGGTATGTTTTGAAGAATACTGTCAGGTGAAGGGAGGCAGAGTTTATTGTTTTTAAGGACAATTAAAGTAATTCCGATAATTTCTGCAGGGCTGCCACTGCTGCTGCTTAATTTTTAAAATAAGAGAAACTAACAGCATCTTCCATAGTGGTACGCCATCCTTGCATAGAAGAAAGGCCATATTTCAGCCGCTCATTCTCTCCATTTTCTGAAAACTTTTCGGTTTTTGGTGTGCTAAGATATACTCCCATCTTCTCTTTAACTGATCAACCTAACACCATTGAAAACACCTTAGAAAAGAAGTAAATAATATAATGAGGATGGATCCACTTACAACATTTGTAAGTTATAACATCTTACAACAATTCGGTTTTGCGATTTTCAAAGTCCAAGCAGTCGATCCAAACCGTTCAACATGATATCAATATTAAAATGTGCTTGGAGATCAAATTTTATATTTTTTTGAATCTTTTACTATTTATTAAGTATTTTACAAAACTATTTTTTTTAGTGGTCCAGAATTGTCTAAAAACATCAATTTTGTAAAATACTTCATATATAGTAAAAAGTTAAAAAAAATGTAAAATTTGATCTCCAAGCACATTTTAATATAGAGATCATGCTGAACGGTTTGGACTTTGAAAATCACGAAACCAAATTGTTGTAAGATGTTGTAACTTACAAATGTTGTAAGTGGATCCCTTCTCTAATATAATAGCAGGAGACCAGAAATAAGTGACAATTGACAACATACCAACAATTGAGTATAGAGTCAGTGAAGGTGGCTGACAACAAGATGCTCATTCCAAGCAATATCTCACAAAAAATATACTGTCCAGAAACAACAGTAATAAAGGTTGAGATAACAATTAAAAGGGCAAAAACAATAGATGGATACAGAAAGAAAAACCAGCAAATTTCTTCACCAGACAAATTTTCGATAACAAAAAAGGTCAAGACTAGCAATATTATAAAACCAATTACAGAGGGAATGCAAATTATAGACCCACATTTAAGTTCTTCAATAAACTCATTTAACAACAATCAAGCCACAAACTGCCGACTTAGTAACAACAACTCAGTACAACTCTGGTTTTCGTTTTGTTTTGTTTTTTATTTTATTATTGGGATAAAGTATTATGTACCAACCATACATATAAAAATTGATACTTCTCAACCACCTCCCATAATTTATGTAATCATCTCCAATACACAAATATTTTAAGCATAATGACAAAAGAGCCTACCAAAGGACTAATAAAGGATCAAGCTTCACTTCATGCAGCGAAGACAAGCCAGGTAGTCAATTGAAAAGTTTGATATTTGGAAATGTTTGTGGAACCTCTCAGGGGTATATTACAAAATACAGGCCACTGGTGTAATTATATTATTTGAGAACTAAAACCTAATTCAAGGCTACACAATTATGAAGTACCAAACTTCACTTTATGCAGTGAAGACAAAGCACTTTGTCAGTTCAAAATCTTCATATTTGGGTATTCTTTGTGGAAGCTGTCAAGGCTGACCACAAAATACAGGGCTCCTGATGTATATTAAGAGTGCCACAACAGTTAAGAGTATAATCTTCTCATCACAAAAATAAATATGTCTACGAGGCAATTATTGAAGTTATACAAGTACAGCTTCAGTCAAAATGATCTTAAGAGAGATAATCAATGAAGACTACACGTGCTAATGGAAGGACGGAAAGCAAAACACGCGGTCGAGAAATCAATACAGACACACCTTCAATTCTAATTATCTAGATTTAACCAAACTTACGCGCATTTATCAATAAAGGAACAATTAGCCACGAGGAAACGACTAAAAATCCCAGCACAGAGGAGAAAATCGCATATTTCAGGCTCGAATTTCAATCACTACGAACTGATACAGTACCTGATAAAGTAACCAATGACAAATTAAATTCAGTACCTGATACAGTAACAGTTCAAAACCAGAAGATGAATACGAGGGAGATCAATCGTCTTCAGACAGAGAATGAGGCGAGATCCAGCGAGCAAAGGGTTAAGAGGGAGAGGCGGAGAGAGTTCAGCACCGAGTGAATCCTGCACTTCGCAACAGTTTGAGCCAAGATGCTGACAAATGGGTCCTCTACCCATACATTCACCTTTCAAAACGAACAAATTTAGCCCTTTTGTCAGACTATGAGACACACAGTTTCCGGATCCGTGCGATACAGGGAATCCCTTAGAAAAAGTTGGCCTTTTACGATTCGAAAAGGTCAGATTCCACAACGAGATGAATTCATATCCTCTGAGATATCTCATATTTTGCATGACATTTTAGAAAATCTCAACCGTTCAAATACGTAATACACGAATCACAAAGCTCAAATAATACTGCCCCTGCGGTAAACCCCGAATAGGCACCGGACACGTCGGTAACGCAAAATATGAGATATCTCAGAGGACACGCACTCAGATCGTCTCCCCACGCTATGGATTGTCTGCAGAGCTGATCGGATTAATAAATTGGTAACAGTCGTTAGATCTGTTCTTAGAGGATCCAACGGCAGGAAGTGCTTCATAGATTAAAGACGCAGTTTGTTCCACCTGTACCTCTACAATTAACAGGTAAAAATTAAAATCCATTACCTTTCTCGTCCATGCCGGAAACGAAATAGTTTAAGCGAAAACTCAGGAAAATATCGAGAATTAATTAACCTAAGTTGAATTAATCTGTTTCATCTACGCTTTGCCCAGTAAGTAATTATAAAATCTGAAATTATTTAATTAGCTATAATTAAGAGATTACCAGTTACCATGCATATTACAAAACCGGATCCTTTTTCCAGAGAAATTCGCTCCAGAAGCATACTATCATAATTTTACTAAAATTTACATATGTGATAATTAGTATTTCAAAGTCATAAATATATATATGATTCTAGAGTTGACGAAATTAATTCTTATGTTTTCATCACGATGGCGACGCAAAATATCGTAGCTCTCTCTACCAATAATTTCTTCATGTAACTGTTGTCCGTTGAGCAAAATAATTAGTGGCTGATTTCTTATCTTATGGTTGGTTTCCAGGAGCGAAACTATAAAATTTAGTTATTCAAGGAGCGGAACTATAAAATTTAGTTAGAGAGGACTTAACTTAAAATGCACAAATATTAATTTGTAATTAGTGGAACTTGAATTCAAGACTTCCCAAGAACAAAATAGAATCTTAACTACTAGACAACAAAATACACATCTAACATTTTATGATGGGAGCTAAATATATAAAAACTTCAAAGAAATAAAAAATTAATTAAATTTCAACATACGTGATTAAAAAATTTAAAATTATGGAATGACTTAGCACCTCTGGGCATAGTGTAGATCCGGCCATGTGGTTTTCTAACTAAAACCATTTCCTTTTGAGGAATATATCATAGTTATCTCTACCAACCATTTCTTCATAAATTTGTTAATCATGATGTCGTCAGTTCCAACTAAGCCATGCATAAAAATACAATTTCGTCCATTGAATTACGGGATGAAAATCAGCGGCGGGAGGCAGATTTCTTATTTTAGTTAGCTAGGCAAAATTTTTTATAAAAAGAATCAATAAGAAATATAGCTGCAACGAACTCAAATCTCAGTTGCAAGATCAATCCATCTCAAAGGAAAAGAACAAGTAATTTTGGATAATTTTGAATAAAAGGAAATCTGATAGGATAAAAGAACTCGAATTGCCAGAAAAGCAATTCGCTAAATTTATAGAGAAAAATCTAGATACAACTCCACAAGAGCTTATACCTTATATATGCGATGCTAATTGTAAAAGAAGAGTAGATAAATTGGTTAGAGAAAATAAACGGAGCGCCTAGTCAGTAACGATGACTTGGCCTAACACTCCAACTAAATTCAGCTACTGTCAGTGGACTTGTTTGCTTACTCTTCTGTAGTCGCACTTGACTTGCGCCTCCTTTTCTGAACGCCCATTCCCTTGCTTGTCAGTGACATATCGTATTTGCTCCTTGGGCCCCAATGTCAGTCTTTTGAATTTGTAATGACTGGCTGACCGAGCTCCCTGACCTTACTGCCCAGCTCCTCTTCTTCTTCGTTCCATTCTTCTGCCTCAACGGTCATCTCCAAATCAGCGATCTCGCGTCGCAATAGCATCTCGTACTTTTGAAATCTCTATTGGATAGAACGATCCCACGCACTCTCGCCTTATCCGTCACAGATGAAAACTTTAATACGTAATTCAACTTTGCACATTAGCTTGCTATATTTCCCCCTCTAAAACTCATAATATCATATTTACCATTCTAAATTTCAAAAACTCACAACTTTATCCAACTTATTGTCTTTTCTAATTAAACTCATTTTAAATATAAAAATTATCCATTTTATCCTTATTAAAAATATAAATCTTCCCTCCTCCCCTTCCCTCTCTCTCACCTTTGTGACAAACATTTGTGCGGGAATCATTTGCTTACACAATTATGAGACAAAAACACATAAATAAAGAGTTTGATGAGGTGGGTGTGGGGTGGAAAGAGTGCACCGAGGTTAACTTGGATCAAGTTAAAGCATTGAGGTAAAGTTGATCACCACTTCCAGTCAACTTTGGATTTAATTTGAGATAATTGCACGATAGACATTTAAATGAGATGAAAATTTTGAGATGAATTTGGTCTTAAATTACCATCTGAAAATGGTAGCTAGTATGGTACCCAATAACATATCAAAATTAGAAAATTAGTTCCTTAGCACCGTACAAAGAAAAAGAACAAATAAACATGTTATTCTGATCAAAGTAAAACAAAATCTGGTACGGGAAGGCGAACTGCTATTCTAATTGAGGAAGGGTGGATGACCTACATAGACAGGCGCACAAGGTACAAGGCAAGTGGTGCCGCCCAAGGACGACCATGTCAACGCCGAGCACAAAGATCAAATCACAAGGGGAGGCCTGTAGGCATGGTGAGTATGGGGGCGGAGGTACGACATGTAGGGTTTCGGATAGGTTATATGTACAACAATTCGATTCAGTTCAAAATTTATTCACTACCCGAAAATCAGAATCCATATATAAAATAATTTCAAGATAAACATATTTTACCACTAGATGCGCAACTGATATCTTCGTCTAGTTGTAGGAGCAGTCACCCTCTTATGTTCCTTCTCTGTATTTACAGTTGTCCTCTTTTGTTCCTTTCTCCGTGTCAGATATACGCACCAATCACAGCAGTTGCGTCTCTATTAGTAATCCACACGAACAGGTTCGAAAACAACAATCAATCGGTATGCTAGTACCGAACTGATAGCCCTACCTTATTCTCTTTCTCTCTCTCTCTCAGTTTCTAAAGAATAGAATGAACAGATTGGCTAACCGAAAATTGAATTGCTATTGCATATTTATAATAGTATGCACCAGTTCATTTAAGCCTGTTCAATGGTACCAATTCGTTGAGCCTCTTCATAAGACCTTATCCAGATGGATTAGATCATATCCATAGCAGAAATTTCGGGCCCATTATTGATACAGAATAAACCCATATTTAATCTATTAATTTGGCTTGTAGCACAATTCTTACAGACAGAAATGGAGGGGCACTCCATGCGGGGAACATGCCTCTGCAACAGCACAAATTGTAGTGTACTGAAAAATCCCAATGCAAAGACGCTTCTACAACCCATCAATCAATCTAGCAAAGACGCCTTATTCCCTCATCCCACCAATGGAAGGCCGCATAAAAGGGCATTCAAATTCGAGCTCGATCTTATGGTTACGATTATGATGAAATGATCAACAACGTGATGCTACACGCTTGGAACTCAACATAATCGGTTCAAAACAGTGCTATGAATTTAAAACTCAAGCTCTCGGTTGAGAGCAGGGAGTTGCAGTTATGGTCCGAGCAGAGGTTTAAATATCGAGATACATTTTTTTTTTTTGAGAAAGAAATATCAAGATACATACTTGCGAAGGTTTAAGTGAGTGCTTCAGTGTTTAGACTGGGCAGAGGAGAGAAGGCAACTAAATAACTTAAAAGTTCAGTTTGCTAATTGAATTGAGGTTAAGCACATATTATGCTTAGCACGGGACAAGGAAACAACGTTTAGATAGGGGCATAGAGTAGAGGGTAAATTTTTATTTTTCTAATAAGGGTAAAATTGGTAATTTATAAATTTAAAATGAGTTTTTGAAATTTAGAAGAGTAAATATGATATTATGAATTTTAGAGAGGGGAATACATAATTTTGAGGTTTTTGAGGGGTATACATGAAATTCACCCTTCTTCTTTTGAGAAATTTCATGTACACTTCTCAAAATCTTGAAAATTACGTATTTTCCTCTCTAAAATTTATAAGAGTGAAGCTTACGTGCTATGGATATAGGGGTGAAAACGGTATGGATAATATCCGATCTGTATTCGATTTGTATTCGAAAAATTAGATGTGGATATCCGTATGGATATAGATACTGATATCGTTTTACGTTTCAATTATACGTATCTGTATATAATATATTTTAATATATATTATGAAATAATATTGTCATTCACCATTAAAATTAGATAAAATTATGAACTTTGATATTTTTTTATATTATTTTAATAAATATCCGATCTGATTCGTAGCCATATTTGTATCCGGCTAATATCCGATCCGTATCTGTATCCGGAAAATTAAAAAAATATGAATATGGATGTATAGACTGAACCGGTCATCCATATGGCATGGTCTTAAATGAAATCTAAATTATAAAAAAATTTACAGAAGTCATAAACCTCCAATGCATTTTCATTTGTTCAATTTATCTCCTACATGATTCCAATACAGAAATGACATTAAGCAGCTCGAATCAGCTGTGTGTGTGTGTGTCCGCGCACATTTGTGATTTTCTGTTTTTAGCTATTCCTCTGATGACTTCTAATTCTGTTTATCTAGCCTACACGGTTTTTATGAAATTGGTTTTAGGGCATGTTCTATTATTTACACTAAGGTCTCTGGAGCCTGTAATTTCTTGCTAAATTGACTTCTAATTCTCTATGGTTCTCTATGGTTCTGTAATTTCTTGCTAAATTAAAATCTGGATGCTGTAAGAACATTTTATTTAATGCATACAATTGGCAGCTTCTGTCAATTTTTTCAAAAAAAAAAATTCTCTGGAGCCTGTCGTATTTTATCGTGGTTTATTTTGCATAAATTGGTTCCTTTTTCTTAAGCACTATTTAGCGGACCACAATTATGTTAAGGGGTGGCTAAGGGTGGCTTACACCCCCATAAATTACAAATTAGCACTTTGGTCCTTTATATTTTATAATTTATATAAGTACTTGTACATATCAGCCTCCTTTTAAAAACAAATTACATTACAATAATTTATTTAGCCTCCAATCTTAATTTTCTAGTTCCATCTTAATTTGTCTTTGTGCCTTCATAACCCAATGCACTAATATGTGTTAACAAGGGAATTTGCCTTTTTTTTAAGCCCAGTACAGTTTCAGCCCTGTGCCTACCCTTGAGCTCAAAAAATCTCTTCGCTAGAGAGAAAGACCTGTTCTCAGTGTAACAAAATGCGGTCTATGCTGCCACATATACGTATTCAGTTGGCAACCGCATAAAAAAATAATATTCGATCTAATATGCGGTTCCGCATATGACCACATAATTTTTGCCCCCATATAATCTAGGGAGGGCCTAACCTTCCCCCACCATCCATCCCCCACTTTTCCCCAACTGAAAATAAGTAGGGGACCACAGTAAACTGTTAATAACCGTTGAAATAAGTAGGGGACCACAGTAAACCGTTGAAATAAGTAGGGGACCACAGCATTACAGGCGGCAGGATTGCGCCGAAGTATTGACACTTGTAAACTGAAGTATTCATCCGTGTAAAGAAATGTACTCATCTTTGAGAAATAACTATATAAGGAAACATTACCACCCATCTTTGACACGTTTTTAGATGTGGTTTTTTTTTTGTACGTTCACTCTAACTAATTTTCCTGACGATCTGTGAGGAATTTTTCAAATCTAAAACCACGAGAGTCTTCTATACAATTTTCTCTTTCAAATAAGATCCATGATGACATACTTTCGAGTTGTCCGTTAAGCAAGTATTCACCCTCGTCATGCAAGTATTCATCTATCATTGAACAAGTATTCATACTAAGTATACACTAAGTATTCATCATGTCATACTAAGTATATACACCTTGTGAAAAGAAGTATCTATCCCAAATTAGACAGTATTCATCAACTAATATCCAAATACTTATTCATCCCAAATACTAAGATTTTACAATTGGCGCTCGCAAGTATTCATATATAATACTGCAAGTATTCATCTATAATACATCAAGTATTCATCATAAGATATTAAGTATTTACAAAAAAAAGACATCACTCACCCATCTTTTACACGTTTTTAGAGGTGGTGTATTTTTTCTCCGTTCAATCTAACCAATATTTTGAACGATCTGTTAGGAATTTTGCAAATCTAAAACCACGAACGTCTTCTACACAATTTTCTCTTTCAAATGAGATCTATGATAACATACTTTTGAGTTGTCTGTTGCACAAGTATTCACCCCTCATTATGCAAGTATTCACCCTCATCAAGCAAGTATTCATACTTAAAAAACTGGACACATCACTCACCCCTCATCAAGATGCTCAACACTTATCATTTTCTACAAAAATTTAACACATTAAAATATTGTCAGTTCAGTAAATGAAATTTTTAATAAAACAATCATATAGTATTCTATATGCATACCAAGTGTAACAAGTATTCATCAAGCAAGTAATGCACAAGTATTCATCCAACTAATACACAAGTATTATCCCATTAACACGAAAGTATTCACCCATTAATATAGAACCATCCCAAAACTAGTAATAAAAAATGCATCAACTTAATACCCAAGTATTATCCCATTAATTCATCTGTCATGATTAGTATGCAGCCCTAATGTACAAAGTATTCATCCATTAAAACCAAAGTATTCATCAAGCAAGTAATGCACAAGTATTCATCCAACTAATACACAAGTATTATCCCATTAACACCAAAGTATTCACTCATTAATATAGAACCATCCCAAAACTAGTAATAAAAAATGCATCAACTTAATACCCAAGTATTATCCCATTAATTCATCTGTCATGATTAGTATGCAACCCTAATGTACAAAGTATTCATCCATTAAAACCAAAGTATTCATCAAGCAAGTAATGCACAAGTATTCATTCAACTAATACACAAGTATTATCCCATTAACACCAAAGTATTCACCCATTAATACAGAATCATCCCAAAACCAGTAATCAAACATGCATCAACTTAATACCCAAGTATTATCCCATTAATTCATCTGTCATGATTAGTATGCAGCCCTAATGTACAAAGTATTCATCCATTAAAACCAAAGTATTCATCAAGCAAGTAATGCACAAGTATTCATCCAACTAATACACAAGTATTATCCCATTAACACCAAAGTATTCACTCATTAATATAGAACCATCCCAAAACTAGTAATAAAAATGCATCAACTTAATACCCAAGTTATCCCATTAATTCATCTGTCATGATTAGTATGCAACCCTAATGTACAAAGTATTCATCCATTAAAACCAAAGTATTCATCAAGCAAGTAATGCATAAGTATTCATCCAACTAATACACAAGTATTATCCCATTAACACCAAAGTATTCACTCATTAAATAGAACCATCCCAAAACTAGTAATAAAAAATGCATCAACTTAATACCCAAGTATTATCTCATTAATTCATCTGTCATGATTAGTATGCAGCCCTAATGTACAAAGTATGCATCCATTAAAACTAAAGTATTCATCTAGCAAGTAATGTACAAGTATTCATCCAACTAATACACAAGTATTATCCCATTAACACGAAAGTATTCACCCATTAATATATAAACCATTCCAAAACCAGTAATCATACATGCATCAACTTAATACCCAAGTATTATCTCATTAACACCAAAGTATTCACCCATCAATATAGAACTATTCCAAAACCAGCAATAATACATGCATCAGCATAAAAAAAACAAAATCAAGAACTTGAATAAATTGTTAATTCATTCGTTATTTCATCAAAACAAAGAAATACATAGTCCTCCAAGCCAAACATCACATACACACACTGATACACAGTACAGGAAAAAGGCACGATCAAGTCAGTGCACACAAGGGCTCAGCTCATACTGACATTAAAGCAAATCTCGCAAGGAAATCAGGTACAAATCTGAATTAAAGCAACCAGATGACTTCAATCAAAGTTCAAGTTAAAAACATACATGTTAAAATACAGCAAGCATGATGTGCAGTTCCCTTGATAATTGTATATAGTTTTTAAGTTGAGATCTAAGTATTTCCCATTGTACATGTGAAAAAGTTTCATCTTTGCCTGAAACACGCTTGAAAGCTTAAAGCTACGATCAATGAGACCGACAGTACCATCGTCGCAATCAATGGCATCTTGCCTCTACCGCTGGAGCAGCACTCGATTCTACCGGTGATCTCGGCAAGGATCGCGGCCTTCCCACCGGACTTCTCCTCGAAGAACTCGAACTTGCGCTAAACTGATAGATGTTCTTTCTGATCTATTTCTCTCTGTCGGGGGAGCCTCCGTGTCCAGGTTAGAGGTTAGAGACAACACGGAGGGCGAATCGGAGATGAGGTCGGAGAAGAGATCGGACACGTGGCGGTTGAAGGAGGAGAGATCGGAGGAATTATTGCCATCGGATGAGAAAGAGAAAGGGAAAGGGACAAACAGTAAATGGAGAGGAACGAGAGAGAGAAGGCAAAAGAAGAAAGTTAGATCGGTTAGAGTTTGACAGTTAACTGTTGGGGGATGTTTAGGGGATTGAAGACCGGGGGACAATATAATTACCCTATAATCTAATCAGGCACATAAAATCCGCATTTAGAATATCAATTCGCAATCCACATAACCAAACCCGAAAAACATTTCTCTCCAGCTCTCCGCATAACCTAAATTCGTGGTGTTTGGTTGTGGACTAAAGTTAAGGTGGTCTAAGTTGTTATTCCCACTTAGGCCGACCTAAATTATTCGTGTTTGGTTGAGGTCTAAAGTTAAATCAAGGCTTAAGATATTCCTTGTTTGGTTAGAGGTGTGGAGGACTAAGTTTTGGAAGCCTAAGAGCATCTACATCCCAACAACTCAAATGAGTTTCTAAATTACTATTAACTACTTTTTATAAATTAAGATCTCTAAAATTTCTAATTCTCACATCCCTGAAATTAATTTAGAGTTTCTATTAAGCCACGTTAGCAATAAATTAAAAAGG